>VWYP01009687.1:35289-56661 GCA_013400435.1 Pycnonotus jocosus | reverse complement strand
CCAAAAAACCAATCAACAACAACAAAAAAAACCCCCCACAAAACCAAACCCCCAAACACACATAAATTATTCTTAGTTAAGCTGGTTTCTAAGAAATATCTTTCTGTTGGTTGGACTCTGTCAAAGCAATGGTAGGAATGTACTGAGGTGGCTGGGAATGAATGGCACAGCCCAATAGGTGTAATTGAAAGGTCAGAAATATTGTCTGCATAAGTAAAATGAGAGGTTATTTACTATCTGCATGTCTGATGCAAAAGGATCTGATGAGAAGTATTTCTGCTAGGTTGAGTGGAAAATTATTAGAGATAAGACTAAGCTGACAGAACAGGAAGAAAGAGATTTTTTGACACTTCATGAAAGATGACAGGACTTATTAATTAACTTAATAAAGAGAGGGGAAGAGATAGATAGAGAAAAAAGAAAAAGGAAGGAAAGGAAGGAAAAGAAGGAAAGGAAGGAAAGGAAGGAAAGGAAGGAAAGGAAGGAAGGAAAAAGAAAAAGAAAAGAAAGGGAAAGGAAAGGGAAAGGAAAGGAAAGAAAAAAAAGAAAAGAAAAAGAAAAAAAGAAAAAAAAAGAAAAAAAGAAAAAAAGAAAAAAAAAGAGAAAAAAGAAAGAAAAGAAAAGAAAAGAAAAAAGGAAAAGAAAAGAAAGATCCCTAGTCTACAGGACTGATAAAATGGAAGATACTGGCATGCTGGAAGAAGGAGGAAGGAAAGTATTCAGTGTTTTAAGAGAAAATATATAAGCATACTGTTGGCTGTCTGAGGCATTGCTAAGTAAAAACTGAACAGCTCTCTGCTGTCATTGAACTGTAAAAGTCAAGCAGGACAGATCTCATGCATACTTTGTCTGTTGCAAGGGGTGCATCTACTTTAATATGGCTTGTAATCTGATTTCATGTGAAATGGAAAGCTCTGCTTCCTGAAAGTGAATGAAATTTTAAATATAGATGAAGTCTTAGTCTTGGCTTATGTCGCTTTTGCTGGCATTGTTTCCTCCCATCTTTCAGATTCCTTAATGAAGGTTAATAGCATAATTCAGAATACTTGTTTTTTTTTGCTTGCCTGGTATATGACAATAGTGAGGAAAAGGACTTCGATTGAAACGCAATTGGGATGCTTTGTTAGTGAGTTCAGGCCCTTTTAGTACAGGGAACTGCAGGCATACTCCTTTTCTCTAGTGGTTAATTAGTAAGCTAAGGCATGCGTGGAATTTATAGCAAAAAAATTAAACAGAAAGTCAACTCTAAACTATAAGGATCATTGTGAAAAGAACAACTTGGAAGCCTCTGATTTCCTTAGATTTATAGCAGTTCTTCAAAAAGTTATTTGAGAAGCTCAGTCAATGCGAGGTTTAAGTCACAAGAAGAATTTTTTCTCTAAAACACAAAGATCAAAAATATCCTTGTTTTGCCTGCCTGTATGGAAAAGGCAGAAATTGAAACAAAGTCAATCGATATTTCTTTCCTCATAGAGGGGAACTGAATAGTGCAAAGTATGTTATGTGATACCCAGATTAACTTGTCAAGGCATCTGTAACAGAGTGTTGAGTCAGTTTGAATGATGAAGTGCAAATGTCATAAACAATTGCACAAATACCGTTGGCACAGTGAAGGCAGGTGGCTGGATATAGTTACCCTGAAGGTTTTAGGATGCTTCTACTTGATATAGGTGTGTTCTTGTTTTTTAATAACAAAAGACTGCAGATGGAAACAATTATGCTAAGTCCAAAGGTAACATAACTAAAATTTAGTTTATATTTAGTTGTATGATCACCTTTCTTTCTTCCATACATGTACAAATGACCTCTAGATATTTTAAATTTGGTTGTTAAAATTGTGAAGAATTTATTTCATATATTCAGTAAGTGATAAATACAGAGATGACATGGTTTTCAGATCTGTAATATTTAACCAATCCTTAAGTACTTTTCTGCTGAAAATTCAGTGTGTCTCTTTGCCTAATTCCATTTAATAAATGAACATGAACTGCAAAATTAATTACTGTAAAATGGATATGGAAAAGTCAGAACAAAATGAGCTTTAAAATAAAATAATTACTTCATAGGGATAATTCAGGCTGACTTTTTCCCCCTATTCTTCACATTTTAATGAAACAGCAGGGTTTCTGCCTCTTTGTACTTCTCAGCTTCTATTTTTTTATATATTTTTTAAAAAAAATTTAGAGTTAGGTTTCCTGCTTCATTGAAACCTAATAGGATTTGTGAGCCTAATTCTCTTAAGATGTTTTGAAAGTCCAAACCTTTTCTCTTGAGAGGTGTTTTATTTCAGGAGTAGACAAAGTTGATTAACCTGGATAGCAGCAACTTCTTTGAACCACATCTATAAGCAGGAAAGCCACTTGTCAAACTAAGACTGTCAAATGCAAATGCAGTATTAAAACCAGTGTTTGGTCTTCCTGTTGTGAGAGGCATTAGGCAGACAAAAATCATTACAAGGTACACTAACCAACATCCTGTGAAACACCTTAGGTTATTTGGTCCCTATGAGTGGGGGAGGGAGCGTGGTAGATGTACAGTAAGCACTTGAAACAGCAGGAAAATTGTCTAATTATTCCCCTCCCCCTCCTTTTTAAAATTTTTATTACAGTTTTCTGGGAGTTAAAATCAGGAGTATTCTGTGTTTTCTTGGGTGCTTTTTTCTTCCTTTTAAGCCATGAAATGTGCATTCACATGTTACTAAAATCAGTTAATGCTCAGAGGTAATTTCAACTAGCTAAGTATTTAGCTACACCTTGTAACTTTCTTGACTCAAAACTGTAATATTTTAAAGTGCTTAAACCTTCCTTTCCCCCTTTCTCTGAAGTCACTTAGGGCTGAAATATTACCTGAGGCCACAGTGCATGCTTGGTGTCTTTCACTGCCTTTGTTTGGTATTTCAGATGTTAGCAAAGTCTTTAAATTAAAAAGCTAAGGATGGGAATCAGTCAAAAAGTAATCATTTCGAGGAACCATTCTACAAGTTAAAGTACTGTAAAGGAATGCAATAGAAGCAGCTAATGAGGCCAATTTTCTCTGCTTGTCTGAGAAATTAATAACATGCCAACCTGGTGTTGGACTTGGAGCTTTGGATGGGAGTTGCTTGGTTGGCAATATGGTGGGGAGAACTTTGTGTAAGAGAAGACCTAAATAAGGTTAAGTGTGTGTAAGCTGTGATATCAGATATACTGAACCTCCTCCAGTATGCTTGTAGAAATTGGGAGGACATAGGAACAGTTGGGAAGTTAAGACTTGGAAAGATTTCTATCTGCTTCTGCTCAGGCAACCATCCATGCTTGCTATGTTCTATGAAACCTGCTGAAAAGAAAACATTAAGTACTTTTGCAAGGACTATGTAGCCCCTATTGCCTTAATCATTATACAGTTCAAAGAGGGAGTACAGTATTTGGGACAGTTTGACTTCAGTTGGTCGTTGGAAATAGGGAAGAGCTGCCAGGGAAGCTCAGAGAAACTGGTGCTAATTTTGAAGGCAGTACAGTTGAATTGTTGGCTGTGGTCTCCTAGGCAATTCAAAACCATGCAATGTGACATTTTTCAACCTGGTAGAATACAGCTCTGTGCTGCAGACCAGTGACCAGCAGCTGAGGGTATGCAGAATGCCATGGAATGGACCAGCTGAAGTTAACCATTCAGCTTGTGAACCGTTCCCAGTGGAAATTTTTCAGAGTATTTTCCCATCTACTATAGCATTTCAAACTTCTGTAGCATTTTTTCAGTCTCTGAGCCTCCCCTTTGCTACAAACTGATCATTCTAAAAATATCTGAATCAGAATTTGAAAGACAGATTGGACTGTTTGCTTTGTGTACTTCTAACTGAATTAAATATCATTGGGTTGCTACAGAAAACCTTGTTTAATTTTAGTGGAAACTAGTGAAATCCTCGTGAGCTTTCATACATTTTGCTGAATATGCCAAGCTGGCAGCTAGCAAAATCCATCTAAATTTTCAGACATTTAAGCAATTTGAAGAAGCAATATCCTTGCAATATAGCTTTCGTTTAAAAGGAGCAAATGGAAGTTGCTGTGTAGAATCATGGAATCCTAGAGTGGTTTGTATTGAAAAGGACCTTATAGATCATTTAGTTCCAGTCCTCCTGCCATGGAGAAGGATGCCACTCACTATATCAGGTTGCTCAGGGCCCCATTCTGCCTGGTCTTGAACACTTCCAGGGGTGAGGCATGCACAACCTCTCTGGGCAACTTACTCTAGCACTTCAGTGCCCTCTGAGTTAAGAATTTCTTCATAACATTCAATCAAAAACTTCTCTCTTTCAGTTTAAAGTCATTGCCCCTTTTGTTGTCACTATCTGTCTGTATAAAAAATTTCTCTCCCTCCTTTTTATAAGTCCCTTTATAGTACTGGCAGGCCACAGAAGGTTTCCCTGGAGCCTTCTCTTCTTCTGAGAGCAACAAAACAGCTGAACAACTCCAGCTCTCTCAACCAGCTCTCTCTTTGTAGGAGAGATATTTTACTCACTATCATCTTTGTGACCTCCTCTGGGCCTGCTCTACAGGTCCATGTCATTCTTGTGCTGAAGACTCTGGATCTGGATGCAGCATTGCAGGTGAGGTCTCACAAGAGCAGAAGTGTAGAATCAGCTCCCTTGGCCTGCCCCCACTGCTCTTGATGCAGCCCATGATAAGGTTTGGCCTTATGCATTGCGAGTGCACATTGCTGGTTCACGTCCAGCTTTTCATCCACAAGAATTGCCGAGTCCTTCTCTGTAAGGCTGCTCTCAATGACGTCGTCTCATCATCTGCTCATGTCTCTCCTTGCCTGACCCAGGTGCAACACCTTGAACTTGGATTTCTTGAACTTCATGAAGTACTTGTAGGCTCCCTAATCAAATTTGTCCAGCTCCAGGATCCTGAATGTCTCTCTGTTGTGTCAACTGCACTGCCAAGCTTCATGTCATTTTTGTGTGTGCTGAGGTCTCGCTGTCTATGTCAGTGATGGAGACACTGAAGAGCACTGGTCCCAAGGCAGAGCCCTGAGGGATGCCACACATCACTGGCACCCCTTAGACACGGAGCCATTGACCTCAACTCTCTGTCTCTGTCCAGAGCGTGTTTAGGGTGAACTGATCTTGTTTGATTGAGTTATTGCAGTGTACTGGCAACTCATGAGCAGCCATTTGGAGCTCTTAAATGTGTTTCAAGCTATGTTTGGGGATTTTTAAAAATGTAATAGCTTTTATATGGGGGTTAAGATATGAAGTAAATTTTACATGTTTGTGTAACAGTGACAGAAACAAATGAAGAATTTTCATAATTTCTAACATGTTATGACACCTGTAGTATGCTTAGTACTTTCTGTAGAAACTGAGACCCTGAAAAGAATTTTTTTGGTCTGTGGACTCAGATACAGCTCATACCAAACTGCTTGTCAAACTTGGGGATTAAATTTCAGACTTGTTTTGGTACTCACTTAGTTTGAGAATCCTGCAGCAACATCATAATTCCAAATGCGTCTTTGTTACAAATAGGATACACTGGGAAAAATTAGAAGTTGTCCGAGCTTTATTTAGTCTGGTGTGTTAAGCAATGGGGACAAAACATTTTGTTCACAGAATCCTCTATGGGTGTAATAAGGCATATGGGTGTAATAATATCCTTCAGATTTTGTGTATGTGGTAAGCCTGAGGGTTTACAGAAAGGTTATCAAATTTCTATTGTTTTTAGAGTAATAAGTTTTTTCTCACAAAACCTTACCCCTTATCTCCTACCCTCACAAAAATCCCAAACCTGTTAAAACGACCAACTTCACACGCAGAAAACGGAGTAATGGTTACTTGCACTCATTTGATCTACTGCCCACAAGATGGCAGTGCGATACCACAGTAAAGATGCTAATGTGCTTTCTTTCCTACGTGTGGCAGAGGGATAAAAACGTATGTTGAAGCTGGTGCAGATAAGATTTGTAATTTTGAATGATCATATTTGAAATAAAATCTTTAAAATGTCAAGTAAATAATGATCAATAAATGCTGATTTCATATGTGTTCTGCACAACCAATGGCACTGAATTTGACTGCCATTGAATTAACCACAAGAATTTTAAGTGGTGACATATCACTAGTAAAGTCCAATAGATGGTTGTTATGCTAAGATACCATATATAAATAAAAAACTTGATATATATTCGTGTCCCTGTATAATCAATATGCAAATAGCCACTGATTTCCACAGTGAGAAATTTGAGTCTTGATTATTTTAATTTTAGCATAGATTTTATGCAATATTGCAGAAATGTCATCAAGCTCTCAATGCCAATCTATAACCAAAGTAAAGACTGCTGTGTTATGTACACACTGCTGTAAGCCTCTGTTAACTTCCTTCAAGTACTGGCAGGCATGAGACCTACAGCAAAGCATAAAGGCTTTAATATACACACTTCTTCAAAATAAGCTATAAAATTTTGTTGTCAGATTTTAAAGTTGAATAATATTGTGGAATAGTATATGCTATACATGTAAAAGCATGAAGGTAGTCAAAATAATTAGTACTAGAACATACCTGTTGTAAAATTCATAGGCAAAAAAATGCTTTGTCTGCAGAGGCAATTCTAAAGCTGTTACAGCTTCTGTGAGCCAAGATTATATTGGCATAAAGAACAGTTTTTCATCATTGTTTATTGTTTCATAAGTTGTGCTTGGTGACTGATGTACATATTCAAATCCATGTTAAATTGTTGTAGCACAAAAGTTTATTGTGCAGTAAGAATAAAATTCTAACATATAGCAACAACGCATGACTTTTCATAGCAGTAGATGTGTTTTCTGTGGCAGTGTTCTAGAAGAGAAAATGAAAACTGATTCTGGTTATTTCTATGCATAAAATCTGGCAAATTTTCCTGTTAAGTGATGATATTACAAATTTTCCTTTAGCTGTAGCTTAGTTTCTATGACATTACCTTGGATGTTCTTGTACATGTAAACATTCCTTCTTTATGCTTGCTGCTTTTCCATTTCAAGCTAGCAGGGTGGGAGACGCTCAAAATCATACCCCCAAGACTGGAGGAACTCGTCTGTTGCAAGATTGAAATTCTCTCTGAAAAATGATTATATTGACCTTTTCAGACTGATTTAAGTATTATGATCAGGGTTGGTATGAATGAAAAGAGCTAAAAGGGCGAAAGACAAGGCAGGGGAAAAAAACCCCTTTTCAGATAGTGATGTGACTCCTAGAACCTGGAAGTTTTGAAAATCAGTATTGCAATGAATGGATAATAGGGATGCCTTAAAGTATTTTCAAGTATCACAGTCTTGATTATAAAGGCCTTAAATGGGATCTTCTTCAACTGGACTTGAAAACATACAATTAAGTTTTTTTTTTCTTTTGGAAGAGATGAATTGATATTTGCTGCCTGTGGAAACCAAGACTGGTCCTGTTGTTGGGTAAAGTAAATCAATATTGGTTTTTATAATGTGAAACTCTCATCCTCTATTGTCTAATTATTATTTGTATAAGAAATTGTTAAATATCAGCCATCTTAAGATAGTGTGTTCTCTACAGAAAATCTGGTCAACTGTTTTGGGTGTGTTGGAAGTGGGGTAGTTACAGGATAAATGCCTACCATTTTTTCTGCAGCTTATCTTGTCCTGGGGAATGATTACAATTAGATATCATTGCACCAAAATCTGAGACAGGTAATTAATGTTTCAGTTGTCTGCAGTGGTGGTTTTCTGATGAGGAAATATCTGTGAGAGTCTGAATGTTGTTGAGAAGTCCCACCCATACAGTGGGGAAGGAAACACAGGAGTAATTGGCCTTTAGATCTGCTTTTCAATCACTGAACTACACTGTTAAGAGCTGCTTTTGTTTTCCCTCTGGATCATTTTCAATCCATCAATTTTTGTCAGGAAACACAGTTTATGGGTCATCTTTTAGTCTTTAGTCAATGAATCATTTCCCAGTTCAGTGTGTTATTCTAGTTTCCTGGACGTTTTACTGTTTTGATTATACTGAAGTATGCAGATGTGTGGCTGGTGCCCCCAAACAGCAACACTCCCAAAAGCATATGAGAATCTTAGTAGCCCTTTCAGTTTTAGAAAATTCTTTGCACTATTTATTTCACTTCCTCTTAAAGCCAATTCTGAGTGGCTTTACAACAGGGTTATGGTTTACTTATTTTTCTATTATTAATACTTGTTTCTTAATATTTAGAGCATTGATTTTCAAAATTAGTATATATTTTGAATGTGTAATAAATATCACTCAGCTTTTTTTCCTTAGCTGCTCCGGATAACGTACAAAAAGAAAGCAAATCAGTCTTTTCTGTTGATTTTTTAGCAAAATCTTCTCTTTCCTGTCAAATTTAACTGTTTAATATGATGAGAAATAAAGCTTATTGATTAGGCATTTCTAAAAGGGAGGAAGAAAACGTATAGGCTTTCTGCAGATATAAACCCATGAATGTTATTAGAGACAAAACTAAATGGAAAGAAATGTCCTATTTAGAGTATGAAACTCTTCTAAGTTAATGTCCATAAAGTTTAAATTACTTCAGACTTTTCTTCTTAGAATAAATGTTTCCTTTTAAAAAGCATGATAATCATAATCAAGACTAAATTTGTTCTGTTATTTATTTTCAAAATGATTGTACATGTTTAGCAGACTTTTGATTTAAATCCCTAGAGATATATTGGAGACAGATGTTTAGATGACCTAATGTTTAAAGTAAAGTTATATTTGGACACTCAATTAAATTTTCCTTAAAATCTTTCCATATATGTTAGATTGTGGAGCAGTGCAGAAAGTATTGAAAGATTTATGTTGAGAAGGTACTGCTTTATTTTTAAAGTAAGTTATTAGAGTTCACTAGATTTAATTTCAGGCAACTGTCAAAAGTAGACAATGTTTGATTATAAAACAGCATGTTTACAAATGAAAATATTGTGTCTTGTTGCAGAGCTAAATGGGAAACAGATTTCTTTAAAAGTTCATTGGTTTCAAAACCAAATTTACCAGGCCATTTATATCTGCCCCAAAACTTGGTAAAGATTATCGTAGGCCTTAAAATATAGCATCAGTTGAAGACTGCATGATAAGGCATAACAGTTGCAAATGTTTTTACTGCTTTCTGGTTTTGAACAAGTAAAAGCTTCTCAAGATGCACCTAATAGTGTGGATAACCATAAGGGCTTCATATGTGATAGTAAACAACATTTTGAAAAGTCTCAATATTTCATCATCATAATTATCAATATTGACCTATTAAGAAGGTATTGATTTACAGATGAAAACGATGAGTATCTGCAGTCTTTTGAAGTTTATATATACTGGATTTTATTGTGTTTAGTTAAACAAGCAAGTTACTGACTTGCTGAACTTATATTGTACTCAGAGATGCATTCTTGTCACTGGCTGGATAGTTTGCGAGCTGATGGAAGTGTTGCACAAAACCACTATTCAGATGCGTAGCATTCAGCCTGCAAAATAACCTCTGGCCAGATCTAGAGAACATTTCTGTGGGACAGAATGTTTTTTTTATTTTCTGTAATTTGTGATTAGAAAGGCTGATGTGGGCAGCAGAGCTGAAAAGTATTTTATGCAGAGTGGACCTTGTTAAGTTTAGGCAACATGTGCAGCATTCTTCTGTAATCTCATAGAGGTCTGCTGGGTTAGAACTGGAGTAGCCCTCTTCTGGGAAAAACTGAAATTGCAGTATTTGGAGCCTCTTTCATGTAGGAGTGGGTGCTGGGTCAATAGTGGCATAAAAATCATGTTTCACAAGGGGAATCACACACAGAATCACAGAATCACAGAATCACAGAATATGTAGGTTGGAAGAGACCTTCAAGATCATCGGGTCCAACCGAGCCCTAACACCTCAGCTAGATCATGGCACTGAGTGCCACATCCAGTCTCTTTTTAAACACATCCAGGGACGGTGACTCCACCACCTCCCCAGGCAGACTATTCCAGTATTTAATCATTCTCTCCGTGAAAAACTTATTCCTCAACCTATATTTCCCTTGACGCAGCTTGAAACTGTGCCCTCTCATTCTCCCAGTTGCTGCCTGGAGAAAGAATGAAAGAATGAATGAAAGGACATCTCATCCTGTTCCTGAAAAATGAGCTTTCATTGTGTCTTTTTGCTATTAGATGAACGTACATTGGTCATGGGCTGTAGCTGTTTTGTACAGCATGGATCTAATCAAAACCTAATGAATGAATGTGTAGGACCCATGTGATGCCATTTACTGTAAGCAGATTTTTTTTTCTTCCTGAATTAAGATTTGGGATATAGATTATAACTGTGGAAAATAAATGGAAAAGTATCTTCTTAAGACTCCCAAGAAGCAAAGAGTGGTCATAAAATTGGAAGAGATAGGCCTTAAACATCTTCTGAAAATGTCACTGGTCAGCTGTTGATGTGAAGATAAGGAGCAGTATAGAATGAAATTTTTAAAATTTTGCAGATAAAGAAGTTCTACAGTGTTGTGGTTAGATTTGTCTACACACAGATTTTCTGAGTTTGGAAATGTTCTTTAAATTATTGAAAGAATATTGATCCGTTGATGCATAACACTGATAATTGGACTTATCACTTGCTTAGTCTTGCAGACCTAGAGTGAACACTTGGAACTGGGCCAAAGTAGCTTGGGCAACAACTCGTGTGCTTGTGTAGTATAATCTTACCTTTTGTTATATACAAAATTTGACTAATTTTTTTCCTTGATTATGCATGAATCACCTTATGCTACTTGAGTATTTTCCCTGAAGACTTCAGTTGGTGTGATGAGATTTGCAGGAGTGATTAGTCCTCTCTGTGCCTCAAGACAGGCACCTGCAAGGAGAGTAGACAGTTTTATTGGGATGCTATGAAAGTTTTATCCAACTTGTAGAGAAACAGGCAAACACTCTGGGAGCAAGGAGGATGAGATGACTTTAACTTCCTTAATGTGCTCTTCTTAATTTTTTTTCTCTCCTTTACTGTACTCCTTTGTAAAAGTAGCAAGGACCCTAAAGACTAAATGCTGCTCTGTTACTCAGACTTAGTTGTTTGCATTCTGTGTGCTGAATAACATCCTTGAGAGAAAAACACTGCTGTCAAGTAGAGATGGTATCACAATCATTACCAGCTCAGTCCTAAAGTGGGCTTTTTCTGTTCATTCTAAATCTTGTTTACATCTAAATCTTGTTTACATCTAAGTCTTTATTTCCTACATTTTAATTAATCTATGATTGCACCCAGAACCTTAATTGCAAAACCTGTGAAGAATTTAAAAACTTAGAGAGATACAATGTTCTACAAATTCCTTTTCAACAATAAGGCTGAAACCTTATCTACTGCAACTGGAATTAGGAATAGCTTGCTTTGTCTTTGTTTTGACTACAAACTCTATTCTGGTTAAGAGATTAAATTCAGAGAGAGAAATAAATCACTGCATTACATTTTGTATGATGATTGAACTGTTTGTAAAAATTGAACATACTTTATATGTTTGCTAATTGTTTTGTAAACATTTCAAATTCGAATTTGTAGTATAAATAGTTATGACTATGAGCAAGATTTGGACTGCTTGCATTCTGTATAAGCAAAACCTCCGTGCCTCTTGCTCACTGAACAATTCAGAACAGACCCAGGTGATTTCAGTCCAGGGAAATAATTTGGATCTTCCTTGGCTTAGCCCAGGAAGCCAAGGAACCAATTCTATCTTCCAAGAGTTTGGGTTGTTTTTCATTTGGTGTTTCTATGGTATTTTGTTAGTTTGTTTGAGGGTTGGTTGTTTTTTGGTTTTGGGTTTTTGTTGGTGGGGGGTGGTTTATGTGTTTGGTTGGTTTGGGGGGGGGTATTTTTGTTTGCTTATTTGGTTTTGGTTTGTTTTGTTCATTCTTGCTCTCTTCCTAGGTCTTTGAATCTTGAAATCATTTTTTGCATACTGGTACAGGTCAAACATGAGAGACTGTAACTGTGTATGAAGTGGCTCTGGTGGTCAGTTAAGTCTTCTGAAAAGTGAAAAAATGGTTTTAACTGTTTTGTTTTCTGGACTCTAATACATTAACTTTTCATGTGTACTTTCAGAGGAATTTTTATCTCTTGGTTCTAGGGGTAATGTAGGTACCTGAACCATGAGATTAATCAGTATCCCAATTCCACTGAAATCAGTGGAAGTTTTTCAGACCCTGAATTTTTTCTGAACTATCCTAGACCTGTATCAGATATCCTGTGAAGTCCAGTATGTGAACATGCTCACTACTAATTCCAAGTGGCTACTCACTGTGTGTATAAAGGAATGGAGTTGTTGCCAAATTGTTTTCCTGGCTGTGGGTTTGAACTCTCTGAAGTGTCCAGTTGAAGTCAGGCTGCAACTTTCTAAGCATTTCAGTGCCTGGGCTGATGTCCAGTTGGCTACCAAAGATCCCATCTCACCCAAATAGTTGAATCTAACTCTGTTAAAAATGCTATTTTTTGAAGTTACTTGTAAATCTGAGAAAGCCTTTTAGGTTATGTCTCTATGAAATCTTGCACAAGACTTGTACTGATATTCCCACCTGTATTTGGACATTAGGACAAAATGTTGGAAAACTTGCTGTCATTTAAGAGAAATATCTCTGGAGGAAATGGCTTTTGTGATAGCTAATTAATTATATTTCTTTTATATTTTACATTCTCTGTTTATATCTGTGGGGGAAAAAAAGTATTTCTGTAAAAGGCTGTAGAGACCATAGCTGAAAAATCTAGCAAACTGAATTTGTACTTCTAAAATGTGCAACCTTGACAAATGTCAAGTACTGCTGGGTCAGATGTAATGTGTTTGGTAATAACTGCTGTATGGTGCACAGAAGACCTCCATAAATCTCATGGAAAACTCATAACTCCTGAATCTTGTATACAACAATTTTGCATCAACAAATTTAAACTTCTGCAGGGAAGGAGGAGAGCTGTTTTGATGTACCATTGGCATCTTTTTCCATCTCTCCTTTCATGGCTGCAATGTTCTCAATGTATGTTTCCTGTTCCTAGAACTTCTATTCTCAAACTTAAACAAAATTCTTCTTAGTGTTTCATTTCTCTTACCCCAGGTTAGGTATGCAGAGTCACATTGACACCCTTGTGTTTTGGAGCAGGGTTCACTGGCCATTTATGAAAGGATCTGGGGTGTGTATCTGGAAATAGTTTATTTCTAATTGGTGTGCAAATGGTAGTCTCCACTGACATCGATTTTATGGACTCCACTTCACCTGATTTTATTGTATGAAGTGAGCTAAAACCTAAGCAGTCTTCTCTTTGAGCCTATTTATACTTAACCTGACAGTGTTGCTGTTTTGTCTTTACTTTCTAGTTCATACTTTCAACCTGTGATGTAAGGGAATTGTCAATGGTTGCCTTAGAAGGTATTCTTTCAATAATACCTGTGACTTGTTCAATTTCTCATGTTTTATGTTGAGATTTGCATCCCCTGTATATTGGTCACCTCCAGTTGGCTTCCAGGTGAAGGCTGAAGTTTGTATTCTGGGGCTGAATTGAGCACAATTTTCTTCCATTATTTAGTGTCCAGCACATGTTTGGTGTTTTTCACTCTTTTTTGAAGGATATATAGGTTGGCAGTGGTCTGACAGTCCTAACATCCTTCCAGGTCTGTTTCCATTTAATGGAAATAAAGTTTATTTTGCTTTACTTCTGTTCAGCAGATCTGGCTTTTCCTAGAACTTTGATGGCCATACTTTGTACATAGAACATCAGGTGATTGAGATATTTTTCTAAAACATGGTCTGTGCCAAGCAGGATCTATGTGGCAGGATGCACCAACCATACAATTGTGCTTTGTTTTCCTCTGTGTACTTGCCAGAACCTTGATGGTATCAAAGTTGATGATGGGGGAAAATATTTGTCATCAGTGATCTCCTCCAAATTATCTCCTTGTGTATGTAATTAAAATATTGCCTTTTTTTCACATCTACCAACTAGGTAAATAGTTGAAGGCCCTGAGCTTTTTCCATGCCTTTTGTAGCCAGTAAATATATTCACTCAGTTCCTTCTGCTCATTCTAATGCCTAAAGAAATAAACTGCCAAGCTTTTTAGACTGTCTCTTGAAGAAAGTTCCTATTTACTAAGCATGAACATTCTGTATGTTGAACTTTCTTGGTTTTTTTTTTTAAATTTCCTGTCCAAAACATTCCTTGGCTGGATTAGTCTCATGTGCCGTCTGACTGTATACCAGCACTTTGCAAAACTAAAACACCAAATAGGGTGCTTGTCAATCTGATATTTTGTAGATTTTCCATTTATTTGCTTTGCTTTTACAATTAATTTGTGTTATTAATGGGGATAAAGTTCACAAGCCCTGTTTCTTTTCTTAGCCAAAACCTACCTGCAAGAACACTTTTCTCATCTTACTTATAGTTGTCATCTCAGAGCTTTTGTGTCACTATCTGGTGCCCAAATTCTGGATGCACTTAAATTGACTGTATATTCTTCTGTTGCAATGTTCCTCATTGACCTATGAAGAAGAGAGGTGGTGCTATTTATCTATGCCTGTTCTTATTGTGTTAGCAAACTCTTTGAAATGATGCTGACCTTTTAGGGAATTGATCCAAGGAGCTTAAGTGATAGCAACTTAATTGCTTTTGATAGGGTAGTTTTCTGTCAGTTTATTTGCCTGAGCTGCGGCAACTGGCAGGGATTCCCAGCCAGTGGTGGAAGAGTAGGTAATGGTTCTGGTAGCAGCAGGCTCCTGTGATTGCTTTCCTGTTTGATCAGGCTGCAGTGGGTGCCAGTAACACTTCCGCTTCTGAGCTTCATCCAAAGCTTAACACACATCAGCAATTTTATTTGCTTCCTCTATTGTGGTAGCTAATGAAGCTGTTTGTCACCTTCCATATTGTCCCTTGTAGGGCTTGCTTCTCAGGTAACCTGAAGCTTTAACAAATACCATTAAAGGAAGATGTGTATTCAAATAATCCCCAGCAGGAAAAAGGACTTTGCTCAGCTTTGTGTGAGGATTAAGAGGGAAGGAAGATTTCCCTTTTTTTTTTTTTTTCCCTTTTTTTTATTGTTTTTTGGGGGGTGGGGGGGGGGGGTTTTTGGTTTTGTGGTTTGGGGTTTTTTTTTTTTTTTCCCTTTTTTTTATTGTTTTTTGGGGGGTGGGGGGGGGGGGTTTTTGGTTTTGTGGTTTGGGGTTTTTTTCCTTGTTTTTTGTGATTTTTGGTTTGGTTTGGTTTTTTGTAAGAAACCTTAATAAACTCTTCTTTGTAACACTGGTTTGCCACTGAACGTATACTAAACTGAATTGGGGTCTGGGGAATATATTTCAGGCTTCATATTGTACTTTGCTCTGATTATAACCCACTTTAATGTATGTGAGGGGAAGAACCCCAGCAAGTTGCATCTATGGAAGTTGAGTCAGTTGTCATCTGTTTCCCAGCATGTAAGTCCATCACTAGAAGAGCCACCACATCTAGAACACTGACAGATAAAACAAGGCATAAGAAATTTTCAGATGTGGCTTCTCTCTAATGCTGGTCACTTGATGTCATGGGTTGAGGCTGGACAGGCTGAGACCTTGCTTACTCTGCCTCCTTTAGCCTTTGGGACTGTTGAGTTTGATGGTTTTCTGGTATACTGCATTGGTTGATTAAAATTAATTTTTCTGCCTGACAATAGTTCTCTTAATTTGCTCACAAAAGTTTTAGAATTCTTTACATGTGTTCTTGTTCACTATAATTTATTATCTTTTCACTAGATTATGTGTGTGATAGTTGTACTTCTGCATTTAAGGTGGAGATGGCAGTGTTGTGCTTCTCTTCTCTCTTCTTTGGAGACAAAAGCAAATTTCTTACTGGGATGCTCAGGCTGTTCTGGTTTTGCTGAGATCATGTATTCAAACAGAAGCCTAACCATGCAGGGGGTGTGCAATGTATGGTCTTTTCAATAGAAAGAAAATTATGTCTTATGATAAAAAATACTGAAAAGAATACTTTAAGAAGCTAATGGAACTAGTTAAAGACAAGTCTGTAACTATTGCAGGAAAGTATGGTACTACTTGAAAAGTTCCCATATATAACACTTGATTAAAAAATAGCTAAATTAAAAATAACTTTTTCTCATAGAATATTGCCTGTGTTAGCTCTAGGTTAAAATGGTAGAAAAATTGGCTTTTGAGCCATTCATTGTCTGGAATTCACAGGCTTTCATAGTGATTATGAAAATACTATAAACATTCATAGAAACTATTACTTTCAAATATTGTCACTAACATTATGGCTGTCAGAGCACAAATTTTCTGGCTTCAAAAAGCCCCACTTTTGTGTCTGAAAGACCTACAGTGTAAATGTGCTCTTGATGGAGCCAGAACAGTGCCTCTGAACAGCTGGAAATTCAGCCTTGTGTTTGGAGAGCAGCCAGATGCTGGCCTTGGTGGGGTGCACCTGTCGACACAGCGCCCACTCAGTGCCATCACCCTGTGCAGCGCCCACTTGCATGCTGCAGTTTGAAGTCAGACTGCCACTGAATACTTCTGGCTTGGCTTTTTGATTTTGTATTATAATGTTAGCTATATAAGAAAATGCTTCTTAACTCTTTTACTAACAGAACCTTGCAGATGACATACCTGTGTTATTCTGGCATGCTTTTGTTTTTAATCCTGTAGTTTTCCTCCTTAAGTTTTCCTTCCTTCTCCAGTAATACTTTTACACTTGGATAGTTTCCCTCTACACTTCCATTCTTAACTCTGAACAAGAATGTGCATCTGTTGATAAATGTCCTACTGGCTCACACAGTTATTGTTAGAATTCAGTAGCAACTGAGTAAATTTGAGCACCTATTAAATCTTGAATAGATACAAACGTGTTACTGCCAGAACTTACATATTTTATCCTATGAGTCACATCTTTGATATTCAAGGTGTTTGAATAGCTGTCACAAAAATATGTGGAACAAGGTTGGAAGAGGGGGCAAGTATGATACATTTGTGTTCTGTATATACTTTCTCATTTTTTCTCTAATGGCTGAGATTGTATTTACAATTGCAGAGCTATCTGACATTTGTTCATTAAGTGGATATTTATTTAAAAGGGGGCATTCACATTTTGTAGTCCTGATGTTCTGTTGCCTGTTGAAATCCTATTTCACTAATTCATTTTTCCTGTCTCTGAAGCAGGAATTTCCTGAAAGCTGGCTCTAGACCAGTAATACAATATAAATATTATAGGATATAGTATGATGGTACTACTTGTCTGTGTTTGAAGTTGAAGAATCACAGAAAAGTTTGGGTTGGAAGGGACCTTAAAGACCAGCAATTCCAAGCCCCCTGTCACAGGCAGAAACACCTTCCACTAGACTGGGTTGCTGAGACCCCCCCAAATGGGCCTTGAATGCTTCCAGAGATGGACAACCTGTTCCAGTGCTTCACCACTCTCACAGTAAGGAATCTCTTCCTAATATCTAATAGAAATGTTCCATCTTTCACTTTGACACTTTGTATCAATGATGATTTTTGGATTTATCAAGATTATTATTCTTTTTCTTCAGTGTTTAAACTGTTTCATGGAGTAATTACCACCATTTTGTTCCTAAAATGCAAGTATTCTGCTACTAGGAAAACATTGCCTCTATTGTACCTTGTCTCAAAATTCTGATACATAGATTGTCTTTTTTTGGAGTCTCTAAAGTAGTGATTGATATGCACTGATTATACTGTTGGTTTAGTTTGTTTGGATTTTTAAAGTATTAATCAACCTCTAAAAAATCAATATATGTAATTAAAAGTATTTTCCTACCAAAGGTAATGATTGGAACCATGCCTCATGTAAAAAAAAAAAAGAGATCAAAAATCAATCAGGAAATCTCCAACTCTGTACCTTCTTCTCTATAGCTACGTTTCTGCTGCACATAAAATCATCAAGACTAAGAGCAACAGCAAGAATGCTTTTGAAAGATAGAAATACTATCTTGGAGGCATGAACTATGTCTTTCATTGTGTTCTACTGTGCTAATGATGATGCTTATAAACACCAACAATTTTGATGCTCATCAAAGCATGCAAAAGAAGAAGGAGGTTCATGCTATGCAGTTATGACATTATTTTCTGAAGTTTCAGTGTGCCTGTGATGGCCTGGTAAGACTGCAGCAGGTCAAAAGTGAGTATCTGAAGATATCTCCATTTTTAACAGTTCATGTTTGGGTTTTGAGCTACCTTTATCTTGTTTTTAAGGAAGGGTTGTCAGTGTCCAGAAATCTGAAGTACTGCATGTCGAGCATGACTGCAAAAAATGCAGATTATATTAATCACTAATTTAAGGCTTATTTTAGTTTAAATATGAAATATTTAAAATAATATTTGATTATTCATCTCCTTGCTAAGCCTTCCCCCATACTAAGTCCTTTAGTAGTATCTTGTCTAGAAGGCAAAAGAGGAAGATGTGAATAATGTGTCCTCCCAGTGTACTTTGTCCATTTCTATTTACTAGTGATATGAGCTGACTATTTAGTGGCTGCATTGATGATATGGTGCAACCTGGCCACTGTGTTTGGTTTCTTTAATGGAAGGGTCCAAGTTTTTAATGTTGGAGGCAGAAAAATTGCCATCCTGCAGCTAATGGGGGTTTTCTCATGATACTGTATCATTCTTTTTCCACGGGCAGAAGTATGTAGAGACAACTCTTGTGAATTTCTGTAAGCAGAGATGCAATGTTTCCATGTAATACAAGTACTAAATATTAGGAGATCAAGGGAAGGTGAGGATTAGTCAACAAAATGTGGATATATGTAACTTTGATTGTTTAAAGTTCTTTTCTTTTAAAATACAGTGCCTGTTTAGATCACTAATGCATTTTAATTGTTTCCATCTTTCAAAATATGTCAAGCAAGTTCAGTTTCTAGTTGTTGTTACACAAATAAACTGGTATTAGAGGCATTGCTTTCTTCCTTTCAAACATACTTTCAAATTAGTGCTTAATGTTGTTTGAAGATTTTGCCAACATACTCTTCCAGATCCTTCTCTTATAAGAGAGTGGTTGATTACATCTATCTTTCTTCTTTGGTTTACAAATGCCAATATATTCCAAAGAATGCAAACCCTGGGACCATTTGTCATCACACTTTGATTGTAGTTCACTTCATTATTGTATGTAGGAGGAAAAGCAAACAATTAGATGCCTGAACAGTGGAGGGGGGGAAAGTTGGAGTGTCAGGACATGCTAAACATTCTTATTGCATTGCATACTTTACCTCCTATTGTTTTCTCATTGATTTTAACACTTACCTGCCTGGATGTGATAGTTGTAAATACATTTAAACAAACCAGAACTGTTTGACTGAAATACTAAATATAAATGGTCTTGAAATGAATGGAGTCTAAGGGCTGCAGACCTTTATGACTTAAATCCTACCTAACCCTGTGTGGCTTGCACAAATGAAGCAGAGAATTTGGTGTAACTGCAATAGCATGCAGCATTTCTTAGCGT
Organism: Pycnonotus jocosus; assembly: GCA_013400435.1. NCBI lineage: Eukaryota > Metazoa > Chordata > Aves > Passeriformes > Pycnonotidae > Pycnonotus > Pycnonotus jocosus. Next base: position 37,230 of record VWYP01009687.1, on the reverse strand, counting down.
GTTCTTTATAGATTTAGTCTCAAAGCAGCAGTTTCAGACCATGAAAGTGTCATAGGTGATCTGATGAGTAAAGCGACATTAAGACCAGGATAAATGCCCATTCTGCTTATGGTGAAAAAAGCTCAAACAAAACAGTAACCTCAAACTGAGTCAAATGTAGCATTTCAGTGGTACTTCCTTCTGTTCTCAGATGCATATCCTGAAACAAATGACTTGCTGCAGTTCCTAAAACAGGCTGTAAAGTAACATACAGTAAAGTGTATTGCATCTTTCCTTTTCATGGTCATTTTCAAAATTACACTTTGACTAAAATGTAAACCAAAAGAACTGTGAATTAGCAAAGGTGACAATTCCAGAAGAAAATATGTTAAGTCATGGTGATGAGATGTACACACTCCACAGAAGAGCAGAACTGAAGATCCAGCTGTTCTCGGACACTTTGAATGTTTTTAGGCTAAATAATTACTTCCATTTCAGAGTTAAGGCTCAAGAGTGTTGTTTTCCACTTAATCTGCCTCAGGTCTTTGTATTATTAGAACCTTAAGTAGCGAAGACAGCTTACTGGAGGCTGTGCACTTGTCCATTTTTTCAAGACTATTTTTTTCTGCCAGAGGTCTGTAATTTCACATTCCAGTGACTTTGGGAACTGTTTTATTAATTGGACCATGTGAAAATAAGGAATATCAGCAGGGCTGTTGAGTGGGCATTTTAAGCTTTAAGTCCCCTGCTTATATGTCAGGATTTAAATGCGAAAGATGTCTGACACAAAATAAGATACATTCACTTAGAGTCCCTCTATTGCTTCATTCATCAGGCAGCCTAATCTGAAAACAATTTCAGCATTTTCCTTTTGCTGATGCTCAGTGCAAAAGCACATAAAGTTCTTAGGTAGCTATATGAATCTTAACTAGTATTATTCAATTAACCAATTTTTAAACCAGCATTCACAACCTCAACTGCTTCAATCCCCCCTTAAATGGAGACCACCACATGCATGCAAAGATCTGTTCATAGCCACTTTACAGGCTTAGAAGCAAAAACTGTGGATTTACTCAGATTCTCCCTTCGGATACACAAAGCTGCAAGTCTATTGGTGACAATATAGGATCTGAAATTTTAGAAACAGTCATTGAATCATTTGACAGTTTGGTTTGAGGCAGCACTTAGGTGAAGTTGGCAGGAAGGCTCCCCTTTGCTTCCATGATCATTAGATAGCCCTTTAACACATGAGAAGAAATTTCTTTTGTCCAAAGAATATCTATCAGCTAGGGTGGATTTGTAAATAGGCTCTGGCATGAGCCCATCTTCCTTGCTCCCATTGGGCTGCAGGTTTTCTTTTGAAAATGCAAAACCAAGTGATTTTTAGTCTGGAAGCTGGCTTAAGGCCTGCTTTGCCATGCATCGCTTTTCCAAAATATTTTTGGGAAAAAAAAGAGACACTTTTTCAAGTTATTAAGGTCCAACTAGGGAGCTCAAGTGCCCTGAGAATCAGGATTCTCATAGCCTGGAAAGCATTTGCACGGGCTGTAAGTTCTCTGTTCCTGACCCCTGTTTTTGGCAGGTCTGCAGTTCCTGACCAAAGAGCAGGAATGCTCTGGCAGCTTTTAGTATTCTCCTGATGCTTCTGTTAACCACAGTGCTTCCTCAGAGGCTCATGGGACCTGAAAGGCATAGATTTTCTGCTCTAGATAGCCTCATTAGGCTTAAGAGGGATTTTTTTTTTTTAATTTGAATTTTTATTCTGGGTTATGTATTAGGCACTATACTAAACCAAATCTAAGAGATATTGGGAAAATATCTTGGATTATCTATTTTATGACCCCTTTGCAATTACCTTTCTTGGAAAAGATGTATATTAAGAAAGCACAACAAACTTGTGCACAACCGAATGAAACAAGCAATCTCTCTTACCGTACCTCTAGACTTATCATCCCAAGGCTT
>VWYP01009687.1:4200-35209 GCA_013400435.1 Pycnonotus jocosus | reverse complement strand
TTTTTTTTTTTGTCTTTTTGTCTTTTTTATATGTATCTTTGAAACTTTGTTTTTAAATCAGTAGCAATTGTCTTCTCAGTTTTCCTCCCTAGGCCAGTTCAAAGTCTTGTTTTATTTTACTTTTTCATTTTTTAAAGCTGTTAATATGGAATTACTTTTTTGTACATGCTTTGAAGAGCAATTTTTGCTTTTGTGGACTCTTCTTATGATTAGGAGTAGCACAAATCAACAAAATTGCATGTTGTTCACTCCATTTCTCACTTAAGAGTTTTGCTGTGTAACTCGAAGTCACTTAACTGAGATCAAAATCATACTCCAAATAGTGTGATACAGCAATAGTTGACTTCTGCTCTAGTGACTCTAACATTTACTACATTTTATTTTGCTCAAATTTTTAGAGTGAAATTGATAAATTATAGTACCTTTTAGTATTTATTGTGATAATCCTCATCAGGCCTGTTTTAGGCATTGTTTGGTACTGAATAACAATTGGTTGTGGAGTAAAAATAACACTTATGTGTAGGAAGAACTGAAAGTGAAACATGGTTCTGGGAGAATTACTTTTGGTATCACTTTCAAGCAGTGAGCTGTGAAAGAGGGAAGTGGTGAAAAGTCTTTATCACCTGGATCCTTTAACAGCTCATTAGAGAATAGAATAGAATAGAATAGAGTAGAGTAGAATAGAATAGAATAGAATAGAATAGAACAGACTAGCCTAGACTAGACTAGAATAGGAATGATCATGTTTGACCAGAAAAATGATCTATTGTATAACTTCTAGTTCAGTTTCTAGGCAGCAAACAAAGTGAATTCCTATGCTTAACCATGCAGGTCTAGGTGTGCACCAATACAATGAAACATCAGCTAAACAGAAATAGTAAATTATTAGAAGTATATTTCTTCAAAATATTTGGCTACTGAGAAGATGTAACATATGTGTGTGAGAAGATCGTTGGATTTTAACTCTTATTTTTTCATTTCAGTGCCATTGTGAGAAAGATGAGATAAGTGAACTTCTCCATTGGGGCCATATAGGTTTTGCAAAGGCAAAACCGACTGCTTTGTTAGGGTGTCCCCCTGTGTTATCTGGCTCTGCCATGTCTTGTGTCAACAGGTGAGAAAAAGCATGAAAAAATCCATATATGACAGCAATGTAATATAAAATGTTCAGAGCATCCAGTCTTTTTGTGATTAGATGTTCTTTTCAAAATTTAACTTAGGTATTTTAGGAATTGCGGGATATGTGTGATTTTGTACATCTGGACAATGTGTTTAATACAGAGAATGCTAAACTTTTGTCCCCATAGTGTGAAAATAAAATGCATGGGATAGTTCATAGGAATCAGACTTACTGGTAGCAAATTTTCAGAGTATAGAAGATGTTCTGCTGCAGCACAGCTTGAGGTTGTCTTTGAGAGACCATGGTTACCTTCACTCTTTTTGGTTGACCTGGCTTTTCTACCTTTGCAACATCAAATCCTTCTAAATGGGCAGTGAAATTGTAACTTGAAAACTCAATCTGTTGTGCTGTGTTGTTTGTTAACTTTCTTGATATTTGTGTCCCCAAATATTTATTTATTGGTAGAAAAATCAGATTACATAGTAGTCTGTCCTCATCTAATTATAGGTAGCCAAGTATTTTTCTCACATGAAGGTAAAATAATCACTCCTATAAGCTTAAAATTCTTGTAATAGAATGTTAATTTTCTTTAAAATTAAAGAGAAGGACAAAGAAAATTTTGATGTGTGTGTGTTTTTTAAAGAATAAAACATAAGCAATGCTGAATGGCTTTAACCAGTCCACAGTTGTACTGAATAATCTAAAGACAGTGTATACTGAGATGGTCTAATGCAAGATAAATGTTAAGGATTTTTTTTTTTTTAAGTTTTCTCAAGTTTAAAGAATTTCTGCTCTGTGCATAAGTGAGAGGAAAAGGATGAATCCTGCTTTCTTCACTGAAAGTGAAGTCTGCTGAAGTTATCTGGACTACTTACATTCAAACCATTATCTGGACTCATCCCAGAGCATTACAGGTCATGTTCCAAGGAACACATAATACATTCTGTTTGTGTAAGCAAGGAACTGCTTGGATAATTTATTGACCAAGGCTAATTTTGGGAAATGTAAATGAGAATCAGTTGCTGTGGGATTTTCAGTATCTAATAGTTTACTTCATTTATAGTGCACTTTGCTTTCCAGTTACTTCATGCTCCACAGTGTTTATTATAAAACTAGCTTATGTCTTTCCCAAGAAGACTCTCCACTGCTCAGAGAATATATCTTTGAAAACATATGTTGTTACATAAGAGCCTGTTTGTGGGAACTTTGGGGAATTTGTGCTGACTTGCTTAATCATACTCTGGAGAGCAACAACCCCTACTTCCTGTCTGCTTCTATTACTTGTCGCTATGCCTTAAAAAGAGACTGCAACCAGGAAGAAAACATTTCTGAATCAACAGAAAACACTTGAAAATGAAAGAAAAAAAAACCCTAAATAACAGCTATATGAGAGCAGTTCAGTGTAAATAATAAACTAGCTCTTGCATGTTGGAGGTAGTCATATTCACATACATACAGCTTCTTAAAAATTGGGACAGATTTGCAGCTGTTGAGACAACAGTTGAAACAGATGAAATCTGTGAATTCATGTGTGTTAGATGCTCTTTAGGTGGATATATGAAAAAAAAATCTTTTTTAATGGCTGAACCAAGAGAAAAAATAGGCCAACTGAAATACGCAGCTCCCTATTTAGGTAGCATACCCATATCCCGTGTGTTCTTTTAACAATGTAGCAAAAAGAGCTGATGGTTTGTACCCTCTGAGACTGTCTATGCAAAAAAAAACCAAAACCAAAAAAATCCACCGAAGAAAATCCTTTTTCATAACCGAGGGAAAACTACTGGCTTTTATAGGGACATTCTCCTTGCTGTGTCTGTAATGTTCCTCCAGTTCCTACTCTAATACCCAAGAAGTATTCAGTGCTGCTCTGTCCTTTTGAATCTAATTTCATGGCCTTGTTTCTAGAGCAGAGTCATTCATGCTTTCTTGAAATGGATTTTGCAAACAACACCAGAAAAGTATAGAAACTGGGTACAATCCTAAAATACTGTACTTCAGTGTTGTAAGTTTGAAGTCAGTTTTCATTAATATACATTTTCTTTGGATTGATACATTTGATGAGATTGAGGTACTTCTTTTGTTGGTTAGCTGAAGAATGAATGATACACCTTAGGCCAGCCTTTTAATATCCTGTTCCTGATGAAGTTGCTGAAGCAGTACTCCATCTTTCTTGACTTGTCGCAATTTACCCTTGTCCTGAATCCTTAATTCCCCCTGGTTTCAGATTTTTCTCTGGCATTTTTTCACCTTCACTTGTAAAGAAATGCAGGTTTCTTCTTATATCTGAAACTAGCTTTCAAGCAGTCTAATTTACAAACATGGGTTTAAAGTATTGTTTCTATGCTGTGTGACTTGTATCTGTTTACTTCAGACCTCAAGTTTTTCTGTCTTGCTTAAAATCTTACTTTTTGCAAAAAAGTATCAATTCATGATGGCTGAAACAGGTTTTTAGTCTGTCTGCTGTAAAAGCTCTCTTCATTATCTCTTGATAAACATGAACTACATCACCACTTCTCTTGGTCAATAAAGCCTATAATTGTGAGATCATTTCAGAGAAGATGGGCAAGAGCGATTGATGAAGTGCTCACTTTCAAGTCTCACCAATCTGTTTGCATAACACTTCTAGCGTCAGACTTTCTGGTCAACACTAATGTTTAAAATGCTTTTCAAGGTGGCTGTCATGTCATAATGCAAGATCCTTTTCTTCAGAAGCAAGAAGGATGCGTGCGTCATGTTTGCTCAGAAAGTATATCTCTGTTGCTGGTAAGAAATGCATCGCCATAGAGGTGTTTGGCCCTCTGGCTCCAACCATATTATATACTCCAGGCCTTGGAAGTTATTATATCCAAGGGGAAAATGTATGTGCAACCAGCAGTGAGGAAATCCTTCCGCCTCTCACGTAAGGATGAAACAAAATTAAATTCAGACTACAACTTTCTGTGCAAACAGGCAACCATGCTGATGCTGCTTGGTTTCATTACCTTCCTCGGAAGAAGGAGGGGCGGGGAGGGGAAGGCAAGCTACGACGTGTACTACAAGTGCTTCTTGCCAGACAAGTTTAGAACCAGAATGAAATAGCAAAGCAGAGAAATGAGAGAAAATCAAAAGAGAAAGGATATGAAAATCTTAATCTTTAATTCATGAAATTGTATATTTTGCTGTTTAAGGGGAACCAAGGCAATAGGTAGAAATTTTCTTATAGATTGAAAAGAAAAAGAACTCAGGAGATATTTTCTCAACAATGATTATTTTTGATATCTTGGGAATTTCCAAATTATATTTGTTCTAAAAAATAGTGGAGGATATTCCCCAGTTTTGAAGTTTTTATGGAAAAGGCATATTCTTAGATATGCACAAAATCTCAAATGCTTGTGAGACAAGAAGGTCCAGGCCAGTGTTTACTTCTTCCTTTTACAAGACAATGAATATTTTAATGAACTGGTTGAAAAGTCTTAGCTTTAGCATAAAAGCCTTTTAGTCAGGTATGGAGTTGAGGACAAATATAATATAAAATATAATTCATTTTGCATTTTGGAGAAAGGAAAGAAAGTATATATCATTATTATTTTGGCTTCCAAAGTAGCACATGGCTTGCTTGTGTTCAGGAAGTATTCAGCTCTGGAAACCTTCCTGTTTTCCCTTACCTTAGGGCTGTCCTTTTGTTTGTGGCATCTGTGGAGGAGTTTGAGTTAAAACCCAGGAGTGACAGCAGCACTCTATGGCCTTTTCAGAGCATCACCTTTGCAGCTTGATTTAAACTATTGTCATAACTGACAGTGGCATAGCTGCTGCCTTCTGCAAGCTTGCAGGAACATACAGAATGTGTAATTCTAAAAGAAATCCCAAATGAAATCTGAGATTCAAGTTCTACCTAAGCAATAATTTCAAGTAGCTCCATTTCTAGGTGTAGGGTGCTAATTGGGTGGTATTGATATTATACTAAATGAACATGCATCATTGAAGTCTATTGTTGCATTGCTTTGTTTAAAATATGTAGTACTTTGCCAGCAGCAGCATGCTGATGGAAAACTGTCACAACAGCGATCAGTACAATCTAGGAGTTAAATTTGACTGAAACATATGTCTTCAATTTTAATAGCTCAACTTCCCAGATGCCCTAGAGGAGAATATTGCCTGAGAAGGAGCTTTTCATGTAAGAATAATTTGTGTTAAGTAGCTCAGTGATCTGTTTGTTAGGTTAGAGCTGACAGTTTGTTTATATTTCTAAAGGGGTATGATGAATGGGGGAGAAGTTGATGCTAATTAGCCTAAATTGTTCCTAAGAATGCAGAGCACTTTGCCAGTTTCATTGTTTCTGTTTCTTTGCACATTTTCAATAATTGAATAGAGCTCAAACCATTCATCATAATTTTAGGTAAGATGGAAATAAATGAATATAGCATGGGTTAGTCTGTGTGATGGAAGATGTCACTTTAGAGGTCAATTAGATAAGACATCAGACTAGGATTAATGTAGCATTTTCTGGTGTGATTCTGTGAATATAACAATGTGAGTCATTTTAGATGAAAAAATAATTCTCTCTGACATGATACTAGTATTAAATATTTCTTTCAAAGCTTTTTTTTTTGGTCTCTTTAGCCTAATGTTTTTATCTTAACTCTCAGCTGTTACCTCTTACACTCCATATGACAAAACATGCTACTTTTCTGTTTACTGTATATCAGATACAATAAATCTAAAAAATCTGCTTTTGGGAGACCAAAAATATTGGTCAGGTGTGATATGCAGAAGGTGTTAGCAAAAGGAGATAAAATGAATCAGAGGGAATACAAATGTAACAGCAGAGAAGCTTTTATTATTGTTTGACTTCAGCATGCTGTACAACTCATTGTTTTTAAGTTTGGGTAACGTAATTCTGCTCAAATTTGAAACATCCTATTCATACACAAAACAATAATTTTATAAGAATGTGTATTTTGTATCAAACATTTCCTTGATAAATTGAAGTTAGATTTGGGGGATGCGGACTTGGAATGTTCTGTTTTCAGTCCTTATACAAGACCATTCTTTTTTAATTTATGCACATATAATACCACAGGAAGAGATGGTATAAATTTGTGGACTGTGGAGAATGAGTGAACATTTTTGAATCAGGATCTTTAAAAGGGGTGAAATTTGAGTATGATTAAGTTAGGAAAAAGGCTCGCTTACGGCGGAAGTCAGAGACTCTGTATACATTATAGGCATGTCATGGCTTTTAAAAAGTTATGTTAGACTTCTATACAAATTGCGAAGGAATTTGTATAACCCCAAACAAAATTCTGTGTGGCTCTGAATTCTTGCAAAAGTACAAAATAAAGTAAAAAGGAGTGAAATAATAATAGTAGTTAGTATTCCGGTCAGGAGTGAGTGTTGCTGTAGGGCAGGCTGCATGGGTGTTTTGTTGGTCACTAATTTTCTTGGAAGGAAATGATCCCATGGCTTATGCTATCCGCGTTTGTGCATATTTGCCCTATAATTGGCATTTATTAAGGGGACTTTTGGTTTGATGGATGACTGTCAGGGTATTGCCTGCTAGCTTTGATGCGGATTGCTTTTGCATGAGGTTTTTTTACATTAACTCATTAGAAACTCTGCTCTGCTTCAACATTCTCTTTATTTACTTTCTGAAAATGTGATACTTTTCAGTCTGAGTTTCAAGGGACTTAGTGTGGTTTTATTTGTGTACCAGTGTTGTAATTTGGACAGATGAAAAAGATACATAGCAGAAAAATACTGAATTTTCAAACCGTGAATCTTAAAACTTATAAGAGTTTCAGCTTAATTACTTATCTTTGAAATGCTAAGCTGATAGCAAAATATCTTTGGTTTATAGCATTGGCTTCTGTGTTCCTATTTTTTTTTTTTAAGGGGAAAAAAGGCAAGCAAAATCCAGTCCCATAAAAGCAGCAGGTATAGTAATATTTTCACAGCAGGCCGATATTCAATGAATGTTCAACAAATCCAGGATTGGTGTCTGAGACATATTAGTGGTTTCTTCAAGGCTGGATTGATTTGGTCTGTTCCTGTAATGTATAGGACTGTTAATTAGATTAATTAGCTATAACATGATTTATAAGGCAGTTATAATAAAACTATGGCTACCAATGTATTTAATCGCATTGCCATGTTTTGATTTGACGTTTAGAAAAGCATACAAAAAGAATGGAAGTTGTGCATACTGACCCTGTCACTTTGAACGCTCCTTTAATAAAACATTTTCTCAACAAGTAGCTGTGAAAAGGAGAACTACAGCTTGCTGCACTAGGCAATGCTTCTCTGAGTGTGAGGAAATAATTGGAATGTTCAGCAGGTTAAATTCTTCCTCTGGGTTCACCTTGCAAGAAGAAAATTTGATGGAAAACTTCCTACTTTTTTTACGTTTTCACTGTTTATTGCCTTGCTGTTTTAATAAGGCATTGCAGATCTTGTGCTTGCCACCCAAAAAGAAAAAGGCAAATTTTTTTGCAAATTCCTGATTTATTTTCCTGTTTTCACTTGATGCATGTGTAACACATTTCTTACAAGGTATAATAAATGTAGAATAAAAATTATATTGACTGTAATTCTATATAGTTTGGATCTGAAGATTTGAAGTAGACAATTGACAGAGTAACAAGATATGAATCCATCTTTTCTGTAGTGCAAGATATTTGTGAAGGAGCTGAAATTTATTTGCATTGATCCCAAAATGAAGTGATGGATTTACTTGTTCCCAGTCATGTATATTACTTGTGCATGTTTTTGCATGATTGGATTCTCTTGACCATCTGACATTCTGAAGTCCAAGCATTTGTTCAGGGGTTTGCAAACTCACAGCTCTTTGGCTTTTACATTCTAGTTGCTGTAATTAGCTGTAACTGTCTGAAGTTCGGAACTTTTCTGTTAATTACAACTAATCTTGACCTTTTATGTCATGAGGAACTAATTTCTGTTTCTGGCAGTGAGACTTCAGTGAGTATAATAAAGAATCTATTAACCAAATATAATCTTATTCTTATGCATTTGTAAATTAAAAGGCCTATTAACCTCACTGAACTGGAAAAAAAGTTCATTGGCAGTGTTTGAAAAGTTCAGCTCACTTATTTATTTTTCATGGCTTGATATAGTACCCGCAAGATATCAATGCCAGACAAAAATGAAACTAAGTGACCAAATATTTTGTTTATTTAATTTTAAAAATTGATTCTTTTACCCTTGTCTAGCAGGGGGTAGGGAATAAGGAGCAACAGATTTGGCAGAAGAATGTTTACTCATGATTTAAGCTTTGGAGTTCAGCCTGAGAGAAGCCCCAAATACAGACCTGAGTGTGAATTATGAATGTTTCTGTGATTATGATACCAGTATAAGAGAAGCAAGGTTTATAGAAACAATCAGTTGCTTTGTCCATGCTTATTCTGAGTAAAAAATGAACTTTGATTTTTACCAACAAAGAATTTGAGTAACACAAAATCAAATAATTGTTGCTATCCAGGGAATTTTGTTTTCACTGAAAGGGTGATCAGGTGATTAATTCTTGAACTCAACCAGCCACGAATAGTTGGTGACAGTAGTGATCAGGCATCCTCATTGTTACACACAATGAACAAACAAATGATGGAGACTACAGAGTTTTCATACTTTTACGTGGCTTATTTGACTACAGAGGCTGGTCTAGTAAGAAATGCAGAGGACTGCAAGTTGGACTTTGTCTTCTCTTGCTAAGCTGCTCTTTTGTTCTGTCTCTTTCAGCATATGTGCAGCCAGTTAGAATGGGATATTGGGTACAGATGGGAGAGAAAGAAAGTTTTAGGAGGGCCATACCATAGAAAAACTGGTTTGTTTCTACTGTAAAGCATTTTTCAAGGTCGATCGCAAAGATCATGGTGTTTTTAAAAGGTATATTTCACAAATTTTCTGGTAGAGAAGTTTCTTATGGTTGATCATTCCACCCTTTATTGAAGTAGAATTTTATTCAAAGCTGAGTTAAACTGTGCTCTGCATCTTACTCTTTACCCACCATCTCTTAGCTTCTTCTTATGTGTACACGGTTCTGCTGGATTTTTCTTCAGCTCCCACCTTTCTCACTCTTTGCATGGACCAATGCAGAGAGTGATTCATGTGGGCAAGTGATGAAAAATGGAGCTATGCTTTTGGCAGTGAGCAGGTGAGGCTATGATCCAGGAATCTTTAATGGCAGCTGCAGGTGCCATGCCCCCCAGAAATGGCACAAGGAAGCCTCATCATGCATTGGAGCATTAACCGTTTTGAGCTGTGCCCATTAGCCTCACTTAAGCTTAGAACTCAATAATTTATGTTCATGAAACATAAATTATCTCCAATCCTTAAGCCTTTCACAGACAGTTATATACCTGCCTGTGAAAGTCCACACCTGTAATTTATTTGAGGAACAAGAAGGTTGATTAATACTATCAAAGGGGGCTGAGTTTTTAAAGGTCAGTACTGTCTTGGCTGCGTAGTATGCCCTGTGTTGTCAGTTAAACCTGTAGAATCACTGCTGTTCCTGGCAACACCTATGGTATACAAAGTGGAAGATGTCTAAAATGCCTGTTTCAGTTAATGACCTGTTTCCTCTGCTTTAAGAAGTTTTTTTTGAGTATTTTGACACCCTGAAAAGACAGCAAAGCTCATTTTTTTTGTTACATGATGATAAAAATCCCAATCCCCTGTGGCACCACAGCTTAGAGAACCAAAGACCATGGATGGGTGGACAATAGAAGATCTTAAAATATCACATGTAGAGGATGTAGAGAAACAGACTTCATCTTCTTATGTAGTCTGTAACATACCAAACTCTAGATTGTAGTGTGTCTTGTTCAGATGTCTTGGACAGAAAGTATGAAACACTTCTGAGAATGTAAGCTTTCCATTTCATTTTCCATATCTTTCTTTACAGAGGTCAGACATTCCCATGACAGTCACTTAAGGTAACAGTACTCAAATGGCAGCAGCCCTCTAAAATGCTTCTTGAAGATCTGACTGTAAATTGCTGTGGGGGTCTAGGCCTCAAATCATTGTGATCCCATGTCAGGGACTTTCCCTTTAAAATTTTTTGTGTTCGGGTAAATTGCTACCATGGTAATTTGGAAAACCATGGACCAAAAATGTTAAACCTACCCATTGGTACATACATGTGTGAAAATTCTGCCTAGAACTTTGCATAAATGTTGCTAAATCAACTACTGTTTGGCAATAATTGAGCAAGTATTTGTAAAATAAAACTGGAAAACTTTTTTTTTTTTGCAAAAGTGGGTTTAAATAGGGTCCAAATGTGTCATAGATTTGGTTGAGATTAAAGGAATCCAGTGTAAGTAAACCTTTAAATACTGTGTGATAAAGAGAATTTGAGATGCAGATTTGAATTGGTATAAAATCACTTCATTTACATTAGTTCAGCCTGAGATGGCCAGATCTGAGATGTCTAATTCTACCTCCACTGTAAGGAAATATGCTACAGTCTACATTTCTGCATGTACCATGCTGCCACTGGCAAACCCCATGGCTGTTCCAGATGTAGGTATGAAAAATAATGGCTTTAATAGGAAAATGATAATTAAAACTGAACCTCTGTCATTATGGAATGAGAAAAACATCAGTGCTGTTTAGGTGTTTACCATCAGAACAAACTTGCTTTTGTTGTTTTGTTTTGTTTTGTTTTTTTCCAAGGACTCTGCAGGAGGTTTTTCTGTCTTCACTGGCTTTCCATATCAGGCCTACAGAAGCTATGTTTAAGCTAGTAGACCTAGAAGCATTTTCAACCTCAAGGGTCTGGGCTTGTCCAAGGCTGACCTCATCTCATGTTGCAGTAAAACTCAAGCAACAAACCAAGCCTTCTGCCTCACCCTGCACCATGTATCCCAACAGTGGGCTGAGACCCAGATTTCTACCAGCTCTTTTCTCCTGTCCCCCCAGGTGCTATTGATGAATGGGGGGAAACCTGATTATGAGGCCAGATGGGAGCCAGATTATTCAATAGTTGATCAGCCTGATCCTGGTGATCAGGAAGACAAGGTACGCAGTCACATAAAATGCTCTGCATTAGGCACTCACCTCATTAAGTTAGGTGCAGCTGAAGTAACTCATGAGCAGAAGTAGCTTGTCTACCTCTCAGCAGGTAGAGGAAGTTATTTGTGATGTTGCTGTGTATTAATCAAGTAGAATATGATAATGTGCTTAAAGGCTTTGGATATCACTTCTTGCCAAATCCCCAACAGCTTTAATTTTACATAGAGAAGGAGAATAAACAAAGCTATATATAATAGTGCATCTTCAAACAGGTCATGTTAAGCCAATAAAATGATTAAGATGCATTTGTTACTTCTTATTGGCTAGATTAGCACTTTTCCTATCTATAAGAAAGGATTCACAGGCAAGAAGCCCTTTGCTTGTTGAAGGGCTCCCACAAGCCTAGCCATTGAAAAGAACTGCATGTGTTGCAAATAGCACTTTCTCCAGTTTATTCCTAGCTGGGAGACAGTAGTGTAAATAAACAGCATGATATCTGGTTAAAAAGAGTTAGTTGCGTATGTATATTGGGAAATTCTAAAGGTGTAGGAATTCTAGTCTTTTGAGGAAGGGTAATTTCTATCAGGTTTCTAATGTGCTTATTCAAAATGTTAAGTTATTCTACTATTTGCCACTGTTGGAAAGGCTGCGGAGATATTCATATGACTGAATTTTCTTAAGTGAAAAATGGAAAATTGTGTGGGGTAAAAAAAAATAATGTGAACACTTTCAAATTTGAGACCAGACAAAAGAAAAGCTACCCATTTGAAATCTGGAGAACTTTACAATGGTTCAAGTAAGTAAAAGCAGATGTTGTAAAGTTTAGAAAATCAAGACATTATTTTCCTGTTTCCACTGAATATTTCTAAACACATTATAAATAAGCTTTGAAGTAGTACAAAATACTGTGTTTGTTTTGCTGATAGCATCTTTTTATAAAAAAATTATCAGTGCTTGTTTAAGTTATGGACTAAATGATATCTGTGTGGCTAAACAACCGGCTGTATCTCTTGCAAATACAACGCTAAACTTCTTGCTGTGTCTGAGCCCTTCAAAAGCCTATCTGATTGATCTTCAGAGTTTAATTTTAAACAGATTAAATATTGCCTGTTTACAGAATGCAAAAATTAGAGTAATCTTTTGCAAATTCTTCAAAAGAATATGAGTTTCTTTTGTTGCTGTAAGAAGTAGTTTTAAATCAAGAAATTGTTCTAAAACACTTAACTGAGTGAGTGAAACAGTTGTTTTGGGTGTCTGGCTCATTGTTTACTTACAGTAACTGCTCATAGGCTTTAATAAGCAAATAAATCAATCTATATTTGTGATTTTAAAGGCACTCCTTGAAGATATTGTGCATTAAATCTGTTGTGCATAAAATGTGATTCTGTTAAGAGGAGACCACTGAACAACAGACTTGTGGAAGATTTGCCAGGTAGATAAAAGAAAGGGTTTCCAAGTACCAATCTTGTGCTTCAGTATATGTGTATCAAAACAATATGAGGATTAAAGGGAGACTTAATTGAATTACATGCAATTAGTAGCCAGTCTTAATTTTAAAACCAGTCTTACATGACAATATTGTCATTCCTAAGTTAATGAGTCCTTAGAAAACTGGATGTTGAGAGTGACAAAAGGATGAAGCAGTGTTGATATTTGTCACCCTATTTATCACACTTCACACCAAGTGAATTCCCATTTTACAGTGATAAGTTCCTGAGCCTGAGAGGGGGAAGAAGAAGAAATTTTAGATCATTTTTGCAATTCCAGTTCAAGTTTTGTGGTGAGCAGGCAGGTACACAAATTGCAGCAATTACTGATTTTGAGTGGTTGATTATGTGAGAGAAATACATTGACTTCAACATCTTTATTTATCTGCTTGATTAGACTACAGTGTCAGAAGCTGTACAGATTTTTGGATCTGAGATTTGAATATACTGAATGAAATGAAACAGTTTTAGCCTTCACAAAATTTTCATACATGTATATTCCTTTGCATTCCTAGATGACAAAGGAGGAAGCATCCATGTGGTATTCCAAGATCATATATACAGGTGCAAATAACGTGCAGCACACAAGCAAATACCTCTCAGGTTATTTTAGATGGCCATATTTGTGTTACTTGTTCTGGACTCTCTCAGTAGCCCTTAGAAGTCCTTAGGTGTGATCCTAAGGTAAGATACTTGTCATCTGACCTGCTTTAGCAGCCTTTCTTAGGATGAGTCAAACCATGCAAAACAGTGCTGGTTTCTCTGACTGCAAAGTGAGTCTGCTCAGTTGGTTCACAGACATCTGTGTTAGTTCAGAGGAACTTCCTTACATGAACCTGCAGTTTGAATGTTTCCTCTATGTAGTGCCTACTTTTCAATATGCCTCCTTTTTTTTTATTTTTTTTTTGAGGGCAATACTACATTTTTATCACAGAAAATGTAAATGAAACCATAAGAATGTACACTGACAGCTCAATGGAGTAACAGAAGAAGATTTTGGTGACCACAACAGTGGAAGTAAAGCCACTTGGCCTAAAGATGAGACAGAGGTCTGCAGTGGTGCATCTTGTCTGGATTAGGGCTCTGTCTGGACCAGAACTGTCTCAGACCTAAATCAGTTGGAGTTTATGCCGTCCTGGTTCTATTAAACAGCTCACTGATGAGTGACTATTGACTGCTCTCAGTACTGCTTCATGCATAAGGCTGTGTATTTCTGCATCAGCAAGAATGCAGTACAGAGAACACCAAGACAGGGCAAATCATTAATTTCCTTTTTTTTCCATTCATTTAATTGCCCCATCAGTATTCTTAGAATTTGTATATGACTAAAATCTGCATCTCAGGGCAATTGTGTTCTGTGTGCAAACCGCATTTTACTTCCTTTAATTTTTCTTAATTCAGTTATGTATTCTGAAGCCAGCTATTCACCAACCTGCATGCAACAGCAGGACCTTTTAATCAAAGCATCTCCTGCATTCCATTACTGACCTATTTCTGTTTCTGTTGACCTCTGTGGTAAAAGCCTTACTGACATTTCAGGTAGGCCAAACCATGGGAAATCACTTTAATTTAGCAGAATTCTAAATTCCTTTGTTCCGTCTTTTCCTTATATCTGTAGACCTTTGGCACTAGGAACCTTGAATTTGTTTTGTTGGGGTTTGGTGTTTTGGGTTGGGGTTTTTTTGGTTTGTTAGTGGTAGTGGTTTGATTGGGGATTTTGTGGGGGCTGGAGTAGGCTAGGTGGGGTTGTGACTTTTTGTTTGTTGGTTTATTTGTATTTTTTACAGCAGTCTGTAGATGAATAATGAAAACAGTACAAGTTCCCAAGCTGGCTGAGGACTTGAATGAAGCACAGCTTGTATCACATATGCCAAATTTCAGCCATTAAAAGGTTTTAATTTGGCCTTCTGAGAAACTAAATTTTGGCTTTATAGCCATAATGATTTCAAAAGTTTGGGAGGAAAAGAAGAGTCTTCAAAATATTTATGAAAACCACATACTACTAGGAAAATCTCCATCATTGTATTTAAAATTATTTTTTGAAAGTGGAAAAGTTGTAAAAGAGTTTCGGTGTAATTTTTTAATGAATAAATTCTATTAGCATTCTTTGCCTGTTCTTGCATGAATTAGTTAATTGCATTATTTACTCTTGTTTTCAGAAAAAAAGCTCAGAATTCACTTACATGTAAGCCACATATTTTTCTCATTTGTTAGAGTCCATTTCTCACCTTTAATGTTCCAAAAGAAATGTGAATCCATGGTTATCAATGGTTTTACAGGATGTAGTATAGATATAGTTATATAGCTATTGCACAATAGCTCATTTTAATAAAGTTGCTAAAGTATTTGGCCTTTAGAGCATTTTTGCTGTATTCGGGAGACAGGCTTCTTAAAGTGCAGGGGTGACTGTAATCATTACTGTCTGTACTCTGTACTCTTTGCTTGCAGAAGCAGGACACAGTAGAAAATGTTACTTTTTTTAGTACGCTATTGTAGATGTCTACAGTGTCATGTATGTATCACATATATTAATGTTTACACAGATGTAATAAGCAAAGATGCCAGGTATAATTCACACGGGTTCATAGAGGACATACAGAATTTCTTTTTGACACAATGTTTCTTCTGTTTCTTCACACTGCACCACCTCCTTCAACAGGCCACAACATAAACCAATGCAATGCGTTAATTTTTCTCTGCAACTACACTTGCTGCTCACCACTTTACCTGAAAGCATTTACCTGTCCTTATGGACTGTTCTGGCATTACCCTTCCATGTATCATATTCCTTCCAGCTCTTGCCTTGAAGCATGTCTCTGAAAAGCTTCCCTTACAGAAGGCTCTGCTATGATTTTTGAAATGCAGAAGGCTCTGCAAGAAGTATGAACTGCATCTAGACACTGTGATGTGTTGTTCATTACCAAAAATCTGGTCCTCACTAAATGATAGGGTAAATTAATTAAGAATATATAGTAACTATCCATGTTCTTTCTTTGACTCTTAACAGGCAAAGATGAATTAGTGCTCCTGGCTTGGAACATCACTACTTTCTGTATTTTTTCATCTAATGTTTCCTGTATTTCTTCAGGATGTATTTTATGTTCTTCAAGCTTGAATATTATATTAGTGTGTCCTGTCTTGCCATAAGTTTACAAAATTTTTTTTTATGTGATAGAAAGGAGTTTTGTTTGTTGTAGTGACAGTATGCTGTTTTGGCACACACTGTTTAAGCTGCTAGAAGAGTATTGCTTGAGGAAGATGGAAAGTGGAATTTTTAAAGACATGCAAGTCTTAATGGACAACAGGACAAGCAAAGTGCTGGATGTGTGAGGAGGAAGATGTGTCAAAAAATAACATTTTTTAAAGTCTGGGGGTTACTTTTTTCTCAAAAAGGCAAAGATAATTAAATTTGTGTACATTCCCAAATGTGATCAGTGATCACTGATCATGTGATCAGTGAACAAAATGGACATAATTCACGGCTGGACTGTTAACAGGGTATTTTGTTTGTTTATTGAAGAGAATGTGTTTTTGAACACTTCCATGGGTGGTGACAGCTGCTTTCCTGGACAACCTGCTCCACCCTTGACCATCCTTTCAGTGAAAAAAAAAATTTCCTAATATTTAATCTAAACCTCCCTTAGTGCAACTTGAGGCTATTTCATCTTGTCCTCATGCTTGTTACTTGGGAGAAGAGACCATCCTCCCTCCCCCTACCCCCAGGTAAATCCTCCTTTCAGGTAGCTGTAGAGGGTGATAAGGTTTCTCCTGAGCCTCCTTTTCTCCAAGGTGAACAGCCCCAGCTCCCTCAGCCATTCCTTATAAGACCTGTGCTCCAAACCCTTCACCAGCTTTGCTCTTCTCTGGATATGCTCCATATGTCCTTCTTGTAGTGAGGAGCCCAAAACTGAACACAGGATTTGATGTGTGATCTCACTGGTGTTAAGTAGAAGGGTAAATTCATAATCTTAAGCCGTGAATGAGGAATTACAGAGAACCCAGGAGTGCACACTGTCATCTGGGATGGTCATCTGTGTTAAAAAGCAAAACCTCAAACCAGCACACAATAGAATGGTCCCTGGGTTTGCCCCAGTCTGCTTGGCAGGTTTTGGGGGAAGGTTGGTTGGTTCACTCTGAGTGGTGTGTGGAAGAAACAACAAAATTCTTAGGAAGTTCAATAACAAACTTTTACTTCCAAACTTTAGAACATTAAGGTATAATAAAGAACTTGGTAAATTTTGAAACAACATCCAGACAAAATAAGACACTTAGAAAACTTAGCCAACACTGACCTATCCAAATACAACAAGGCACTTACTAAAGAAGCATTGACTGAAATTTTTCAGTCTGGTTTGCAATATATTATGAGAAGAAGAAAGAGAGAGAAAGAAAATGGATAAGAGTAGAAAGATATTTCCACTTGTGAGTTCAGCAACAAGACTGTGCAATTTTGATGTCCATTGGGTGATGGTCATAGTCTGGATCCGTCAGGGGTGGGGGAAGCCCACAAAACACAATGTTCAATGGATTAATATATGCTTTGGATAGGTGCAAACAACCTGGTAGCGCCTGTGGGGCTGAGTTTTACCTTGTTTGAAGCAACACACCGCAGATCTGTTGTGACACAGTGGAGTCCACATGTGCAGTCCTCTGGTGGAAGGCCCCAGAAATGAGTTTGGGAGTGCTTCAAGGGTCTTTGGTGGTTTATGACACCTTTTAAGACGTGACAGCTGCCTTGAGTAGTTGAGCCAGTTATGCCCGTTCAGAAGGTATGAATGCCTTCAGGCTTACTTGTGAATGTCCCAGGACTTCTGTGGAGGCAGTCCTTACACTTGAGCCATTTGTGTAAGGGAGAACATTGGTAGGATAAAAATGCACTATCCTACCTCACAGGATCTGCTTCTTATTGGCCTCTTCCCTCACCTGGCTCAAAACCCAGCTTTCTGCTAAACAAAGGTTGGTTTGTTGTTACCATCCTCTGGTGGTCGCCCCTCTGCCCCTGGGCTGTTACCCTGCACATTGCCAGCAAAGCACCGGCTGCTTTTGCAAATGGCCAATTGTTTGAGCCATTAACCAGTAACATTTCAGTCTCTCACAGTCCCCAAGATAGGAAGCTCTTCACCACAGTAATAATTTCAATGCTTCCATATATATACATTTCTCTTTCCACCTGCATCTTGGTGGTTTTGCATAATCAACTCCAGACTTCTATTTCCCCACAACAGTTAAATTAATTGCTATTCTTGAAATTAGGTTTTCTCAAATTGATGAATGCACAGCTGCATCATAAAATAGAGCCAGGAACACCCTGTCAATTATGGCATCTACTTTAAATCCTGGCCCTGGTGGTAATAGCGCTACCACCATGGTGGTAGCTGCTACCTCCACTGCTGGTGGTGTAGAAAAAACCTCTTGCCTTTAATATTTTCATCTACTTATTTATCTTCTGCATCTGCTTGTTTACTAAACCTATTGGACACTATATGCAGTCTAGCAAAACTATTATGAACATCCTGCAATTAATATAATCGGTTTATAATGTTACTTAAGAAAACCTAGCTATAGTCAAAACTTTATATATATTTTACTATAGTCGAAAATTTTAAATACTATCTTTCCTCCCTTAAAATTTAAAGTGACAAAAAATAATCTCTACAAGCAGATGAAGTCAGTCATTAAGTGTGATTCACTTCTGGCACCTGTGGGTAACTGATTCCAAACCCAAAGAACCCTCAGTTGGGGATGCATTTCTGGTACTTCCTAGCTGTTCACATTAGTGGGACTTCAGCCAGTCTCCTGTTGAACTGGGCTAGAAAAAGAGGCAGGGGGAAGTTTCATGAGGCCCGCCTCTTTACCAGGGCTCCTCCTAAATGTACATGTGTGCTGCATGGTGCTCACAGGCTCTTCGTCCATGGAAGGGAAACTTCCAGTCCTGACTACTACATATAGATGCCGTAGCATTTCATCACAACTAAAAGAGCAAATACAGGTTTATTTCTCTGTTGGCGTCAAATGGTTTTAGGGCTGTAACATTGTGGACTAATTAGACTAATTTTTGAGGAAGAGACAGACTTCAGCACTTCTTAGACAGTTCTAATTAATTTAATTTGTTCAGTTTGCCAGCAAGCCTTTTTATATGGGGGCCCATATTTCTGGCTGAATTATGCAAGGAAACCGATACTGTAATCGATACACACGCAAAGAGACATATATATGTATATGTATGTATGTTTTAGTAACTATATATGATATAGAAAAGAGAACCAAGGAACTATACCTGTCATATAGAATATAGCAATGTTATGTATATTCAATTTTGTTGCTGCAGGGATATGACACTGATGCACAAATGAACCCAGTGCTCTCACAAAGCTAATTTAATGATCAAGCATTGAGTCCCCTGATCTTATTCAGCTTTCCTGCTTTTTGTCTGGGGACATTCAGCTTAATAAAGATACAGGCAATTCCATTGAAATTGTTCTGGTAATCTTGTGAGGCCAAAAAAAGGATACATTTCTGATTGTGTGCTGAGTAGATATGCAGTATTTTGTACTAAATATATGAGATGACTTTTTGCATGAAGTTATTTCTTTGCTGTAGTTTTGGGGATCACAAAGAAGAATATAACTGAGATAATGACAAATCATTCAGCAGAGTGGGATTTTTTTTTCAATCAGAACTCATAGAAAACTATACTTAAAAAAGCTGTGAAGTAAGAACTGAGAACCTGGGAGGAGTCATAGAATCATATCTGAATTATTTGACCGGACAAATGGGCTATGTTATGACTAATGCTTAGTCTAAGAGCTCACATTTGCCAAGCTTAGTTTGCCAGTTATTGAGGACCTTTTCTGTGAGGGCAGGAAGATAAAGGGGGAAAGAGAGGATGAGGGGTAAGGGGTGCCTGTATCTGTGTTAATTTGGGGGGGCGGGGGTTGTGATATGTGGTTTTGCGGGTTTTATTTAGGAGAATTGCTGCCCATAACCTTTCTACAAATGCTGTAGATTTTTGTAAAATCTGGGATTTCTTGGACAATTTATTTGTACTACATCCCTGTGTTGCTATGCATTTTCTCTCTAACTACACTGGCTAGAGGAACGATGTTCATTCTCAGTTGCCAAAGCTTTTATATATGCCACATGTGCAGTGGTGATACCAATATGACAAACTGCAGATTCATCTGATAAATTGTATTTACATCCACCTTTGACCACCTCACCTGCTTTCTGCCACTAATCTATCTCCACTGGGATTTCTTCCACATTCCAAACCTTGGAGCAGCTTCAAACATCTGCTAATTTAAAACTGAAAAAAAGGAAAAAAAAAAAAAAAAGAAAGAAACAAAATAAAACAAAAAAAGAAATCAACCTGCCAAAGAAAAATTTCCTGTCTTTCTCCTAGCCAATGAATTATTCTCTGCCTTTAAAAAATACAATGATCTATGTTAAAAAACCCCTGGACAACAGTCAGCTCTATCCCTGGCAAAATCTAGCACTCTACAAATGTTTGTATTTTGGACACTGTTGTCTTCAGTAAGATACTGTCCTAAGATATTCAACTTTAGACCTGGATGATTTTATTTATAAAAATCTGTTGGAAGACTGTAAATTTCAGTTCACATGTGCAAATTTAGCCCATGTGCCCACTGATGTTAATAGGAATAGTGTTGGGCTGCTGTGAACTTGAAAAATCATATACCTTTGCTGGATGATCTGGCCAGTGGTTACTTTGTGTTGAACTTACATTGGTCTCTGTTATTAATTTTGCCTAAAGGGTTTATGACTGTTCAGCCTGTGAAAGAGTAAAATTTCATTTTAGCAGGATACTATATTGGCAGTGCTGGTATTTAAGCTCTGATGGCTCCACATTGTTAATTATAGACCTGTATTTAAACTTGACATTAGGTATTTGTTTCAAAAGTACCCTCTGAAACAAGATGTTAGTTGGCTTTTAAACAACTTTCTCTGCCTAAGTCACAGGCCATTTAGTCTCTGTTAATGGCAGATTGTGGTCTTAAGGGGAACATGAAACAAGTGGCTTCACAAAGCAGTTTGATATTTGCAGCTGCATTTAAAAACAGATTTTATGAACTGCTTGGTTAATGCTACTGAGGAGAGCAGCTAAACACAGGACTTCTAATATGGAAAAATTAGAGCACCAGTAAATATGTGGAATGGTTTGGGATAGCTGCCCGACATCTGTGGTATGAAGAGTTGGCCAGGAAATAAGCAGCAACAGACTGTGCTTTACAGTCTACAGTATTCTTGGCTCCACCATCTCATTCAACAATAAAAGTTAATGTGCAATATAACGTTTGATAGTCACCATTATTGTGAAAATATGATCACATGTGGAAGTATTTCATAACCATTTGCAAATATCTCTGCTTTTAAAAATGTACTTATGCACTGGTTTACAGTATTTCTTATTGTCTAATAGGGAGTGTATTTTTAAATAATTACCTTCTCAAAAATGTTGACCCCACCTCTTGAAAGAGACCCTTTGAAGAGGTCACCATTTTTGTGATGCAACCAAAATGAGCAAAATACTTTGGTGTCCTGTATAAAGCTGTTAAACAAGCCCCTTGCCAGCTGAGTACATTCTTTTTAAAATTGTTGCAGATACTGGGACATAGAGAAGTCAACAAAAATTAGCCACTCTAATTAATGGTAGAAATGCTCAACACATATTTGCCAAATAGTCACTAGAAGGAAAACACATTTTTTCCACAATAAATTGTAGTTATTGTGAAAAAATGCCAGACCAATAAAATTAAAAGCCAATGTGTTCTAATTGATTTTTGAAAGCACAGTGAGAAACTGTAGAAGTTACTCATCATTGCTGCTAAATATGTCTAAAATTCATAATGGAGACTGCCAATAAATACTAGTAGTGTTTTTGAAAGGGCTATTTAAATTATGATTTTAGAATTAGTTTCCGTATACAAAAATATAAACGTTGTGATAAGAACAAAACTTGTCAATAAGAACTTTGTAAATCACATTTTTTCATTGTTTGCGATATAGTTGTACAAACCTTCTGTGTTACTTGTTTCAATGTAACAAATTTTGCTTAAGATGAATAGTCTTGCACAGGTGAATGTGACAAACACGGTGATTAATAAATCATTTAATATCTCTTCCCTTAGAAAGAAGAGGAGGAGAATGTGGAGGGAGGGATTGGAAAAAAGGGAGAAAAAATGAACTAATATGCAGAGGAAGCACAAAATGAGGATCTTCTGTTGTTTTCCTTTCCTTTCACTTGTGCTGATATAAGGTCACATGGGATTTAAATATATTTTAAATCTATTTTTGTCAAGGATCAAATTTTCCTAATGGCAACATGAGGGAGTAATTGGCATGTGTAAGGTATCTTATATTTCATTCTGTGAGTATGAAAACATGTATTTATCTTTTCAGAATTTGTCAATGTGTGTTGCATTTTTTCTGAAACAGATGTCTAATCCTTGCTCTGTTTCTTTCATTAAGTAAAAAAAAAAAAAAAATCTGGAAGGGCATCAAGGAAAAGGTGTTCTGAATAATTTTAAATTGTTAGGTACGTTTATATATATATTTATGCTAGCATATATATATAAAATATAGACATACATACACATATATACTATCATCCCAAAGTTAAACAAAAAACCAGCACACTACATCGTATAGAGATGTGGCACTTTATAACACTGCAAGAATGGAATTTTTAAGTGTTTTGTTTCCCTATTCCATCTAGCTTTTGGAAGCAGAACAGAAACTTCTGAAGCAACTTTCTAGAGATCAGTTGCTGGGATGTATTTTTTTCCTTTAGACTTAATGTATTTCTGCTGTTCCTGGAAATCAGGGGAAACACTTAACTGTTTACTTAATCATGCTTTTAGCCAGCAGAAGCAAGGAAATTTCACATTCTACACTCTGTTGTCAGCTTTAAAAACACTATTATAGGGTATCAAATTCACATCTGTGTTTCCATGGCAAATAAGGGTTACCAGTAGTGTAACATTAAAAGAAAAACAATGCCATCAAAACTATTTTGAAAAGAAGCAACTTTTACTATTGATGTTGCTGCAAATATATTTCCTATTTGCTATTTCTTTAGTCATTGTGTGTTGAAGCAATTTCAGTCATTTGATAGAAGAATCCCTAAAATCTTCTCACCTATCTTTTCCCAGCTAATTTAATGGAAGTCATCTATAGATTATTGACCGGTCTGTCCATCTTGATTCACTGTAATGTATTTGAGAATGCTACTCAGTGCATAACCATCATAAGCATTGCATGTGTGGGACGTGCATGTGTCTGTCACAGTGTGATCTGTCTAATTTGGATCATTTGCCTGTCAGCAGTCTTCCCCACAGGGTTTGCCCTGCCCTCGCTGTGAAAGGGTTGCCACAGTTGTAGCTTAACCTGTGTGGTGTGTGTGTGCACACTCTTAGCAACCTTCCTAGTGACATTAAAGAAACTACAGCTCTGTTCAGCTGCACCTTGATGTTAAATGATACCAAAAAATGTAGAGCATGGGAAACTGTATTCTGTTGTGGATTCAGATGTAGATTTTTGGTGTATTTCTGTCAAGTTTTCTGTTTCTTCTGTGAGAAATGACTTTCTTAACAGAGAGGTACCCAGCTTCTGAGCCTGGACACCTTCTCCCTCACCTCCCTGCCCCCCCCCNCCCTCACCTCCCTGCCCCACCCCCCCAACCCCCCCAAAAAAGTGAAAAAAAATGGAGTGAAAGTGCAACAGGGCTAGCATGAAGTAGGAAAGAAAAAGGGAATTGCAAGTGGAAGGGGAAGAAAACCTGATTTTTTTTTTAATTTTTAATTCATTTTGACTGAAATTAGAATTACATTTACCAAAACTACATTTAGTTGTCACTTCCTAAATTGCACTTTCAAATTGCATTTTCAAATTCTGTCAATGTCTTGTGGTACAGAAAATTGAGAAATATTTTGCTGATAAATGTTGATTTAAACTGTTGGGATACAGTCAGTTTTATAATATTGCCAAAATATGTTGAAACCTTCATTTAAATTATTATAATGTCTTGTAAAAATGGTGTACTTTTTGCTGTTTGCTTCCTAAATTGTTGCTATCTTTCTCAAGCAGCAAATGCTGGAAGATCTGACTTTTTTTTCTGCTTTGATCTCAAAGTTTAAATGCCATACTGTTATGGTTAGAAATTCTGTGCAAGAGTCTTTACACAAATCCCATGTTTCATTACATGGAAACACAATATTCTGATTGTAGATTTTGGAAAAGCTTGGGTTTGCACATATAAATTCAGGGCCATAACTGCAGAGTCCTCCTTTATTAAGTCTGTTAATAAATATTTATGAATTTTAGCTTCATTCCACAGCACAATGATTACTTTGCCTTGGACTTCAATAGGGGCTCAGGTTAAAAAAAAATAAAAAATATTTCTTTTCTATAATGTCTTGTGGCTTTGGAAGAAGAGAATGGGGATGTTTTGACAATAAAATGTGTGGCATTTCCTGTTAGTTGAAATTTTGGTTGCTTACTAAGGTAATATTTAATGTTATCGTTGGCAAGGAAAGCTTCTATAGGAAAATATCAGTGTGAATTTTACTAGTGAGATGGGAGTACAGGCCATAAAAATTCTCAGTTTCCCTTTTAAAAACTTAATCCATTTGTCCAACAGGAATGAATACAGAAGGACTAGAGGTTTTGAACTTCCCTCACATCTGGGTATAGCAGTGTATTTTGACTCCAAGCACAATAAAACAATCATACTTGCTGGTGGTATATGACATAATGACCCAAATATGTTTTTAAAAAATCATTTATTGCTGTACATAAACAGCTAAGTTAGCACAAGGGATGATAAAATAACATTGGTAATTCTTCCTTTAGCTGGGAACCATTGGTGGCCCATTAGGATTCCAGATGTAGCCATGTGTGCTTTTCCATTTGTTTTCCAATGTCTAGTGCTTGGGCCCTTGGTACCTTGGCTGTGGTTGTCAAGCGTGTTGGCTTTTCAGCTTGAGGTCTTCCTGGAGAAACACACTGGCCTACCTAATAGCTATAAAGCAGCTTATTGTCTTGGGCCTAGTTTGTTGGGACTAGCTGGAGTGAGGGCAGCTTCCTGTCAAAGGTCAAACACCAGCTTGACCGAGTTTTCTATGGTAAACACTTGTAACTGGACCTCAAAATCTAGACGTTAAAATATAAAGAGCAAGATGTTTTAAAACATTATTTAGGAGACAGCAATCTGTGGTAATTCATACCTATTAAGGCTACATTCAGATATTCTGGTATTATTATGTGGAAAATATTTTGTAATTTCTTTGCAGTCAATTACTTAAAGTACTTTAAATGGAATAATGAAAGAGAAAAAAATTACTAGAGGAAATAGCAATTGTAAACTCTCTTTTCCTAAAAGATAAAATAAAACATTCACTGGGGGTTTTTTGTTTATGTTTTATTAAGTTGGGAATCACAGCTGCCTTCAGCTATAGATAGTCTTGGGATGTTGATTTAAGAAAAAACAATTATCACATCAAACTCACAATAGGCACAGGCATGGCAAGGGTAGAGCTGCTCTTAAATTAAAGTTAGTGTGTTGGTAGTTGTTTATATAGATCCAGTCAAAATTGTTGACTTCCTTAGTCCAGCTGGGTTTTCTGGGACTATTTATATGAGTAGCTCTCATCTAGAAGCAATTGTTTGTCATCTGACTTCAGTAAGACTATTTGAATGATCATTATTCAGTGTCATTACAGCCTACTGTAATGTGAATGACACTTAAAATAGAAGTTTAGTGGTCATGTAGAAACTTACATTGTGAAAAATGTTGATTTAAAAAAAAATTCTGAGTGCTTTATTATATTGATATCTTTGAATAGAACTATGTCCAAAACAAGGCATCATTAACATTCTTGAACTGTTTATAAATATATATGTGTGCTATATCTTTGTTTTCATAACTATATGTATTTTATATAGTCATCTACCAGTATAAAACAAATCGATCTGATTTTTTTTTTTTTGAGGTTGAGGAACATCATGGAACTCTAAGGTACTTTGTATCAGCTGTACTAACTGTGCTTACCTGGCATTAAGAATATTTTGATTTTCTGAGCTTTAAATCCAAGGATTTTAAATGCCCATGGGGAAATTTCTGAAATGTGAAGTTTTATATGTAAGCTAAGCTTAAATTTTCTCTTGCAATTAAATCAAGCCACCAACATCCATAATAAATGTAGGTCTCTAGCCCCACCATTAAGTAGAGTAACACAAAACCAGGATTCAAGATGCAAAGCACAAAATCATTAGCAGAGATCAGCTGGATCTGTGTCTGAGGAAATGCTGGTGGTAACCTATTTATTTCCTGCTTATGCTATTTTTAAGCCAAACAGTGGAAATATTGTGCTTCTGGTGAGAGACTGGTATGAGTAGTCCAGATGAAGTCATGAGGGTTAGTTGAGTGACTAATGTCTTTCGGAGATCAGTTTGAGAGGGTTCAAACCCAAATTAGCCATAGCCTATTCCCTAAATATGAAGCTGTGGGCTAAGTGGAATGAGAACACACCTGTCTCCTGGTAAAGTTTCTTATGCAGCAAAGACTGCAGAATTTCTGAGGTCAGAGCAAGAAGGTGGTTACTGGTGAGTTTTTAGGAATCACATCACATCACATGCAAGACGAAATGCAGGTTTTTTGGTGTTTTTTTCCTCTCTTGCTACCAAAGTTATTCTCAGAACAGAAAATAGCCTTGGTGACTTTTCAAAAAATACATGAATTAGTACTAAAAAATGAAAATTGAACTGAAAAGTAATGGGCTGGAGGGAACATGGAGGGAAAAGAGGGTGTAGTGACAGAGCAGTGAAGTGGAAAGCCCAAGAGGATGAAACTAGCCTCATCTTGTGGCACAGCCATGCTTCTAATAAAGTGTTAAGTTCTTTTGAGCAGAACTGGCTGAAGTTCCTGCTTTTATAGTTCACCAGGTATATAGCTCATAAATAGCCCATATTTTCTTCCCTGAAGTATATATATTTTCAATAATTATCAGGTTTAATTCTGTACCCATATACTATGTCTATATTCCAAGTACTATGTCAAAAGAGGGTTAACTTTCAAATGGCAAGACTGTCAGAAGTTTATGATGTCACTTAGGAGAGTGGAGAATTCAAAGTACAGTGAGAAGTACCTACTTTGACATACAGTGGTGACAAGGTTTGTGGGCATGTGTGGCTCTTTATTTGTACCATTAGATTCCTGTAGTAGAGTGCATAGTGTACTTTTGTACAGTGCATGTTTTTACTTTTATCTGCTTGGAGAATACTAAGAATAAAATTGTAATCAATTTGGAAATCCTCCTAAAGAAATTCTTCTTTCTTATGTAATATTGTGATCTGTGGTGCAGTCTAGCTCATTCTACAGCTGAATCACTGTAATAGTTCCTTTGGTCATTTCTGCTCTAGCATTGTGTTGCTAGACACCTTTAGAACAGAAAAATTTCTTTGGCATGTAAAAGACTGGAAATTGGTTAAATCCCAAGCCTTTTGCTTTGTAAATTCAAGTCATGTAGCTATCAGTAGAATGTTATTTGAGAATCCATTGAGACTGCTGGGTCAGCAGATGTCTTTGAGGATAATAGCAAGCAAGTCTTTGTCAAGGCAGGCTGCTGACATCTGCCTGGTTAATGGCTTCTGCTGTCTCTATTAAATGCATTGTAATATCCAGTGGCCAGTCTACAGATACAAGTGGCACATTTTGATCTGCTTCTCATAGGATACAAAGACATTAAATCATTTAGGAAATCCAAGGTTAAGGAAAGCATTTGTTTTCTTTTTTTGGCATTTGCACTCTTTGGCCATCAAAGATAAACACAACAAGCCGGCAGTACTTTGAGGATTCACATCACCCTTGACCTGTTCTGGGCTTAGTTGGAGCCAGCTGCTGTACAGCTGGGCAGTGACTTGCAGTGTGTGTAAGGACACTTGCATACTGTCACTGCCCATAGCCACATACTGAGGTACTGACAGCAGTGTTAAGATTTTTAGTAAATTAGACCAAGATTATACCCCTTTTTGGATTGTTTTCTATATCTCTGTCAGAGATTTGGAACAGATCTTTCTCACTCTGACTGGTGAGGAGTTTTAAAGATCTCACCTCTTCTCTGCATCATCTTACAAAAATAAGCTTTGGAAACATTATAATACTGGACACTGTTCCAGATGTGTTGTGAAGAGAGGGGACCTCCATAGTGTGAATAACAAAATGGCAGAGAAATCAAATATTTGATTCTGTTCATTGTTATAGATTATCCTCTATTTTTATCATGTCTGTCTTTAGTATAGGACAAGAAAGAAGTTTGCAATGCATACAAAATAATAATCAATAGAAGTCATATATTGCTGGATCTTGTAGTCACTGTTTAAGAATTTGAAATTTCAGAGTACATATTGTAAGACTAATTGCATTCTGACTGCAGGGGCATTTTGGTGGTGGATGAGCTCATCTTTAATTTTGTGTGTTAGTATGTGAAAGCATAATTTAATTAAGAGGAGAACATCATTGATCTTGAAATGAAAAACACCATGCAAACAGAACAAAACAAAATGTCAACTGAATGTTGTCAGGGATTAAAATAATAGTTCCTGTATCTCTGACTTGTTTTCTCTGTTAGGCATTTGAGTATTTTAGAGACAGAGGAAACAAAAGCATTCTATGGAACTAAGTAATGACTCCTACATGAAATAGGGAAATAGGAATTAGTTTTCTTGAGGACAAATATGTAGTGCAGGTTTTAAAGAACTAACATTTTACTTTATTACATGTTTTGGGGAGAAACAATAGCTTAAGCATTTCTAAATGTTTTGGGGTTTGGTAAGGATATTCTTGTTACATAAATAATGTAAGCCAGAGTTACAAGATGAAGGATATAGCCATTGCCTGTAAATGAAGAGTCTGCATTGAATTCTCTGCCTTGTGATAGCCATTGCAGAGAAATGGTCAATTTTGTCATATCTCAGAAGCAGTAGTTAATTTGATATTACACCAGTCCTTATGGTGACCTTACAGAACTGTCTCAGTGAATATTTAAGACTCTGTATTCCCTTGGAAGATACTGAATTAACATAGTGGAATTTTGTACTGTATATTACTCATAATGTAGAGTGATCAAGCTGAAGATGTCTTTGTATTCCTATGTGGAGATCAGATCCAAAACCGAATAGATTGCTTTTCAGGAAGTGAAACACCCTGGATTGATGCTCTCCATACCAGAACACAGCACACTGTGGTTTTAGGTCAGTCTGAAATTTTAAACTATAAAGGCATGCTTTATCTTTTATAGATTATTTCTAATGCTGTGCATTTTTTTCTTTCTGCACAGTGATGCTGTTCAGTACTGCTGCTGAAGGGCAACCTCAAAATGAAGCTAGCCTGTACCTGCTTCTGTCAGGCAGAAGAGATTGAACCAGTCCGGGACTGAGGAAAGATTTAAATCCTAAGATTTGAACCAGATCTCTTACGTGTCAAAAAAAAAGAGAGAGAGAGAGAGACCAAGGTTTCTCAGGTTTCCCATTTGAAAAAAAAAAGTGACTGAGGCTGAGCACTACAAATACCTACTTTTGGCATCTAATAAGCACTCATAGATAAGTTTTCACAAGATCCTTGTCTTGTGGATCACAAGATACTTGTCTGTGTGCATCAAGTATATTGTAGATTTTCATATTGGATTGAACCCTTCATGTGGCTTCTGTGTTGCTCTTCTTAAGTTTTGAAACCTGGAAAGGCTGAAACAGGTATTAATTTAGCTGTGAAAGGCAGATGCCAATGGGCACAGAAGGAGCTTTTGGATCATTAAACTTAAAGATTTGCCTTCAGGATTAGCCATCTCCTGAACAGAGCTCCTTGGAAATGTGTGCCTCAAGTTGTCCCATGTCTTATTTTAGAAGCCTGTAATCCTCTGCTAGTTGTTTTTTATTTTTCATGATATGTTAAATTAAATCAACGTTATTGAATTTAAATGCCAGTGAAAGACTTTGGTCACTTATATTCAGATTAAGCCAAACTCAGTCTGCTTAATGACAAGGGTGACCTATTACAGTCCTCTTCCATTTGAATCCTCATTTTAATGGACTATTTGTGATACATTCCAATGAAGTGCCAGAATGAAACTGTGTATTAACACGTAATTGATAATTGGCTTAACTTATGACAGTACTTGGTGTAATTCAAGGATCCAGAGTGTGTTTAAGCATAAGATGATACCTAAAATGGTAGGAAATGTGAAAGTTTACATCAAATGCTGGTGCTGAAGAATGACTTGTAGAGCCCAAAGATTTCTTTGGGCCTACTCTTTATTTTCTAGTAGAGCCAAACTGCTAAAGTTGGATGGATTTGGACTACATTCAGACTGAGAAGTAGCTAGAAAAATTCTTCTAAAGGGTGCCTGAAAGTGGTGGGGAAAATCTCTGAAACTGCCTAAGTCAATAGACTTTGTTTTTAGGTGATTTGCTTCCCATCCTTTTATAAGGGTGGCTGGCTGTATTTCAGCTGGTAGTTAGCATGTGAAGTTATCTCTGATGTTACTGAAAGTATAAAGGATCTTGAGATCAGCAGATAAATGGGAATTATTGTGTCCTTCCATTTTTTTCTCTTTCAGTTCTTCTCTTATGGGAGCCTTAATTCAAAACAATGGGGACTTCACTTGCTTCCAGTTGGTTTCTTCAGCAATGGTGCTGGCGGGTCTTTGACTGGGTGTAAGTCTTGATCCTTCCCATAGCCAAAGTGCGTCCATTGGCTTCTATTGTATGATTATTTCAACAATGTCAGTATGGAAAATGCTCCTTGGCAAAGAATATGCAAGAAGGGATTTCAGATTGAAGTCTGCCTGTTTTGCGTTACTGCTTTGTGTTATGTATGCAGAAAGACTTGCACAGAACCCACTCTTTTTTAAAATGAATGAACATTCACTTTACTACTATTCTTTCTCGAGTCTGTCCAATCTTTTTGACAAAAAAACAATTAGCAGAGTAGTATTTTCAAAAGATTGTTTCTGTGGCATATACTCAGTAATTTTCACAGTTTTAGAGTATATATATGAACATTTTGTTTTGGCAAAGGTTTTATTCATATATATCTCAACCGAGACAATAGGAAACCAAAAGAAGAGTATGGATAAAGAGCTGGATAAAGTAAAGTTGCTCTTGAAGTGCCTGTTTGCAATTAATCTATGATAATTCACAGTCTTAATGACATTATTTCTCTAATAATACACTGAACTGAGTTCAGTGGTTACTTGGAGCTGACCTTAAATTATCTGAATCATCTTATTTTAAAAGTCCTAGTTGTCTTGAAAGAAATATTTAGAAAGAATAAGCACTTGTATTTATAATTGTTTTCAAAGATGGTGTTATTGTTTATTAAAAT
>VWYP01009686.1:8827-182227 GCA_013400435.1 Pycnonotus jocosus | reverse complement strand
AGCCCGTTCCAATGTTTAATTGCAGAGTCCTGGTATTGTTAGGGTTGGAAGGGACATCTGGACGCTATCCAGTCCAACCCCCTGTCCAGGCAGGGTCACCTGGAGCCGGTGACACGGGACACAGTGACACAGGAACGCGTCCAGGCGGGTTTGGAATGTCTCCTGAGAGGGAGACTCCACGCCCTCCCTGGGCAGCTGTTCCGGTGCTCTGCCGCCCTCACTGCAAAGTTCATTTACATTCACATCTTCACCCTTTCTGTGAAAAAATTCCTTCTGCTGTCCAACCTAAACTTCTGGCGTAGTTTAGGACGATTCCCTCTCCTCCTGTCCCTTGTTCCCGGAGAGCAGAGCCCGACCCCCGCCTGGCCCCACGCTCCTGTCAGGGCGTTGTGGAGAGCGAGAAGATCCCTCCTGAACCTCCTTTAATCCATGCTGAGCTCTCTGTGAGGCGCTGCTCACTAAAGAGCGAAAAGACAACGGGGGCAAGGTAAGTAATAAAAAATAAAAACTATTACATTGCGAAGAACTCTCTTCTGAAGGGATGCAATGCAATGACTTATGATTTCCTTCTCTGCTCCCACAGTCGTTAGGGAATAATCATGGGAGGAAAGCAAGGCCTTCAAGATGTTTGCATCATTTCTGGAGTGAAAGCCCTCAGAAAACCACAAAGTTCTGCAAGAGTTGCTCTACAGTCGCCAGAGCTGGCAGTGCTACTGTCGTGGGGACAGGAGTCAGCATCACCACCTTCCCATCCACAGCCCCAGCAGCCAGGCAGGCTCTGGCCCCAGTGAGTTATTGCAATAATTAATAGCTACCATTTATACGTATTCTGAATGCTTTGACAGCAATGCCTAATCTCATTAAATTGTGAATTGACTGACTTTTATTCTGTCGTGGAGTTAAGCCAGTCGCTGCTTCCTTCACATCCATGGGAGATGGAGGTGGTAATTTGTTCCTATACTGGAACTGCTGCCATTGGATCTATGGCCACCTGCTATGGATTTTAATGAAATATAGAGCCACCTGCTATGCAGAATGCCTGATTTTTAATAGACTTGCAGACTGGTGAGAATACAGGTGCCACGATCCAGATTAAACAAGTCCAGCAGGCTGGAAAGATGGTACCAGCTTTTAAATCTGTGAAACTACAGGCACAAGTTTGACAATAAGAAAAGAAAAGCATTACTTTTAGGTACAGTGCCATTTCCCCAATTTTAATAAACCTTTGTGCCTAGAAAGAGAACATTGTTTCCTCTGGGGTTTTTTTGTTTGTTTGCTTTACCACGGTAATCTGGCACAGTATCAAGTTCATTCTGAACCAGAATAAATGAAAATAAAATGCCAGATGCCATCCTGCTGCAAGGTTTTCAACAGGTGAGTCAGTAGATGGAAAGGATGTTGCACCAGATTTGGAAACACAACAATTTATAATATAGAAATAAGAAAATATTGCAGAATCACAGAATAATCAAGGTTGAAAAAGAGCTCTAAAACAATTGAGGAATAAGAGAAAAGAAAAAGTAGCAAAAACACCTCAGAAGGGGGGAAACAATGGGATATTTTTTGTAAGCTATTCTCCTTCTCTAAAGCAGGAGACAAACTACTTTTTCTTGTAAAACAAGTTTAGGGGTGTACATATGGGTTAGGTGACAATTTTTCAAAGACATTTTACAATCCTCTCACTGAATGCTTCCAGAAAAACTGCATTGTGGGTTGTGAGGAAAAAAGCAATGCCACAGACCAAAAACTAACAGAGATTAAACAGGAGAATGTGTAGTCATTCATAATCTTGGTGAAAATCCAAAAGAGTAAGGTGGTTTTAATTTTGTTGTAAATACTGTTAAAATAATCTAGTTAAAAAGTGGTACAGAAGGAGACAACATTTGTAGGAGACACAACATTACTCTAAATTTTGGGGCAGATTGTGAAGATATTTGGAGTGTGTAGGAAGAAAATACAGTGACATTCAATATTGATAAATAATGATCAGTACAATGCAGTGGATACTGGAGGAAAGAATTCTGAGTAGGCATCACAGAGGGGTCTAAACCAAAGGAAATCATTTAAGAAATGGTCAGGCATCCTAGGCAGTGCTTCAGCAGAAATCTCTCCTCAGTTTGTAAACACAGCCATGTACACAACACATCAAGAGAGAAAATGAGAAAACAAGAAAATGATGTCTGTCTTGCCCTCATTTCATATAAAAAAGTTTTACAGGATGAGCAGGGAGAAAAATGTACATTAGACTGTGAAACTGAAATGCCCAATTCCACTCAAGTTTTACACCAAAGCTCCACATTTAGCTGCTTTTCACCTATGATTCCAGAATCTTTTCCAAGAAACCACCTTCCAATACTCACTCACTAACTCTATATACAGAACCAATGTTTTTAGGTACAAATCTTCCCCATTTTCTTAAATATTCCATTTAAAACACGTTATTAGTTGAGTGTTGCAGCTGTGCTGTTAGATATTCAAATCACAGGAAGCAGTGAAAAGAGGAAATGGCTAAATGAAAATATGTGGCAAAATAGTCAGTTATAACAAAGTTATAGTCAGTTATAGTTGGTTATTGCAAACCTGAGAGAGCAAATTTAGGAATGCTATTTGTCTGGCCAGCTTGCATTATTCTGAATAATTATTTACTGTGGATCTCAGAGGTTCTAGGACATATGTATGCTAGATTTTATTAAGAATGATTACTTTTATAATTCACTGCCCAACAAGCTGCATCTTCCTACAAAACTGTAACCAGCTTCATTGGACCTAACCCTCCCAAATTAGAGAGGATATAACGTTTCCTTTTGAAACCAGCACCTTGCATCTTCAACATAATCTACCCATGGAGAGGAGGAAATTTATCTTTTTGTCTATTTTTAATTTCACACATGAAAACCATTTTTCTATTAGGCAGCACCAAACTTTTGTGCTTCCACACACAAACTGCAATGTGCTTGCAGGAACAGCTCTAATGAAATGTTGACAGTGCAATCCAAGGCACTTGTTGATGTAAATTTTAGGTCTATAAAACTGTCAGCAGAGTAGATTTTATACTTTTTCATTAACAGGAGGTAACACAAGCAATTTAGAATAAAGCATTCCTAATGTAATTTACTTTAATGTAACTGGCCTTACTTGTGTAGATTATAACCCAAATTATTCTACACAATTCAAGGAAAAAAGAGAAATAGTACTTCATTAGGAGTGGACATACCATGCTCTGGGATTAAAACTCTACTTTCATATAAAATCAAAATAATTTTGTGCCTTTCAGCCAAGCTTTCTGAGTACTGCAGAAAAGTACTCAGGAAGTACCTTTTTAATCTTGTTACAAACGATTTGAAAGAGTATATCTTACATTTTGGCACCTAGTTAGTGCCTTCATTAATTACTAATTATTTGGCACTAAGTTCTTCTGTCTAGAATCTAGAAACAGTTTTTATCATAAGAAGTCATTAGTTAAAATCAGTTTGATACAAGATGTCCCATCAGGATGTCTGCTGAAGTATACAGTTCCCTAAGGAATGAGAATATAGTAAAAAGTATTTTATTTATATAACCTGTAAATGCTATTTTCTATTCTTACTCTTTGACTAAGTTATTCCATGAGTCTGACTGCACTTAATTCACACAAGTACGTCAGGGTGAGAAACACTAAAGAAATGCAAAATATTGCTAAATTTACTTGTCAACCTGTGAGAAGAAAATTGTGTAATTTTTTTTTTGTTGAAACTGTGTAATCATTTCTCACCATTGCAGCACAGTTGTGGTATCTGCCACCTTAATTCTCTTATTTCTTGATTTTAGAGTGTTTACCTACACAGGTCTTTTATAAATGAACTGCCATTAATATTAATTGTGCAATTAATACCCAGGTTCTAGTAAGGTGCACAGTCTGTGACATTTACACCCACATACTCCTACTTTTTGATCTGTGATCCTGTGATGTTCTTGCCTTCCTTACAGGGGAAAATAGGAGTCAGAATTGGATAAATATAACATTGCTGTAATTATCACCATCTTCCTCTTTCCTTTTAGAGGATGTTTTTGCTTAATACATAATACACATACATTAGCTCCTACCCCTTAATAAGGAGGATGAGCTTCCTGCTTCAATCATAACAAAATGCAATTTTCAGTCCATTCAGTTAAACTTGAAACCAAGCATTAAAAAAATATTTTAATTGATTATAATGTCTGTACCAGAGAAGTCTGGTTCAAATAAACCCTAGACACCCTATGTGTTAAGAGTTTAGAGCTGGAGGAGAAAAACATTCCTAAGAATGCCATGCTGAAGAGGAGATGGATGTTTCCCAGCTCCTCTCACTCACTGTGTTCAATTGATGTGCTAATATTTGCTCCCAAAGGTGTTGTGGTTGACGCTAGAACACCTCCTTAGGATTTCACCTCTGCTTTGTCTCTCATTTCCGGCGATGAGCAAGTGATGAGTTGGAATTAAAACAACACAAGAGCAGTCTGAACCAGCTTGGGGTTTTTCTTATGTTTCATAAAATCACAGCTTTAAAAAGAGTGTATCCAAGCAGCAGCTTCTGAATTCGCCCAAGCATACCTGTAAATATACATATATTTACATGTAAAGTGGGAATATACACGCACTGCTGCTTTAAAGGACTTCCTCTTTATGTTTGCAAAACATTGTTTTCCCAAGGTCAGCAAAGGCTCTTCCACACGTCTCAGCGGCGAGGAAGCTGCACACGCATTACACGTTATTTCCTCACTGTCTCTCACACAACCTCTGGATTTTTCCAGGGAAAGAGAACGCCGTTCTTTACTGTGCTGCCTTCCCACGCTGCAGATGTGGGGAATTCAGGACGGCGCTTTCAGTTTGAGCCGTTTGCGACAGGGACGCTGCTGGCAGCACCGGGGAGGGAGCCAGAGGCAAAGCCAGGATTGGCTGCACAGAGGTTGAATGCAGATGTCCTTCTTTTCCTGCTTCCCTGGTGCATCACCAGAGACAGCACATCACTACTGCTTAAAAGGAAGCAAGCACCATTTTTTTATGTCGTATAAATATCTACCTACACATTTTCCATGAAGGATAGAGATGCTGGGATGCCTACATGATTTATGCACAGTATGGAAGTAGCACAAACATGATGATTTACAACGGGTTTTAATGACCATCTGAAGGGGAAAGATACCAAATATGGTCAACAGCAACTGTTAATTGAAACAAGTAATATTTCATCTGTGTAAACAAAGTAATGATCACGTCTGCCACAAGATTTCAAGAGATTTATCTTCCAGGCTCCCTAATATGGTTACATCTGTCCCCTGCTTAAATCCTATGTTCTTGCCATCTGCTCCTATGCACTTCTTTTCACCCTCAAGCAGTGATTAAACAACTATCTGGAAAAGAAAAAAAGTATTTTTCAAATTTTGAGCAAAATGTTTAACAACTGGAAAAAAGCTGGAAAACCAAACCCACAACCCCTTTGGCTCTCAATTGTTTTCTGTGGTTGGGAATGTTACTGGTGGGATGCTCAGCTGAAGTTTCCAGGAATCTTTACATCTCACTGTGCAGCAGGAAACACTGCACCCATAGATTCAAATAGTTTTGTTATGGAGTGTAATAAATTTGGAGCAGATTAAACTGCCATTCAGTTAATCAGTCAAATTGTCATTGAGAGGTAATTTTATATGGGGAGATTAGGAAGGATTTTGCTTTAAAAAGAAGGAAACTTCCTAGAATTCTTTATTTGCGCTGTGGGAAGCCTTGATAGTTGTGTTCCTTTGAGATGTGCTTTGAACTTACCTCTCCTTGTCCAAACATGGAGGAGCAGGAAGGACAGAGCCACAGCTCGCTCTCTTTCCTGTGTGAGGAGAACCAAAGAAAAGCAATTTCCCAGATCCTGTGCTCCTGCCTTCTGGGCAGGACTGCTGGTCCTCATGAGGGCCACATTAATTAGGAGAGCACTTTACTCTGCATTCATTACCCTCTGTAGCCACAGAGTGGTCAGTCATAATCCCTCTCTTGGTGTTTATTTGGAGCCCTGAAACCCTTGAAAGGTATTAGAGATGCACTGAGCATCTTGTTACAGGAGAGGCTTGATGCAATGACAATACTGTCATGCTAAAAAATTGCCTCATCCCTTATCTAGGAGTTATGTCAAACTTTATTTTATTTTCTTGGGCTGTTGCTTTCTCCTATGTAGAAGAAATTATGGGCATCACCTAATCATTCTCTTGAGCTTCATAGGAAGTAACTGTATTTGGTACCTCTGCTTTTCAGTCTTTGCTCCTTTGGCTGGTTTACTCTGCTGCTTCTATCCCCTACCATTATAATTATTACTGCTTGCAAAGACTGGAAACAAGAATTTTTTGTACTGTTTGTAAAACATTGTGAAGTATTTCCAGAAATAATGCATAACAAGGCAAATTTACCATGGCTTTTTTTATCCATAGGTAATAATCCTTGTCTGAAAATCTAGGCCTGTTATTTCTACTGGGATAAATAAGTGCAGCTCCTTTAAAGGCCTTGCCATGCAGTACTGGAGGGCTTTGCTATGAAGGATGTGGAGAGTTAGGCAGTTCAGCTTTAGATTTGATAAACACCATTTCTTAAATTACTGAGATGGACAAACTGCATTGTTTTGCAGCCAGCATTTTTAGAACAACTTGGGCAATTGTCTTGGGAGTATCTTTGGGATAAGCAGAGCAGCAAGCCATCATCTGCTGTAGTCTGTGCATCTTGTCTGTAAATCTGAGCTGCTGGTAATTAATTCAGGTTTCTAGATCCAAATTCTGTAAGGCATGAAAGACTTTTCTTACCAATACAAATACTATGGGGAAAGTAGAGAGTTTTCAAAATTTCATTTTACATAGAAAGGATAGGATAATAATGACATTTATACATCCTTATAATACCCATGCTAAAAAGTCACTTTAACATTCATCAGAATAACTTCTGATAGATGAAAAAACCCACACCAATAGATATGTATTTTAAAGTAAATAAGTCAGTGTTACAGAAGCAAGGCCTGTTTCTTGAGAAAAATCATCTGACCTGCTGCACTTGGATTAAACAGTCCAGTGTTTATAAATGTGACTCAGCTGGAGATGGTTTTGAACTTCTGAAATTTTGAAGAGATTTTTCCTGTATACTCTGGAAAGGCTTCAAAGTACACTCAGCAAGCAAATCTCAAAAACACAATGGCTGTACTTCAGCTGGTGTTCACCTAAAGTTTTGCTGCAGGCTGACTGAGTCTGTGGCCAAACCTGACATGTATAAGCCAATTATCATTTGCATACCATCCTTTCCCATTGAGATCCTTGGAAAGATTAAAAGATTTATTTAAATATTGAAATCTGAGACTTGCAAACCCAAACATGACTGACTCTGTGAGAGGATGAAATCTCTGTTTCCAGAATTTTGTTTTACTTTTTAAGAGAGGACTCATGCATCATGAGAACAAGGAACCTAATCCATTATAGTGATTTGTTAACAGAGTTTCTGACAGTTTGTGGTTAATATTTTCTACAAATATATTAGAGGTAAACATTCAACACTGCTAAAACCTAAGTTCATCACTTTAAAATGTCCTCTCCAGCTACTTCTGTATGCCTTGTAATATCAGAAAAAACACCTGAGACTCAAAGGAGCATTATTACACCCTGAAAAACTAGACATTCATTATAA
Organism: Pycnonotus jocosus; assembly: GCA_013400435.1. NCBI lineage: Eukaryota > Metazoa > Chordata > Aves > Passeriformes > Pycnonotidae > Pycnonotus > Pycnonotus jocosus. The sequence goes on along the minus strand of VWYP01009686.1, from coordinate 174,567 downwards.
ATTATCCTTTGAGAGCTGCAGGAGACAATACTTTCCCACCAATTATTCTGACATAATGTAAGATTGGAGTAGTTTATTCTATACCACAGTTTATGACATTGCTTTTGCCAACACACAATCTGAACACTTCTCAGCCCATTATGAACAGCAACTAAAATTGGACCAATTTATTATCTTGTTCTCCCTGGAGGGGAAGGGTAAATAAACTACATTGTTTTGTGATGCTTTGTTTTAGATGTACCTCAACATACTCTTAGTTTTCAATAGAGAAGTTGAGATTGAAGAGGCACATGCTGAACTTGAATCAGAAATTAGAGTTTTCCAATGGTCCTTCACAAGGACCACTCTTCTGGACTTTTGCATACTGTTTAAACAAACTGAATTTGGGAACATCTGTCTCAATCAACAGCAGCTCAGGTGGGGTTTATGGAGAGAAGAGAAATATTATATAATGTTGATTTGGTGTTGGGAGCAGATTTTAGAAGATGAACTTAAAATCAAGCAGTTTGCTTAATTATGGGCATACAACAATAAAAATTGAATAGGATAAAAGTATTATATAATTAAACAGAGCATATGGAAAACATGAAAAATATGATAATATTTTTAGCAATAGATCCTTAGCTTAAACACTATTTTGCATTTTGCCTTCTGGCTTAAAATCCATATCAAAAAATAGAAGAGGATTATGAACAAGAATTTAAAAGAACTAGAAGAGAAGACTGTAAAACAAGAGAAACTAGAAAGAATGTGTTCAAGTGCTTTGTTCTATTGATGTTACTGAGAATGCAAGACAAATTTCTTCCCTCCATGATCATCATCATCCTCCAGTGACACCAGGAGGCCAATGTGTAGGTACACACATCTGAAGGTTGTGACAGAGAGATTTCTGTCACTCTCTTTAGATGCATATTAATGCTACATACTTTGGCTCTGGGACTCTGTGCCAGAGAACAAATAGTTCAGCAAAGGAAACAAAGAGCTTGGAAGACTTTTTTTTAATGGTTAGACACACACATGTATAATAACAATGTGCTGACAGTGCAAGCCTTACTTGGTGATGCTTCACAGCACAAACTGATCACTCACTAGAGAAATTTCTCTCCTTTATCTCTTTCACATAAAGTTCAGTTTCATTATGCCTTCGTTCTAGTATTTGGTATTTTTTAGGACCAGTTATTTATAATAGATTATTAAAAAGTCAGACTGCATCAACTTTGCTTGGAGGCAGACAGAATAAGCATGTGCATATGTGCAATTTATGTCACTGTGTATTTGGAAAAAGAATGTTAGGATAGGATCTTAGAGAAAAGGTCTTCTGTTTCTCCCTTTTATCCTCTAATCCCATTTGAGTTAAGTGCTTATGTTTGGATCCCTACAGGTAGGAAACATCTTACAAGACTTTTCCCTTTCAATTTAATAAATCTCTTCTGCTGGTTTCTTTCTCTTAAGTGACTGGAGACAGGTATTTAAACCAACTGCTGCACAATGAGCCATGAGGAAAGGCAGCAGGTTGGATGGATGCTTACAGAAGTACACTGAGAAGATACCACCCAGTTCCCAGCTCTTATCTTTGGTAAGCAGAACAGAATGAGGGCAATTTGACTTCCTAGCTGGTCTGCTGACCTGTGAGAATAAAGAGAATAAAAATGCCACTGTGCGATAAAACAGGCAACACTTGCAAAGCAATAGCAGAATATGCATAACAGCTCAGAAAACGTCCTTAGGAAAATAATTAAGTAACTTTATGCTTCTCTTTTTATTAGGAAAAATATAAAGGGAGAGAACTGCTAGCAGCTGTGTGGAACAGAGCTGGCTTTTCAGGAAAATACACAGGGCCAGATCTTCCCTCCTACTTCTTCATATGTTTTCTGCTCTTCAGGCCCATGGAAACATGCCAGGAAAAATTAATTGGCAGAGGACCATATTATCTCTTCTGCATAGTTCCCATGTAGTGTCTCAGAGAAAGACCATGCAGCTAAGGGAGCTGGCTGGAAAAGCTGCCTGCCTGGGGAAAACTGTCCTTGACTCCCACAGATCCCAGAGGATTTGTCAGATTTCAGTGGAGCCTCTCTCTCTTGTTGATCTGAGGCAAGCTGAAGAATTCTGTCACTGGGATTTCCTTCTATAGATGAAAAGCTGGGGCTTATTCGAGCACTGGGGTTTTTCCATGGGGAAGTTTTGGCCAGAAGGGTGAATGCTGATTTAAGGACAGTTCTCTTAAACCAAGCAGTACTGATGGGTCACTGATTGAATTCAAGGTCAGTAAGTCTGCAGCTGTCTCAGAAATGTGGAAGAGGATTTGATCCTGGATAAATGAAACAAGGAGAGTATAAGGTCTTAGTTTGCTCCCACACAACCCACTCCCTGCCCCCCGACCCTTCATATTTGGAGTTTCCAGGCTCTTGGTACCCAGGAAGGAGGATTGATGTTGTTAAAAGTAGCTGATTCCCCACTTTAATGTATTATGAACATAAAGCTATGATCCAGCCTACTGATTTACAAAAGAGCTATCAACCAGCCAACCTTCATTTCAGTTTTCTATTAAGTAATACACATACTTCTCCTTCATGTCCAGTGGAAAATCTCATGAAACAGGAAAAAAAACCCCTTTTTTTTCCCCCTGGAATTCATATTGGTGAATTACTTAAGCTGCCTTTCTAGTTGGGGTCTGCAAGGCATATGGAAGGGTCACAGCCTCCATGTCGTCAGCCCCTCAGCTCCTCAGGGGATTTCTGCATCCCTTCCCTTAAGGAGCCCTGTCCCCTCCTCCATCATTTCCTGCTCCCTTTGCTCTCCGGGGCTCCTGCAGCGGGCTCAGTGAGAAACTGTTCTGTGTGAGCTCCCTCCCATATGGCCATGCACTAATCCCCCCTCCCACACACAGTCATGCAGAGAGGGAAGAAACTATGGATGTGGAAGAGATGCTTCCCGGAGCAGCAGCGTCTGCTAGCCACATGATGTCAGGCAATTAAAAGGTGCAAAAGAATCCTGCTGAACAGTGCTGCTGTTTTCTTCACCTTTCTTTGCAACATCTGCAGAGCTTCCAAGTATCCTAAATTTGCAAATATAGGTTTTTTTGGTTTTTTTACGGGAAGTCTTAGAATTGGGAGACAGCTTGCAATCATCTTTCCCCTCCACTTAAAATGTCAAGGTACTTTCCACAGGTTTTTTAATTATTAATTCTGCTCCCTTGTCTCTTCTGATTGATCAAAAGAAAAATCAACCCTGGAGCTTACTGAAGAGTGAGAGAAGATTGGAAAAAAAAATCACTGACATTGAAATTTGTGAGAGTTTTTGAGAAAGCTGTGCTCCTGCCTATTTACTTTGGAGCTTTTTATTACGTATGCAGAGAAAGGCTGTCAGGAAACAGACCATTTGTCAGGTCGGGCTGTCAGCCCAGTGCCCAGTGCCTGCACAGGGATATCCTGGCATTACAGCCACTGTCACATCTCATTGCCTAATGCTCGCCCTGACGCCGGCTCCTGGCTGCGAGCGTGTTCCATCAGGTTCTCACTTGGGAAACACCGAGCGCCAGTCGGTGTCACCCGCCCCACTGAGCTCACCTATCGACACCGAGAGGAACAGCAATGGAATGGTTTCTCTAGGTGGCAGATTCACTACGCTACACCAGTCACAAGGTGTTAACACAGAGTTTTATGTTAAGCAGAAACTCAGCATCAGTGTGGCGCAAACGTCCTTGAAATGTCAACAGGCATTTTAAAACTTATTTCTCAAAACCCCTTAGTGATTCCTGGGGAAGAAAGCCACAGTCGTCAAACTAGAAAAAAAACCGAAACTCCAACCTCCAAGCACATAAATAAACTCATTTTGCTTTACCCACATCAGCAGCATGGCAGTGTGATTTGGTGATTAAATGAGGTGAGCAACATTTTGACTGGAGAGGTCCTGGGTAGGAAATCTGAGGTTGGAGCCTCACCAGTGACAGCAAGTCACCCAAGGGATTTGGGGCCTCAACTGCCATCAGGTGCCATCGATTGTCATCTTTCAGGTCACGGCCTCCCCCTCCCAGGGCATCCTGTTCTTCAGAGCATCTGTTGTAATGCAGTGCAATAGGAGGAACAAAACGGAGGATCAAACCCCTGTTATTACTAAAACCCTTTAAGAACACATAAGAAACCTGGAGTTGAACTCAGTAAATAGCAGCCAGATCTCAGAGGTCACAAGAACACCAATTTTGCAGGTGAAGCCCTTTGAAAAAGCCACTGTGCTGTTTTCAGCACAGCTGTGTTCTGGCCTTTTATTCCCAGATCTTAAGCATCTCAGTGAGATTGGTAACAGTGACAAACAGCTAATGCTTTTTACTTAGGTCAAGAGTTTGGAAATACAGCCTTTAATACAATACTGAAGAGAGAAATTACTTCAGTAAAAAGCATTCTAAACAAAACAGAGATGTGGGACTGCCTCTTTCACAGAACATAAATACACTCTAAGCTTGTGGTTTTTATGCCTGATGGGTGTTGGGTCTTCTGACAGCAGCAATCTCTCTTAGAAGCACAAGGATTTCTTAATTGCACACTCTTTTTTAAAAAATAAAATATATTTTAAACAAAAGATAGATGAAACAAAGCAACAAAGAAGGAAACACAGAGTCACAACACAGTAAGATTAGACCTTCAGATGACCTTAAACCTGCATGGTAATACAAGGGCTTTGACCCAGCTGCATGGTATTAGCCCTTTTCTAACTCTATTATGCAGCTGCAATTACAAATAGCCTTAGAGGATGTGCTGATGCTCAAGGGAAAAAAAAAATGGGATTTTTGAGCCACAGGAAAGGATATTTGCTTGGCTAGTTCTGTATTTGCCATGAACTCTAATCTGGACCTGTTGCTTACAGGAGATAAAAATAATTACAGATAAAAGCTGCATAACCCAAAAAAGTCTCTGTTTCTACAGAGAAATTATCAGCTCACTAATATGAAGTCAAGAATTTGTCTTAATTATTTGCTGGATTTTTTTACATTTTAAAACGTGTGAACAAAGCATGTTTATTTATCTAACCTGAGGTACTGCCAGCAGTCACCACCTCAATACAAGATGTCTAAACTGCCAGCTGCATGCCCTTTATGTGACAGAGAGAAGTCTGACACCTCAAAAATATCACAGGACAGAGAATTTGATAAAATGGGTTATGTGAAAGTAATGAGACCTTAAAATGGATAATTTTCTCATCCACTTTTCTCATTTATACAAGGTATTGTGCAAATTTAAACACATACATTCATGTTCTCACACATTCATATCTTACAACTATTCATTTTTCCACCTTTCTTAATAAACAGGTTAAGGTTGTCAGGAATGTTCAAAGTACCACGTACAATGTCACATTTCCTGTTGGCTCTGATCCTGCCATGGACAGACATCAGGAGAAACTGCTGCTCCAGTGGCAAGCTGGACAATCAAAAATATCTAATGAGAACCAAGAGAATGACAGTTTATCTGGCTAAAAACACATACCAGTGCATGCAGGCAGAATGTAAAGGTAGCTAAACAGAGGGAAAAGGTTTTATTCGCAATGGAAGTCACAAAAAATGGTCACACATGGAAAAGGAGCAGTACAAGGGGTTCAGTGTCAGGCCTGCCAACAGGCAGCAGTGTGCAGTAATGCACTGCACTCACTACAAATTGGAAAGGAATTTAAGACAAAAACAAATAGATTCAGAACGTGTTCTATTTATAATAAAAATAATTTCTCCTGGGTATCCTATAGTGTTTACAAATTAAAAGAGAAAAAAAGAGAAAAAAAAAAGGGCAAGTTTATAGCTATGTAAAGAAACAAACAGGAATTAACTGAAATCTGAAATGCAGCTACCACAATGCAAGGCAGAGTAATTGTATCAAGAGTATAAAATATTACGGGGCATCTACTTTAAAACAAAAGAAACCCTAATACTCTGAAATGTGAGCACGTGGCAAGCCATGCTCTCAAGAGCAAATGCAACTCCCCAGGATTTGTAAGAGCAGAACAAACAGTCCCACATGTGCTCAGGTTAAAAGCATTCCCCAGATAAAGATGATCAAATTGGTATACAAACCTGCCTGCAGAAGAGGATGCACAAGATAATCCAAAGGAATTTGATTAAGTGCTTAAGAGCCTATAATGAATTCAGGAAGTAAAACACCACATTATTACAGGTACCAGTGTATTTATGTATTATGTAAACACTGCTGGCACTGAAAGTAAACCTAAGGAGTGAGGCTGACCAAATGCTAAAATGAGACTTTATTAAGAAAATATCGATGTTGCCCAGATGAATTAATGGTTTGGTTCCAGTAATAAAACATATAAATAATGTTCATACTTTCACTACAATAAAGCCAGCCAATACTGGGTGCTACTTCACAGGGTCAGGTGGGAATATTGATATTTCTGGATAAAGAGTAATTTCAGTACATCCTTCTGGGCAGAGAAGCTGTAAAAGCTGCACTCACAACTCGCTTTCTAGGAACTTTTTAAAAGGCATCTCAAAATCATAAATTTTATACAAAAGCACTGAAATAACAGTATGGTTTTAAAAAAAGAAAGCAACCCTAAGATCTCTATCATTGTAAATACACATGCTGGGACCCATCCAGCAGGAATCCTGCCCACCAGCTTTGGGCAAACTGAGGTTTCTATAATGTAAAACTGAGGTTTCTATAATGGAGAACACTTCCTGCTGCTTAGAACTGAGGCTGGAAAAGAACGTATCAGCTGTGGAAATACAGCAGCTCCTAATGCCTTATAAGTCCCCATTAAAATCCCAAAGCTGCAGGAAAAGAATGGGGGTTTTTAGAAATATAATTTAGAATATATCTTTCTGAAACACAAGCTGATACATTGAACTCAAATGTGACATATAAAGCTTATCAGTGCTGGGGAAAGTTACTCTTGATGCAATTATGGATTGCTCTGGTTTAGGTGATGGGATCATGAAATGGAGCTCCTGAGCGCCAGGATACACACTTTGGGAAGCTGCTCCTCAAGGAGGGGCATGAAAGAGCCACGGTGCCACCTCGGCTGGGCATCGGGCACCCTGCAGGACAGGGGCAGCGAGGACAGGCAGAAGGCTCTCAAATAGTCCCCAACACGTGGCCAGCCGTCAGGAGATCCGGCTCTGCTCCGAGCCAGCTGTGGGAAAAGGGCAGCGGAGAGGAGGAATCAGTGAGATAAGGGGAGTCTGGCTGCAGGTGGAAAACAGGGAGCTGGAGCCCAAGTAAGCAGGACGGGACAAAGAACAAATAATGTGCACTGAGAGCTCTGAACAACCGCGTTCGCCCTCCCGCTGCCCTGCCCATCTGCTTGGAATTTGTTTTCAAAACAAGTCCTATTTTCCCTACGCCTGCCCAGATCCGAGCTCCCATCTTGTCCTTTATGAACCCGATGCTGTCACTCAAAATCATTTGGAGCAGAAAAGCCGAATTGAGAAACAAAGAAAACGTATTGTTTAACACACACATTCTTCACCTCGATAAGTTCCTCTCAGCTGTGTTTTCCCTTCACTTATTCAGGTCAGAGCTTTATTACAGGCTCTCAGACACAACGATGATTTCACATGACCGACTGTGCGACAAATTCATCACAAGCCCTCTCTGTGTCTGCCATGGAGACCCAAACACGTGCACCCTGTTGGAGCACCCTCCGCCCCGAGATGCCTTCGCTGACCTCCCGTGCAGAGGAATGAGGGCACCGGGATAATTAATGAGCGCCGCAAAGCGGGATGCCAACAGCCCGAGCCGCAGCTCCTCTCTCTCTCCAGCACCGCCAAGTTACGAAAGGAACAGCACCGACTGAAAGGGCTTCAGCTCCACCCTGTGGTCGTGAGGAGCTTCCCAAAGCATTGCTCTGCCCCTGCTCTGGGGCCAGGGACCCGGCTCTGGGTTACAGCTGGAGCACTGCACGCCTCTGATGGGCACTGCTGTCTCACAGCTTGAGCTGGCCACACTGGCGCTTCCCTTGTGGTCTGTGCCTTCATAAACCGGGGCTAATGGTGACTCTGGGATTATATACACCAGCCATCACCATCCTCTTTGGGATTTGTGAATTTTGAGCATTTTGCTCACCATCTTCCAAACAACCGGCTGGCTGGGCTTAGCACCACTACCTCACCTCTCTCCACAGTGATTTTGGGAGTGATTAGGATGTAAAACTTCTCTTTTCTAACTTCTGTTCCTGCTTTTTAACCACTTTTCATATTTTATTGATGAGACTGCTTGCTGATACAACTCTTGCAAATAACTTTAGAATTGGGTATGCTTTTAAGGAACATTTTTCTTGCCCAAGTTTTCAAGAAGGGAACAGCTCTCTAGATAAAGTTGCAAATTTAATGGCAGGAACTTCGAGAAATTCAAAGTTTGCTCCAGCTCTGTTGGTTGGCCAATAATTAAATAGTTCATGTCTGACCTAATTAATGCTCAAATACACATCAGCAACTCTCAAGCTCTAAGGCACAAATTTGTGATGAGGTTCAGGCAAATACTGCCTCTTTACCCACCACAAAACCCCCTCAGCATCCTTGTCCTGCAGGATGCTTTAGGGTGGCACTGAAATGCCTCTTTGTGACTCTGGGCAGCAGAGATTAGACAGACTCAAGTCCTGTGTAAAATATTAGAGCCCTTGATTCTATTTCTCATCACTGCTCTGGTCCTTCCTACCTGCCCCAGGTGCTCTTTCTCAACTTTTCAGAAGGTGTGTCACATTTTTACCTCTTTATTACCCCCATATCAGTATCTTCACTGTGGTTCTATTTACATTTCAAAGTGTTGAGCCTCTAGCATTTGTCTGTGAGTTATAAGAGTCTAATTAGATACAGTGCCTCATTTTTCTCTAAATACTCAAAAACATATGCAAAAGCTGAAATGTATTTTAACCAATGTGTGCTGCATGTAAGCAAATTTGTGGATTTTTTCCAGTCCGAAAAGCTTCCAAACCTATTCACTTCAAGCATTTCCTTGTGTGTTCTCTCTCACCTACGTAGAGAGGCCCATATTTACTTTCATTTTAATAATATTTTCACCACAAAACTGGTTTGATATGTTTAGCTATCAAACGATATCACATTCATCAATTAAGGCTTGGAAATGATACACAAACAACATGAAAAAAAAAAAGTGCAGCCATCTTTCCTTCTCCCACGCAAAATCTAACTTGTAAAACCAGAATTTCACGGCATTTTATGGCAGCTATTTAATTTTTCAGCTCTTCCCAGATCAAACTAGTTTTATATGCAGCAAGAACTTGTACAATGCATTGAGTAAAGCACTGCTATGGTTTCACTTGCAGGAAAAAGCCTGCAAAGAGGCTCTAGCACACACCTACCACTGCCAGCCTGGGAAGTGGGAGCAAGGTGAAGAAAAGGTGCTTGCTTCTGTTCCATATGAATTCAGCAGGTACATCAAACCCCTCAAAATCTGACCCCTTGTTAGCACAAACCCAGTGCCAAGGGAGTTTGTGAACCCTCTGCTTTGAAATAACCCTCCCTCCATCTGTGCCCATCTTCCCACCTTTTGGGTAGCGCTGTTGTTGGTGCATTAGGAGATTCTGGTCAACTGAAAGTATTTTAATGGTGCAGGAATTTTATTTTTATGGAAGGTGGGTTCTGTTTTTCCCCCCAGGCTGTGTAAGGAAAGCAAAACCTGCAAGAAATGTGACAAGCAGATTTCTAAGAAAAAAGGGTTTTTACATCCAGAACAGTTATTATTTCAGTCTTCCCTTTGCATATGTCATATAGCAAAGCCAGAAGATAAATATTTTGGGATTTACCATATAGTCACTTGCACAAGCACCTAATTTCTGGCCTTTCATTAAATCTTTGGCCAAATACAGGCTGATGACACAGCTCCAAATATTGCTTTAGCACTCAGGGGAATTTTCAGAGAGAAAAAGCCATTTCAGAGCCCCTCACCTTCCAAAAGATTACCACGCCCACAGTTCATATTTTAATAAAGTTCTATCAGGTAGATTAAACCCTGGATAGAAACAAGCATCCAGCTGCCAAGCATGTAACTGTTAGACCACAACAAATGAGAAAAAAATCTCTGACTCCTACCAAAATCATAGGCTGAGGGGCAGAAATGCTTTGATATTTTTATGAAACATTTACCTTCAGACATAATTACCACAGGCACTGAGGCTGCACCTGAAGGCTGCACTGCAGGGCAGGAACGTGGCAGGTAAACACAAGGAATATCTGCACAGAGATAATGGGATACAGGGCAGCAGGAAGAACGTGGCTTTAGGGGATGGAAGTGCTGCCACTGATGCTTTCCACATGCCAGCAGAGGTGATGGTGACTTGGTTGACATTGCATGAACAGTGAGCTTTGAAAACAGACACTCTGAAGCATAAAGCTGAACTGGGGAAACCAACACTATCCCTGCTAAAATCTTGTAATGCTGAAACCATTTTAGTAGCAGAAAAAAAGAATTGAGCTAGATTCACTTTGAACAGTTCTACATCTACATTCTACCTCGAGATCAGAGATAGAAGGAGTAGGTATTTCAGTCTTTGCAAGTTTTCCATCCTTATTTTGCAGCTCCATGAGTTAAGGAAGAGACATAAGCATTCAAAATCTGATGTGGCTACATGATCCTTATCTCCTGCCTGCATTACCTGGTGTCTGCAAAACTCAGTGACTGAGACAGTGCTGTGCCTTCTGAAATTACAGTGTGGGGAGGACAAGGCAGGACTGAAAATCAGCTTTTAAAAATTTCTGGACCACTGCACTATTCAGTGCCAGTACACTTCGATGTGTATCAAGACAATATCTAGCCCAGAGTGATTTCTTCTTCTTCAAGCTGAGGCAGACTGATCCATTTAAATTCCCTGCACTTCACCACTCAGCCTGACCTTTACAATCAGCTCAAAAGCATTCAGAAGGTGTATGCAAATACAAAAGATGTAATTGTTAGAGCTCGTGTTTCAGGGAATGCAAATAAGAGCAGCATGGAAGGAGGCCAGGCCTATTTGGGGTGTGATTTGCAGAAATAATTGATGTGGAAGATCCCAGCATTAGCAGGCACAGGAGGAATGATACACAGGCAGTTCTGAAAGGCAGCAATTTCCAAGTTCTTCTTGGCCTTCCAATTTTTTCTCCCTGGGATAAGTTTTAGGGGCTGTGCCAGGGATTAAGGGCCCTGGCTTGCACCCCTTGTGTTGTGCCCTGCACTGGGTTTCTGCCACCATAAACCAGAAGCTTTAGTGTTTAGTGAAATGAAAAACCAAAACAGCTTCTCCAAGAGTCCACTGAACCAAACATAAAGGATTTTGCTCCCACAGCCACAGCTGTGTGTCCCAGGGATAGTGCAGGGATAGTGCAGTGTCCCTTTGGATTTGCTTACATCATCTCACAAATCTGCATGCTCTGATGCCTGTGATAAATTTGTGCTTTAAACCACTAATGCTTCAGTCAGAGCTGAGCTCGGGGGATTTTGCAGCACTATTCCTGTCTGCCTCCAGCTCCACAGGGGGCTTGTCTGGCTCCAGAACCGGGAGAGAGGCGCCAGCAGGAAACACAGGGAGGGGACAGGTCTTACCTAAGTTCTTGTCTCCACAATTCACAGCAGACAATCCAGACACTCCTGAGTTTTGCTTCTCTGTTGGTTTTCTGTTCCTGGCAAACTGGGTGCCTGGAGAGGGAGAGGATACACCAAATTCCATGGTGGAAGTCATTGGCCATGGTGTTGTAGCTCAGCATGAAACCAAGGTAAGCCCCACAAAGCCTCTGCTGGGAACATGGTATTAAAATCTTTACATGCAGATAAACTTCCTTCATTCAGGGCTGGATCTGTCCTGCTTGCCTAGCACACATTTTGGATGGAGCCACAAAGGCCAATCCTCAGAGGATCCTGCCCTCTTGGAATAACACACTGAAATGCACAATTAGCACCCTCCAAAATGTTGCCTGAGAGGGCACAAAAGCCAAGTCTCTTTTTTAGCCCTGTTTCCAGCGAGCAAAGCATCCAGCCCATGTGACAGTAGTTAATTCTCCTCAGGATTTCTATTGACACATGGGAGAAATTAAAATCCTTGATGTGTGTAACAAACTTCCATCCGTGCAAAGAAGATGCAAGCTGGGTGGTGCTGCCATGGCTCCAGTCTGGTTTGCATGGCTACATGTGGGACAGCCTTTCTGTGCCTGCTGTCTGGCTGGCTGATGGGCCAGGTGGGATTCCCTCATGCCCTTTTGCACAATGAATCATTAATTACTACATCCAAACCCAGTATTATTACTATATGCAGTTGTACTCTAACTGTCTGTACTTTCAGTACTTTCCTTCCTTTTCCCACACCTGAACCCTGTTCTTTTTATTCCAGCCCATTCAGTTAGTATTCCAAGATGCTCTGGTGCTCGCATGTTTGAAAGCTCCCAAATTTGCATCCTCCACAGTCTTGTTAGCATATCCATGCTGTTTATCCCAAGGTCAAAATCAATAAATGCTAATCAAGGTCTTGGAACTGCGGTTTTTGACAATTTACTGCCCTCCTTTCCAGAGAGATTCTTACCTTCCATCTGCTGGTAATCTTCTGACCTCCACTTAAAGCAGCAGCTTTCCATGTCTTATCCAGGGTCTGTCCAGAGCTGAGGTTGCAAGATCTGCTGCATATTCCTCATATGGAAAGCTCCCAACTCCCAAACAGGAGCTACTCCCTATTAGCACCCCATGGTCATAGGAACATGAGGCTCTTTGCTCACAGTCTCAAGGCTTGACCTTCTCTGTTGGGGTGAGAATTTGCCATGGGAGGATAGGTTCCACAGTGAGGAGCCTTCAGAAATACAAATGTGGAGGCTGCAGACACAAATGTCACCTCTTCCAGAATTATGACCTGATTCCTTGAGAGCCCAGGTTGAGAGTGAACCACAGCATTGTGTGGCAGCCCAAGAGAGATCCTTCACCAGGGTTCCTGCCAGCCACCTTCCCCTTCACGGGGCCCTGCTGCTGAGATGGGCTGTCCTGCTCTCTGTGAGCACAGGGATTGAAGTGCCCTTCAATTCTCAAGGGTTTCCAGCTCATCCCCATGGATATGAGCAAAGATTGTTGCTCTGTGTCCACTTCTCATGTCAGGCTTTTTATTTACATCAGCACATTATTGCTCAGCCATTACTCCTTAGCTCACTTTTCCTAATAAATATAACTTCTGTAAGAGAAACATTGCAGCCCAGCGCTGTGGGTAGGAAGGAGAGATTTGTTTAGCAGGGCAGCATCTGCTTTTCATGTTGTCCTGCTTTTTATGTTCCCTGTGCTTCAGTGGCACAAATTAGAGGGCAGCATGAGTGGGAAGCCTCTGTGGATATTGTCACAGCAGCAGATTTTGATGTGGTCTCAGAGAGGTCTGGAGTTAGCAGGAATGGCCTAAGGAAAGATGAACATTCTACTGACAGCCATTCCAAGTGGATTGAATTGCAAATGTTACCACTGAACCTGTTTGCTGATAAAGCTGGTAGCTCTCCCAGCATCTGCACAAGTGTATTTGCCCAAGATACTCCACATACTTGTTTTTCATGCTGATAAGGGAGCAGTGGTTAAGGAAACACTTGTAGCAATGAGCGTGTTCGTGTCATGTCTGTATAGGAATCATTTATCAAATTCATTCCAGACTCACTCCAGTGGAGGCCTCTCCAATATCTGTAATCCTTAGAAGTGCAGCAGGAACGTGACAAATGAGGAAAAACTGGGCACCAGTGTGGTATGTACTCACCCACCACTCACACAGCTATTAGAGAGACTAAAATGAAATAAAAAACTTGCAGGTTCCCTGTGGAGCCCTGGCAGTGGAAACGCCAATCCCCACATGGAAGAACTACAGGTAGGTTGAAATAATGATGCCAGAACTTCTGATTCATTGCATTTTGTCCTTTCCCACGGGGAAAGCAGCCAGCCTGCCACAAACTGGGCTGGGACCAGGTCCAAGTTAAGCAGATTCCAGGTCACTGGGCTCTTCCAGGTTTTCTCTTGGCTGATAAAGACCTTTGGGCCACCACTCTGATGAGCCCACCAGGATGGTCTCTTTATGATGATGCAAATCTCATTTGTCACTTTAAATTTTTCAAACTATTTGATTGCATCCTGCTTTGTTTTTTGGGGGTGGGTCAGCAGCCAAAGTACTGTTGCTGATGCTCCAAAGACTGTGGGACAGTGACCCACATTTTATTTTGTGCCAAGGAGTGCAAGGAACGTATCTGGAGCAAAAACTACATCTACTTTTTAGGGCCAGGGCCAGGCCAGGTTAGTATTTATTGCCCCAATCTGGAAGGGCATCTGTTCTTGGGGAGCACAAGCATGAGACCAGGCCTGCCCCAGTGAGAGAATAAATCAGTACCAGCCCAGTCCCACACCTGAGCAAACTGCAGGAAAGCTGTGAATCCAGGAAAGCTGCACAGAGCCAAATCACCAGGCAAACACCTGCCCAAATCTTTGCATCCAGAACCAGCCAAACACTCGGATCCTAAAATCATCCTGAAATCAATGCCTGTGTATTTTTGACCCCATAACTACCAGAGCTGCTCCCTGAGCACAAACCTGCCGAAGCAGCTCATTCCTGCCCTGCAGCATTGCAGCCATTCCTGCGCTGGGCTGAGGGCAGGGAGCAGCTGTGCTCCCCCAGAGCTGGCTGACAGGAACCCACCCAGCTCCTCTGGGGAGTGCAGGGGCTGCAGGCTGCACTCAGGGGTCTGGCAAGGAGGGCATTTTAGTAGCTTTGAGAGGCACTATTGACAGTGAATGGTTCTTTTTTCCTGGGATTTCTGATTTTTGGGATAAGCACTGCTGCTCCCTGCAATCTCCCCAGGTACCTCTGATAACCCTGAGCCTCTGTCCCTGCCAGGGCAGGAGAAACTCTGCAGCCAGGTGGGAGCTGTGATGGCAGCTCCTCAGAGCACATCAGCACAGCAAACACCCTCAGGAAAACCCCCCCAGCAGAGGGTGGGCAGAGCCCTCACAACACCAGGAGTGAGCAGAGCATGGCTGTGGTGAGCTGTGAGCAGGATTGAGGACACGGCTCCCTTCAGCCTCCCCATCTCCCCCCAGGCTGATTGCAGCAGCACAGTTGTCAAGTCAGCAGTTGGGACAGATGGACTTTCCATTTTAAGATCCCCGTTTCCCCAAAGCCACAATCTGGAATCTGCCCACGGGAAGAGTGTTTCTTTAAAAAAAAAAAAAAATCCAAACAAAACCCAAAAACCCCCAACACAAAACAAAACAAAACAACCCCCCCCCCCCCCAAAAAAAAAAAAAAAAAAACCCCCCCCCCCCAAAAAAACCAACCCAAAACAACCCAACAAAAACCCATGACAAAAAATATGTAACTGAGGGAACAACAATCTGTCTGCCCTTCAGTCAACCCCAAAGGAGATGATATTTTATCCACTTTTTTAGCCTTACTGGTTGCTGCAGCAATGACTTTCTAAATGCTCCCCAGTAGAGCACAGATCCTGGCATGACAGGGTGCTGCCACTCAGTTTCCCAAAGAATGAGAAAAATCTGAAGGGCTCCACTTAATCCCAGTTATGACAGCCTCTATCAGGTCCAAACTCTTCCAGCCTCCCTGATCCTAGTAACCATCCAACAATACAAACCAAATTTTTGCAGTACCTTCTGGTACTGAGGAAAAGGGAAGTCAGTTCTCCACCAATCCTTCCCACCAGGGAAATCTTGAGTCCTGGAAAAAGTCCTTTGGAACCAAAACGGGAGCCAGTGCACACAGAGGTGTCACTCAGGAACGTGGGACAACAGCCCATGGATCCACACCTGAGGTCCAGGGAAAAGGGATAAAATGTTCCAGGTACAAAGCCAAGGGCAAGGCCCCATGTCCAAAGGGATGTGTGCACACAGAGGTGTCAGGTAACTGGGGGGCCAAAGTAAATTCCCTCACTGGTAAGAACTGAAATCCACCCAGCATCTTTTCAAAGCTTTCAGAGAGCTGCTTTTTACTGGACATTATTCCTGGTTTGTGTTCCTGGTAAGGGCAGCTCCTCCTTGCAGAGATGCTGCTGGCTCTGCAGCAGGATGCTCTGCACAGCTGTGGAGTGCTCAGGGTGTAACAGCCCCTGTGTGTGACACCTTGTCCTCTAAGGGAGGAAGGGCAAACCCTCACAACAGCCCCTCCAGCAGTAACAATCCATAGTGGGGTTTCAGGTGGGGTCCAGCATGGATGATCTGACCATGTCTGACCCTCGTGAGAGGAGGGAAGGGCTGAGTAACTGCATCCTGCAGCTCAGGCAAAACTTGCTCCTTGCCAAGCAGAGCAGGAACTGCTCCCACCATCTGCATCCTGCTGCCAACAGAAGCCTGGAGAGCAGAGAAAAGGCAGTGAGAAATGTCCCTCATCTCTGTGCAGGTCACGTTTCACTCTGAGTTAGATCCTATCCTCACTGTATCATCCTTCACTGGGTCAGCACTGGCTATTTGTCCCTTGTGATCCCCCTCCTCTCATGACACAACAGCCCTTTGGGTCCTGTTATAGTGTGAAAGCTGGGAAAGCTTGGAGGGTGCTGGGAGCATCCACCCCCAGTGCCCTGCTCCTGGCAGCCACCATGCAATCTGAAATATTGGGAACAGCTTCTTCCATTTCAGCCCAGGCTGCTTTTCTACTGAGCTGGGCTAAGGAGGGTCCTGAAAAGTGGGCTCATGTCCACAGAACTGGTGTTTCCAATCTCATCAGCAGGAGGGAGCTGAGTAAGGACAAGGAAGAACCGACAGGTAGCCAGGTTTCATGCCCACAACCAGGATATTTGATCTACCCCTCACAGCAAAAAGCAGGAATTTAATACATCTTCTGGAGACATGAGGATATTCAATCTGTGAGACCAGGAGAAAGGTGAAGGACAGCAATGTGAGATGGGTCCCAGCAAGACCCAAGGACTCTCTTCTCCTGACACTCATATCCCAGTGTAAGCTAATTGCTATTCCATCTGCTAATGGATCTAAGCAGCAGCTGCTGCACACATCCTTGGAAATCAGTCAAGGTTGTACACTTGCATCTTTGCATCCAGGGCTCTTGGAGGGGAGCTTCTCCCAAGGAATTTCCCAAGTGAACTGCAAGAGTGACAGGACAGGCTCCAGAGCCCTGTGAGCTCTCTCTGGGGTGGCTGGAAATGGGAGAAGAATTTGCACATTCACACACAGTTTTACACAGTGGAGTAAATTCAAAGCTGTCTGCAGGATTCAGAGCTGTCTGCAGGATTGAACACCCGAGTTTGGGACAGAAAAGCCCAGACTTGCCCCAGCTGTCACTGTATTATCCCAGTGCCATCCATCCTCACTGCTGTGTGCATCCTTCCAAACTGGGGAGAAAGAATAATTCTGTGGAATGAAAACAAAGAGATTTTCCCAAAACATTCCCATGAGTACGGATTTTACACTCAGTAAGTTTGCTGTGGAAGATTCTCCCATTCACTGTACAGAAGATTTCATAAATGTATGAAGAATAAATGTAAATATCTTAGAATCCAGCATTTGATGTGAACCTGTAAATAATATCCCTGTGCATGTCCATGGGCTGCTGCGTGAGAGTGTGAAATTGAAGAATGGACTGCACAGGAAAACCGGGCTGATCACACATCTGGCTTGAGTGGAATAACCACGTTAATCAACACACGGACACTCACTCCGTTTTCAGCTCTCAGTGAAAAACCCCCTGGCCAAAGGAAGCAGAGAGCAGTTCTCCGTGTCTCCACAGCCTGTCGCTCTCTCACTCCACAATGCCAGATATTTCCCAGCTTCAGGAGGCAGGAATTGATCCCGTTCCCCTCGGCTCTTTGGTTTGCTCAGGCTGCTCCAGGCAGCTGCTCCCAAATATTTTGTCCCAGTGGGAATTCCTTCCCCTCCACCCTCTGCATTTACACAAACACAACCACAGAGCACAGAAAAGAGGGAAGACTTCAAATCAGTATAAGAGTCCAAACTCTTTAAAGTTAAAGTTTAT
Organism: Pycnonotus jocosus; assembly: GCA_013400435.1. Lineage (NCBI taxonomy): Eukaryota > Metazoa > Chordata > Aves > Passeriformes > Pycnonotidae > Pycnonotus > Pycnonotus jocosus. The sequence goes on along the minus strand of VWYP01009686.1, from coordinate 156,642 downwards.
TTGTATTCTTTGTAGGAATATCAATAAAAGTCCTCAAATGTATCTATATCTGTACATATTACAAGAACCTTCAAAAATTATTCACAGAACAAAAATAAATCTTCTTTAGAACAAACCCAGGCAATGAAATGCAGAAATGGATCTCAGAGACCAAACAGTCCAGTGCTACAAGCATAAAAATACGGCTTGAAAAACAAGTTTATTCCTTTTTAAAGGTGTACTTTGTTGAAATAAAAAATAAATTATTTAGAGCTATCATTGTAGAACAGTTCTGTGTAGTAACACTCTTATTAAGGCCCTTGAGACAGAAAATCTATTTTTGCAGGTAGGATTCCTGGCAGGCATGATCTGTAAGGACATGCTCATTCTCCTGGGAGTTAACTTACTGTGGAGAAGGAAACACCTAAAAGCATCACCCTAAATTTAACCCTTTTTCCTCTGGCAGACTCAGCTGGATACCTGTGGCTGACCATGCCCACCACTGATGGAAATGCACCTCATGGTTCAACTCGGACAGGAATTGTTTTCCAGGAACAACACAGACATTTTTGCAGAACAGAAGCAGAATTCACCCACACAAGTTAAGTATTGCTGACACATTCCATGGACATGGCTGTAAAATTCATGGACTTCTGAGTTAAGAGCTGGTGGGTTTATGCAAGCATCAAAATATGAAATTAATATATCACGAGGGAAAAACTCACAATCAAACCAAAGCAATTACATGAATGCAAAATAAACCCCATTTCTTTGATGATTTATTAGATGGATAAAGAATTTATTAGTGGATACAAAAACACACACATCCCTTTCCATGCTCCTGTAGATTCCCTGCCTGAGTTATGCCACTGGTGAGGAATGTGGCAAAATGTGTAGCTGTATGGACCTGTGCTTTTGGAAAAAGCTGCCCATTTCTGATACATCAGGAAAGTAACAGCTGGTAATTCCTAGATGTGAAATCTATTTCCCCTAAAAAAAAACCAGCCTGAATTCCTAGAGTTGCAAAGAACAGGGATTTACAGGATGCTGCCCCTAGGCCATGCTCCCTCTGTCACCCTGCTCACCTCACACTGCGGACAGCACACAAAACCTGCCAAGAGGCCACACACAGGAGGCTGCTCCATCTCCCTGCCCTGCTGTGCTGGCCTCAAGCTTTTCCTGAGCACTCAAGAAGCCCAGGTGGCTTTGAGGTTTGGAGAGAACCCTCCTGGAATGGCACCAACATGGCCAGCACGGACTGAGACACCAGCATGGGGTGACTTTCCTGTTCAGTCTGAGGAACAGGAGTATTCCTCCTCCAGGCTATCCCATTTTTCCTGCACTATTTCATCTGTTCCCCAGTGAGAGCAGCAGCTCCTTGCACAGCCTTAGGCACAGCCATCAGCCTTTGCTCAGAGAATGAACCCAAATGCAGCCTCTGCCATGCTCCCCATCACACTTTGCACTTTTTACTCCCTCACTGCTGCAGAGCCCACTGGCCACGGGTCTAAACCCAAACGTGCTCATGGCCAGGCAGGGCTCCTGCTCCTGCACGTGGTTTAGTGCCACTTGGATTTCATCAGTCTGGACAAAATAGAAACTGGCATTTTCCCAGATTGTCAGCTTCAGGCGGCTGAAAATTATTCTGGAAGGCTGCTTGGTAACAAACTAGGAGAGACAGCTGCCTGCAGGACTCAGGAGCAGTGCTTTGTGCTGCAGCAGATCAATTCCAGCCCTGCAGCACTGACTGCAACCTTCACCCCTCCGTGGTCTGCAGGCAGCGACTCCTGGCACCTTGGGGGAGAAACTGGAAGAGCAGAGGAACACCCAGCCTAGCAACGAGCTGTGAGAGCACAGAGAGGGGTCAGGCTCTGAGAGAGCTGCTGCTTTTTCCTACAAGCATCCTACAAGCTTGAGAAACACACAGGAGAAGGTGCAGTACTGGAATGATGCACTGCCAAAGACCTCACCAATATTGGGGCAGAGATGATTTCCCCCTCTAAAAACCCAGGCTGAAATGCTGCCCCTATTGTAGAACTCAAAGTGGACATCTCAGAGCCCTCAGCATCAAACCACACAGCCCAGCCAGCGACCTCTGACATTACCAGAGCACTGGGGAGCTCCATGGAAAGATATTTCCCAAAATAATGCCAGAATAACTCTCCTAGAACACCACATCTGCCTCGTTCTGTCAGTGCAGCCCCAAGGGCACTCACACAGGGTCACAGCACACCCACGTCACCTGCACGGTGCCACAAGGGAGCAGCTCCCACGGCCATCCCAAAAGGAATGGGAGCACGTTCCCCCATGCTACAGCTGTGCAAATACAGTACATGGCTCCAGGGACACGCAGATCCCACAGAAAGAGCCCACAAAAAGGGTTTTGGGTAAAAAAGGCCCTCACACGACAGCTCAACACAAACTGGAGAAGTTGCTACGGCTGCGATGCCTGAAGGGAGAAAGGAGGAACTCAAAGGCACAGTTTGAGGAAGAAAATATCAGAGGTCAGCAAGGATTTAGAGCTGGAAGACAGTTTGGAAAGTATGGAAAAGTGACCACTGCTGAGCCAATGCAGAGCACAACCCCAGGTGTGGCAGTGCCAGCAGCATTGAGCAGCCAGAGCAGCTTTGATCCCAAAGAGCAGAGCATTAATCCCAAATCCCAGCTCAGTGCTGTGCTCCAGAAGGGCTGGCTGGGATTGATGCACACACATCCCACAGCACAGGGGTCTCTGCACTGCTGCACAGAACACACATGGGTGGTGATGGTGGCTCAGGCATGGTGACACCAGAGCACACACACTGCTCTGCCACCTCCTGCATCAGCCACCCAGCTGGGATTCATCCATTTCCAAGAACCAGGCAAACGTGGCAACAGACACTGGGTGTGGGTCTTGGTATTGCCAATAATTCATGTGCAGGGGACTGGCTTGTCACTCACTCCTGCGTTTTTCATGAGACCACCCCACACTGAGGCTCCTCTCAAGGTTCTGTCTCCAATTGAAGTGATTTTTTCCAATTTCCACAGCATGTGTGAATTACACTCATGTTAATCACACTCGCTGTTATCGGTATGTTTCTGTAATTAACAGTTTCGATCAATTCTGCAATAATTTCATTTACTGTGAGAGTCTGAGGGCTAGAAATGCACAGCAAAAGCTGGAAGTGAAAATTCACACTTGACTCCAGAATCTGGGATTAAAAGAAACCAAAACAATCTCTCAGATTAAATATCGTGGCACTTGATGAAATCATGAGAATTGACAATACCAAGCCATTTACAGTTCATCTGTTACAGGTTGTGAATGTCACAATCTCCCAGGAGAAGGTCACTTTGGAGTGATATCCCATTCACACACAGTCTGCAATCATGCTTCTAGGAAACACAACTGAAAGGAACTGGAGACTAAAGCTTAGTCCAAACTCCTGAAAAAAACTTGCTGTGTACAGAACTCAAAAAAAAAAAAAAATCCCTTTAAAATATCCAGAGAAAAGAAAATTTCAGCAGAAATGGAAGATCTTGCAAGAAAGGTGCAGAAAACACCTTTCATTGGAGCTACACAAATGGCTGAAATAGTGAAAATAAGCAAGCACTAAAATACAGAAAACCTCTAGAAAAAGGGACTTTTGCATATGGAATTTCCTGTGCTGGGCATGGGCACCCTTTGGTTAGCCCTTTCCGGAGAGGATTAACCTGTGTGTTCCTGATGGAGAGCAGAGAGGGAATTCAGGGTGCTGCTGCAGGGGGTGTACAGTGGGGATTGGCTAGAAATCGTTAAAAAACCTATTTACAGGTCTGTAAATCCTCCAAACAGAAAATATAAAACTGCATTAGAACTGGGGTAAAAAAAAAAAGGAAGAATCCTACCACAGAATCCTGCAGATTCTCTCTGTCTGACAGGAAGCCTGACTGTGCAAATTCCAGGAACCCAGCTTGCTGCTCCCACTGTGCACCTCCTTCAGAAAGGCTGGTTTATGGCACAGTCCTATCCAAAGCTGGTACAGGACGCAGCAAGAGCCAGTTCTCGTGCTAAAACATTTGCTATCAAGTTTGCATTCAGCTAAAGACCAGCTGGGGAAGAGGGGAATACACCCAGCTGATGAGTTTTCCTATGGAATTCATTTCACTCCACTCATGTCCTTTTCTCAGCCAGCTGCTGTCTCGGGTCACCCGCTGCTCACCTCTCTCACCCACAACACACACAACACACACACTCCCCTCTTCCTCCTCCCAGGACTGCAGTGCTTTCAACGAGAGAGAAACAACAACAACAACAATAACAACAACAACAACATAATAACAATAATAATAATAAAAAAAATAGCAATAATTAAAAAATCTACAGTATTCACTTCCTTTTGGTATATTACATTGGCATTTTCTGTACATAACCCAAGAGCTCCCTCTATTTACACAGTGATCCACAAGGACTTATTCTGGGGAGCCTGGTTCTCCTGGCCCTGAGTGGGGAATTAAAGCCCACCCTTCAGAGTTGCTTTTTCAATTTTATTGAATGTACAATACTATCTTAAACCGATTTAAAATACAATATTTTTTTTTTAAAATACAACCCTAAAACAATCTTCAAACAATACAATCTTCAAACAATACAATTTTCCTTGTACAGAAGAACTATGTGCAACAATCAGTGACGGCGAGGGGTCTTGGCTCCGCTCCGTCCTGCTCTCCCACGGAGGTGGCTGGCAGCACCTGCAGAATTAGAAACTGCTGTTCTTAAATTCACCATTCTCCGTGATGGAAAGCTTGGGAGGGTTGCCATTCCGGACGTGCATGGTGTAGCGCTCCTTTACCTGCGTCAGGGCGCTCATCAGCCGCGTGTTGGCCGAGTCCAGGAACACGATCCTCTTCTCCTGCAAAGACACCGCCAGCGTCAGAGCTGCTGCTGCACACTCGGTGCCCTGGCTGGGCTCTGGGCAGAGGCAGCTGGGCCAGCATTCCCTGGCAGCATGGGCTGTGTCTGCCTCTTTCTGTTTTCCTGGGCTCCTCTGCCCCTCCGGGAGTTTTTGCGCGATGAATCCGAGTTATAGCGGAGAATCGGGGCTCCACCCAGCCAGGCAGGGTTTAGCCACAGGGGAGGGTGGCGGTGTTAATAACAATGGAGGCCAATTTCGGTGTTAAGATTTTAGAAGTACGTTAGAAAAACAGAAACAGGCAGCAGAAAAATAAAAGTGGTGAGGGGGTTTCGTCCGGCAGAGAGAAGTGCAAGTGGTGTCTGCCGACCATCGCCTCTGTGCTTTGGATGGAGTGTGCTCAGAGTAAACTCATGGGATGCTTGAAACAAATACATAAATAAAGAAATAAATAAAAGTAATAATCATAAAAAGCAGATAATGGCAGCCTGCGGTGACGGTGCAACAGCAACACAGAGAAGCAGCAGCCAAAGGTAATGCCAGGGGTTACTGGAGGTGAGGGGGAGAGGGCACTGTGGGTGGAGGGGAGATGCCATCGACAGAACACAAAGAACAAACACAGAACACGCTGCTCCTAGACCCATTCCAGCTCGGGGAGCTCCCAGGCTCCAGGAATCCACGTGCCTGGTTGATTGTCCTTGCACAGAACGTGCCAGCCTCCACTGGGAGCACACAGCTCAGGGATGTGTGCTGCTGGATGGACACGACCCATCACCAGACCCTGCCAACAGTGGGACATCTCCAGTGGGATGCAGCACCAGAGGGGCAACACAACAAGGAGTTGTTGGCATAATCAGAGATGACAATTTCCATCTTTCCCCCAAAAAATAATAATAACGCAGTGCTAGAGACAGCAGGGAGGTAAGTGTGCTCTCCATGCCACCAGCTGATTGGCTTTTGTTCTTTGAGAAGGGAAAATGTCTAATTTGCTCAAGTTGCACATGGGAACTCTTCCCAGTCCAGCCCTCTGGGAAACAAAATGGAGGGAAAAAATATTGCACAGATAACAATAATAATAAGGAACAGTTCAGACACACTGCTCAGGAGACTCCTGTGCTACCACAGCCCCTTGGGACTGGGATCCCAGCACATCAGTGGGGATCCATTGATGCCACAGCACTGATCAGCAATGTTTGCTTTTCTCAGCGGGCTCCCCCACAGGGGTGAGTGCTCGGGTGCAAAAACAAAGCAGAATTTAAGTCCTCCTTCTGTTATAGCCCTGAAGACACTGAGCTCTGTGTAAAGCCAACAGAGGAGGAGGAGGCACGAGGCACAAGGCCTGCCTTAGCCCTCATCTTATCCAGCTGATGGGAGCAGGGAGAACACAGATCCAAGGAATTACAGGCTTTTCCTCCCATGCTCTCCCTGCAGAACACAACTGCCTCAGCAGGAATGTGCTCCTCAGCCAGGCAAAGCTCCTACTCCTCCGACTGTATTTCACCTGGAACATACAATTTAAAATGAACGTTTTCCTTCTGAAACTTTTCCTGAAAACTTTCTACAAAAATCTTTCCAAAGAATTGAGCAAGAAAGGCTGGGTGTTTTCAGACACTGCTGAGCACTCACTGAGCCAGCCTGCAAAAGAGCTGGAAATCCATACTTGGAAAATCAATCTCAAAAGCACGAGCTTGGTGAGTAGAGGCATCTTCTCACTGAAAGGAAAACTGGATCTACCAGGCACGTCTCTCACACGCTCAGGGCACAGGGAGCAGGAGGAGCTGGAATGGGTAGGAGGTCAGTGTGCTGGGCCAGGACTGGGTACTGCTCAGCTAGAGAACTGATTGGGTTTACTTGCCTGTTGGAATTATCTCATCCCCATTAATGACCTGTAATTTAACACAGCGGAGATGTCACTCGCAATAGCAACCGGGCCAGTTCTCTTTGCAGCTGCGGCTCCGAGGAGAGAGTCTGGCCAGACCTATCCCTGCTCAGGCTCCAGAGCCAGGAGAACTCCAGAGCTCGTGTCTGTGTGCTCAGGGCAGTGCTGGGAGCTGCACTGCACCCCTCAAACCACGCCAGGCCCGTGTCCCTAAGCACAGGATCCCAGGTCACTGCTGCTCCTGGCAGCCTTTGACTCTTCAGCCAGGTTCCAGCCCCACTTGATGAATCTCACACAGAAAAAGACCTTTCCTTTTCTAGCCACTGAAGGAATCAGACTAAATAAAATCTTCCAAGCACGACTTCAAGGGATTGCTACAGAACCCAGCAGGCATCTGGGCTCCCCTGGTGAGTCTGTTCTGAGTCTTTCACCAGTTTCCTCCTTGCTCAGGTACTCGAGGAAGGACAGTGACAACTGCACTTCCCCCATGCACTGTCTGACAGTGAAGCAGCTGAGGTTTGCCAGTGACCTTGGCTGCCCAAGAAAAACACAAATCATTCATGCTGCTGTTTTTTCTCCTGTTTTTTCACCAGTTTCCATCACAGGTGATAAATGCTGCATCACTTGATGATGCGTGATCAAGGACTACACCCTTCCAGCCCTGAGGGTTTGAAGGTCTCAAAAGTCAGCAGAGGTCCCCTCTGCCAGCTGGTGACACTGGGGTCACAGTGGTCCACGCTCCACCTTGCTAGCCCAAAACCAACACCAAGGCTGAGAACCTCCTGGCACACACAGGTAACAGGCAAGATTCTTACTCAGTCACAATCTCTCCCCTCTTAAAATCACTTTGCATGTTTGCTCAGTGCCCCTTCCACCTTCTTGAGGCAGATGAAAAATGCATCCATCCATTTCAGAATCCAGGCTGCTGCCTGGATGAGCTGCTATTCCATGTCTGTGACAGCAAGGTGCCCTGACTGTGCCTATCTCCAAAAAACACAACTCTTTGCTGCTTTATATTTTCCCTACAGTTCCACATGAGTTCAAATATTTCTAACACCCCAATGCCATGTTTAACCATGTTTAGCCAAGTCTCCCACCACCACTCTTTGTGCAGGGAATAACTTAGGTTATTCCAGAAAAAAAAAATTATTAAAGCAAGTTTCCATTTGGAGCTACTGAAAAGCCCAGAAGCAGGAGAGAGACCCTCCAAATGCAAATACCACAAATGTAACACGGCAGGCAGATACAAACCAGTCCCAGGTTCTGTGGTGGGATCAGCACAGACACAGAGGAAAAGCTGGAATGACCCCACAGGATACACCCACATGCACTTTCCCCTCCCCACAGCTGCCCAGGGGGGCTGAGGTGGGAGCTGCAGGTTTGTGGGAAATGAGCATTTCCCCAGCACTGCCGGGGTGAAATGCCACATGTGACATTCCCAGCACAAGGCTCCATTGCAGCATTCTCTTTCCTGGACTCCAATGTCCAAAGCCATGCTGCTGCTGCTGGCACAGCTGAGATGCATGCACATGGCAGCTAAACTATGCTGGGGTGAGGCACAGCTTTCCCAGAGTTGTTGTCCCAGGCTTGGAACAACATCTACACAATGCACTGCTATTCCTTTACTCTCTTGGGATCTCACAAAGTAGCAAAGGTTTTGGAGGCGTGATCAGTCCTGGGATTTGTTGCCAGGCTGCCTCAAAGCCCAGGTCAGACAGTATTAATTAAAGCCCTTCATTGTCTCCCAGAGGCAATAAGTGACACGTGTGACACTGCTTAGAGGATAGAGAACAGTCCTGGGGCAGGAGAGAGGGACCAATAACAGGTTCTCCACACAGGTTCTGGGAGATCCCAAGCTCTTTTACCTACCTGTGCATCAATGATTTTCTGCTTTGCATCAATGACTGCCTGCATCTCAGCGTGATCCTTTTTCAGCTCTTCTTCAACGGCCATGAGTCTGATGAGAAAAGAGAGGGACAAATCAGGACAGTTTAATATTATTCCCAAGTGTTTCAGCTACTCTGGCCTGTTGGTTTGACTTTTCTGCTTCTCCTGGCTCTCCAAGAGGAGAATTCTGCTGCTCTCAGGAAAGCTTATCTCCCCATCTGACACTCCCAGTTGCCCAACCTTGTTATTTTTCAGAACGGGCATCGCCAAAAATGCCACTGCTCTGAAAGACTAACCTCATGTACAGATTCCAAACAACAACAACAACAACAACAACAAATCTGTAGCAAGTACAACAGAGACCTGTTAAAAATTCCTAAATATTTCCTTTTACTTTCCTGACACTCTCAGGCAAGTTTCCACCCCTGCATCCTTCCGCTCTAAGGATGGAGTGGCACAAGGGAAGCCGCTTGTCCCACCCAGCCCTGAGCTTCCCAAAGCCTCACCTGCTGATGATGCTTTTCATCTGGCTGTCCTTCTCCTCCTGCTGCCTGCGCAGCCTGTCCTCGCTGTCTTCCAGCCGAGATTTGTAGTCTGTGAGCAGCTTCTGCATCTGCTGCTCCTGCACCAGCAGCCGCCGCTCGTACTCCTCCAGCCGGCGGCTGGACACGCGCAGCCGCTCCTTCAGCTTGGCGATCTCCTGCTCGTACTGGGGGTGCCAGGAGGGCAGCAGGGAATCAGGGGAAAAGGGGGAAAAAGGAGAGATCAGACCCTGATAAAGCTCTGCTGCTCTTTAGGGGAGTGTTGGGGTTTTTTTTTCCTAATGAGAAATGAGGTGATTGGAGTAAAGGAAGTGGAAAGCAAACAGGGATCCTCAAAGGATCACAGGGAAGGAGCAGGTGGGCTCCCACTGGGCATCAAGCTGCTGCCACGCTGTGGGGCATCACTCTGCAGCACGATTCGAGCAGACAGAGGGCTCTGACATGGCTCTTCAGCCCTGACTGGTCACATCCTGCCCGACTCCAGACTCCAGCAGTTCTCAGGCAGATGCTGCTAGCAGTGCTCAACTGCAGAAGCGGCCTGGGCCGCCCAAACTTACAAACCCAGACCTGTGTGGGACCCAAATAATTCACTGTTCAGGACCTAATCAATTAGGGCAGGTCAGAGCAAACCAGTCACTGAAAACAGACCCTGTCAGGTTACTTGGCTGAGCTTTTGCTCTTCTTGTCTCTGTGGGCAATAATTTCTGCAATAGTGCCATGAATCTCAATATATTCCTTTGTTTTGGGTTCATTCACCTTTCCTAACAATCCTATGTTTCTGTTTCTTTGTCCACCAAATGTTCTCCTCCTCACTCCCTGCCTTCTCGAAATACCAAACCTCTTACACAACTCCATCCCTACAGCAACAAATGGTTGTAACTGCATTTGGAAAATTGGGATCTACTCCTGAGAAAACAGACACTTCCTAAAAGAGATCACACAGATTTCTGTGCAGTACCTGGGTGAAGGGCATTTGCCTCAGGAGAAGCCCAAGACAAAATCTGACTGCTGCTACTGATGAAAGCTGAGCTGCAGCCCTGTGCATGTCCCTAAGCTATGCTCAGTCAGGTTAACAATCCTGATTGACTTTATTTATGGAGTCAGTGATCACTGTAACCAGTATAACCTGTGTGAGAATGTGTGACACTGTGACAGCAGGGCCCCAGAGTCCCTCTGACCTCACTGTGGGGTGCACAGCACTCCGTGGCAGCACACAGAATCAGATCTACCTTCTCAGCGTGCTTGATTTCGTCCAGGTTTGGAGCTGTGTCCCTCTTGGTGTCCTCGTACTGCCCGTTGTTGAACACCCACGCTGCCGTCCTCTCCACCGGGGACAGCGTGGCCGAGTCCACTGGCGACTGCACCTGGGGCACAGACAGCTGTCAGCCTCCTCCAGAGACAAACAGCCTTCCTGCACACAAACCAGCTCTGAAACCCACCTCAGCTGCAGGAGAAAGGTACCCATGGATCTGTCAGCCTCAAAGGATCCCCAAAACATCTCCTGCAGGGATACTCCATCCTCCCTTGATTTTAGACCTACAGCACCTACCTGAATCCCTATAAAACCAACACACTTTGGAAATTTTTCTTCTTTTCCAAATGAGCTCCTCTCTGAAAAAGTTGTTTCCTAATCCTGTTCACATCCACCTCTTCCCTCTGCCACACTGTCAGCAAGGCTTCCTCACCCTGCCACGACTTGCACAGAGAAAACAGTGGCAAAGCTCTGCTCTCAGTGTGCTCAGGTGAGACAGGTTGGTTTCCCTGGAGTGCTGAGGAGCTGAACTTGGGAGCAGCTTCCTCAGCCAGGCTGGGACAGACTCCAGTGGAGCATGGGAATACACAGCCTGGATCCAGGCAGGATTTGAATGTGGCAGGGAGGTGGGACATGATCAGGGCAGTGCCTGGTAGGTTTGGATGCTCCATTGCCAGGACCAGCTGTGCTGACTGGAAGAAATGTCCAACCTCTTTGGAGGCTCTCTCTCCCCTCTTCAAGGGAATCCAAAAAGGGAGCCAAGAAAAGAGACAAGAAACTCTCTGCCTGGCTGGGGAAAACATGGCTTGCTATAAATTCCAAGCAATTTTTCCCGGACAAAGACAAGTTTATAAGCGCAGGAATTAGCATAATTACTCCTGAAAGAGCAACATTGTGTTATGTTTTTGAGAAATGCAAAAGATCAACTTCTCCCCAACTGCAGCTTCTTTTTGTGCCCAGGCAGCTCTTCAGCTCCCTGCCTGGCCCAGTGGTGCACCCAAATGCCTGGAGCTCCTGAAATCTCAGTGTCAGCCAGGAGCTCTCCATGGGGAAGGAACAGCTTCTTTAGGAGTCAGCGATCATATCCTGCTGTGTTTCTGCTGCTCAGGAGGACAGGGCTGGTGGGTGCTGGGTCTGCTCCCATAGCTAGGCTGTCCTGAGCAGCCATGGACACTCCCAGCATGGGAAGAAGCCTCAGCAGAAATGTAAAGGCAAAGAAAAGGCATGGGAATCAAGCAAAAAAATCCTTGGGTTTAGGTAAAGGCCATTTTCCTAGGAGGAAGTCTTCACAGCAAGAAAGCTAACAGCCCCTCAGCTGTAGTGTGGCAGCCTGGCAAAGCTCCTTAATTCGGATTTTTTTTGATGGCCTTTGCTGTCAGGCAGCCAGAGCAAGACTATGGACTGTGTGTGGCTGTGAATCACTGGAGAAATCAGGAACAGGATGGATGAACACTGTCACCACCCACTGGAGCTCCAGGGGACTCAGACAGCAGAAAGGTGACTGTAAAGCACATCTCCAGCCCTGCATCAGACTGCTGAGCAGCAGCAAAGCTGGCCAAAGAACCTTCCAAGTGGAGGACAGAATATTTCCAGCAGCCAAATTCTGAAAGCTGTCAAAGACCAAGAGGATGGCAAGTCACACATGCTAATGGGTTACGAGTTATTCCCTAATAAAGGGCAAAAAAAGAATTAGTCTGCTAGGGTCATGTATTAATTGCCCTCTTTGCCTCTCTTCCAGAGAACACACTGACATTTCTGTTCCCACCTACCTCCTAAATGGAAATGGAAGGCAAAAAGTGACCTCTCCCAGCAAACAAAGGGCCCAGCTCTATATTCAGAAACAAATGGGACTTGTAGAGAACAGAGTCTAATAATTATAACGCCCACAAAACATGCCCAGAAAGAACATGCCCAACTTCTCTTTTCTCCTTCTCTTTTTGAAAGGAGAACAGAATTCCACAGCAAGATTTGCAATTAAAAGGACGCAGTGGAATTTGCCTCGAAAAAAATGCTGGCCACTCGATTTTGGCACCATTCAAGACGTTGTTCATGGGTGTGGGGAAGGAGAGAACAAATTGATTCCTCTGAATAAAGCAGGAGCAAATACTCTTAATGAATCCAGTGGAAATAATTAGTATAGAAAGCACAGTGGGAAAACAAGTGGATGCACATCCCCTTCACAGTTATTCGTGTTACTGGCCTGAAATGTGCTACCAGAACAGCACAAGGCCTGGTTGTATTCCACAAACACCCTCCACCTTGCCAGGCCCCTGTGCCCCACTGTAAAACACACACTGCAGGAAAACACAAACACACACACTCTTCAAATAATAAACAATTACTCCTTTGGGTATTACTGACTTGGCATCATAAGGTTTGGTTTGTGATTCAGTGTTTCTGGTCTTGTACTTCAATGAACTTGAGGTATCAAAGTAGTTTTAAAGACCAGATTGCTGCTGGGTTTCCAGGCATCATCCAGGTTCTCCTGTAACATTCAGGGGTTTGCTCAGAATGCTCCACTGTCAGGGAACACCAAGAAAACCTTGGGCAGAGCAGAAATTGTTCTGCCAGCTTCACCTCACAGCCCAAAACCTTCCCTCTGCAAAAGCCCTGACCTGCAGATCATGTTTTCTACCTTCACTGTACCATTGAAATACACACTTCCTCTTTAAAATTAAACTAATTTAGGAAAATATTTTCAGACACAGCAAATCACAACAGGATTATCAACTCCTTTTTAAAAAGAAGATAAAGGAATGTTGGCTTTTTGACAGGAAAACCTTGATTTATAGTTGCCTATGAACAACTGATAATGTGCATTAGGAATTGGTAGATATAAGCACTCCTTTCTAGAAAATATTTGCATTATTCATCGTTTGGGAAGATTAATGAAAAAGCAGCACTTATATGAGGACCAGCAAGAGACTGCTTCATCACGGTGAAAAATGGTTTTTCTCCACACTTTAGACAACTGTGCTGATTTGTTATTTTGGCAGCAGTAATTCTGCGATGTTTTATCTCTGTTCATTTCCCTGCTTCGAGGTAGCTCCGCTTTTAAATTAGCACCGCAGGGCAGAAGCAGCCTCACGTGGTGGATCTGAACCACCATTTGGAACAAAGCTGCTCCTGAGTTTTGGGGGTTTTTTTGGTTTTTTTTTTGCTTTGCATTCAGGGAAATTTCCCAGTTGCGTTTCTTCCAGCAGGTTTGCTGCTACCTTAGTAAATGGAAAACAGTGGGTTTTAAAAAAATTTAAAAGTACAAAAGTGGCACAGATCAGCCAAGCTTGTGAGGGTGACAAGCACGACTGTTCTTTGTGCTTGCTGCCAGCCACTCCATAAGTGCTGCAACTTTTGATTCAGCTCCACTCCGAGGCCAAGGAAGGGCTGACCAGCCCAGCCAAGGCTTGAGGGCATGTGGCTCTGATTTTGCATGTCTCAGACTTGTTCTTGATATTAAAGCAAAAAGCCTTCTGATGTTTTGGAACTCTGAGCTGAGTTCCCAAGCCTTTTCATGTAAATAAGAAATGTTTACATTCTTTAGTTCTGATAGAATATTTGAGTGATTGGTATGAACACCAATCCAAGGGATGGGATGTTCTGCTTTGGCCAATAATTGGCCACCTTTGTCCAGTGGATATAAACGGAGTCAGAAAATTAGAATAAAGAATTTTTGCATGCTGACTCTGGACCTGTGTGCCTGGTCCTTTCCAAACCCCAAAAAACATTTGCTGCACCCCAAAAAGGTGCGACAATGGCAGGATTTCCTTACCTGCTGCGTCTGCTGCCGCTGGATCGCCCGCACCTTGGGGACGGGGCTCTCCCTGGAGGACGAGGACTGGTGCCGGGAGCGGCTGCCGTTCTGCAGGGGCTCGGTGCCCGCGGCCCCCGAAGCTCCGGACAGGCTGCCCGTGCTGCGCAGGGACGGGCTGTGCGTCAGCGTGTGCAACGTCTTGGCCCTGGTGCCCAGCACGGCCTGCTCCATCTTGCGGATCTGCGCCTGGCTGCTGCTGTTCTGCCGCGGCAGCACCACGGGCATGTGCTTGTCCGTGCCCGCGGGGCGCCGCGCCGAGTCCTCGCTCTGCGAGCTGCGCTTGGCCGAGTCCTCCAGGCTGCTGTTGCTGCGCCCGCTGGGTTTGAAGTCCTCGCTGTTGCTGCGGCTGCGGGAGCTGGCCGTGCTCAGGTTCTCCGGGCTGGAGTCCACAGAGGCCTTGGCCGTGGGCGGGCTGGGGTTGTTGAGCTGGTAAACGGGGTTTTGGAAGGACAGCGGCCGCAGGCTGCCCTGTTGGTTCCACGCCGGGTGCAGCGGCCTCCGCACCTGGGGAGCGCTCTGGGGGGTGCCCTGGGTGTCCCACAGCTGTTTGATGTTGGCCACCTGGGTGACGGAGAGCTGGCTGCCCGCCAGGCGCAAAGGCACGTCGTGCATCGCGGAGGCGGCGTCGCCGTGCGCCGCGTGAGGGTCCTGCAGGTCCATCAGGGAGATGCTGCGGCCGTTGGGCAGGACGCTCACCTTCTCATCCTTATCCGAGCAACTCATGCTCTGGGTGGATGCCTGTTGAACCAGCAGTAAGGTCTTGCCCCTAAAATGTCCATCTATGTTTTCCTGGGTTGGAGACTTCATCTTGTTTATGTCACTGTGGAGTGGAAAGGAGTTTGGTTAATTTTTGAGCAGCCAGGACCCGGAGAGATCTGTCCCAGAGAAGTCTTTCTACCTCACTTAACCTCCCCCCACTGAAAGCTTCAAAGAGCCAGACTTCCTTTTATGAGCTCTTTGTGTGCAAGTCAGAACACACTCTTCCTTAATTACCACTTATCTTGGAGAATTGTGTTTGATTCAAGAAGTCCTTCATCTTTATTTTTTTTTTCACAGCTGAAATCTAAACCATTCCCACTAAATCCTTCTCCCTTAGTCACTTCTGTCTCTAGCAAGACTTCAGATGCCATTTGGGACAAAAGGAAATCGCCTCAAGTTGTGCCAGGGATGGTTTAAATTGGGTGCCAGGAAAAATTTCTTCACCCAAAGGACTGTCAACAGCGGCCCAGGCTGGCCAAGGAAGTGGTGGAGTCACCATCCTTGGAAGGTGTTTGGATGTGGCACACAAGGATATGGTTTAGTGGTGGCCTTGGCAAAGCTGGGCTAATGGTTGGACTTGATACCCTTAGGGCTTTTCCAACCTTAATGATTCTATGACTCTGTGTATTATGGAGGTCTTAAAATCCAGCAGGACTTGTGTGAAGGCTCCTCCAGAGCTGGATGTAAGCTCAGGGGGCAGAAAATCACACATGACAAAACTGGAACAAAACAGGAACTGCTCTGGGCCTGCAGCAGCCGAGCCCTTTGGCAGCTCTGCCATGTCACAGCTGCAGATTAACAGCTGAAACCGTGTGAGAAATGCTGCACGAAGCACAGGAGGGACTGTTGCTGCTGTTCACAGGTGATAAGTTTCACCCACAGCTCAGTTTTTCCATTAGCAGCCTGATGGAAGCACGATGGCTGACCGTGCAGTAAATCACAGAACTGCTGCTTTAATCAGCTCGAGTCATCGACTCCCAGAGATGTGGTTGGGTTCTGGGTGAGTCCAAAGCTCCAGGTGCCCAGTGCCACCCTGTGCATCTCTTACTGGGATGGTGAGAGAGGCCTGAGCTCCTCATTCCACATTCTCCTCAACCCTCGGAACCATGGAATGGTTTGAGCTGGAAGGAGACCTCGGAGATCATCTCCTTCCAGCTCTTCACAGCTTTACCAACCCCACAGCTCCCCTGGAGCCCTGGTTGGGACGTACCCGTCAGTGGGGTCCTCAGTTATCTTCTGAAGTCCTGAGGAGAGACTTCCAGCCACGTTTGGGCTGGAGCTGTGCTCCGTGAAACGCTTCAGCTGCTGCTGCGTGGGTGTGGGGCTGGCCATGGATTTTGTGATATCCGCAAGGATACGAGGGAGAGGTCCCAGTTTTGCCACAGTTGCCTGTAGGAAGGAATTTTCACCCTAATTGGATACAAGCACCACGACATCCGCCAGGTTTTGGGGTTTTTTTGTTGTGTTTTTTTGTTTTTGGTAACGATGCACAGAGGGATGGAGTGGAAGGAAGGAGGGTGGGTGGTTGTGTGCGGGTGTGCCAGGATCGTAATGCAGTGTTATGGAGCAGCGCAACGACGGCGACGAGATGGATGGAGGAGACGAAAACGGGGTGCAGCAGGCATTGAGGAAAGAAAAGGAAATAGAAAAGAAATTAGGATTGACCTCCCAAAAATAAAAATCATGCTCAATAAAACAAAACTACTGCCATTCCAATGCAAAACTATCATGCAAAGCACACTGAGTCCCGGGTGGGTGGTGAGGTCAAAGTGAAAACTACGGCATCTGCTCATTGAAGGGCATTCAAAGGCTACAGATTCAGCTGGTGGGGGGAACTTTCCAGGCAAAGGGTGTCATGTGGTAGAGGAAATGCATGCCAACAGATGAGGGGGATCATGAGAGGATTGCAGGGGTTGAGGGTGATGGGGAAAGGGAAGGTTTTCATTTCATAAGCCTTTCATTTTTGGTATCCTACATGGATGCCATCTCCTTTTGCACCGTTCTCAGCAATTAATGAAGCCATTCTTCCCTACCCAAACATGAAAAACAACTGCATGAGAGCATCAGTGATCCTCATCCCACTATCACCCCATCAGCATGGGCTGAAATGTGTGGCTCCAGTTACAGGTTAGCTCAGTGCTGGCCAGGCTGAGGCTAAGAGCAGCTGGCCTTCAGCAAGGAAGGCTGCTCCTCCAGGCCCTGGCTGCTCACCCCTTTGGGCCACTGCTGGGAGATCAGCTACAGGGCATCTCCAGGCTCCTGGGACTGCAGGAAGAAGGTGAAGGAGCTGCAGATTTATTAAAAAATTTAAATTCTGCTACAAAACTGATGTTGTTCTCAAAGATACCCTTGTTTTCCCCATGAGCAGGTATTCAGCTAGCTTGGCTCCAGAGAAATGTCTCTTTACAGACACTTTCATACAGAATTGTGTCTATTAAAATCTCCAAGGTGGCTCCTCTCATTATTTCCCAGCCATTCCCTACAGTTAAGCCACAATGATGTAATTTTGCCTCTTAATTCTCTTTTTAGGAGACCACTGTACCAGCTCCCAAGGGCCTGCTAGGATAGATCCATACATCCAACCTACAGAAAGGGCCATGCAGATCCATACATTTGGAGTGTACCCCGTGTACATGTATGAGGCAAATTGAAAAACAAGACCATAACTTATTATCAAACTAAGATTAACATACAGACTGTCTTTTTGAGTCAAGGGCATTTCAATTCACTGTGACGCAACAAGCTCAGATTTTGGTTTTCTCTTTTAAATAATGCACAATGAAAAAATAGATACACAACCAAAAACTACTTTGGCAAACCCTGATGCAATAAAAATTGAGTGAATTGCTATTCACCTTACTTCTCCAGTTTCAAAAGAAAGAATAATATACATGGAACGTGGATGAAATAATGCACCTCTAAAAACTGAAGTATGGAGCAGTTCCAAGCATTTGGGAAGAAAAAAAGACTCACAATTCAGCTTTTCTGGGCCTTATCAATTACCTTTGCTACCTAGATTTTAATGATTTTTGGTTCCTGCAAAGCCACATAGCTAAGGAAGAGCAAAGCTGTGCCTTTCCTCCTTCTGTAGCTAAATGGAAGCAGTGTTCATTGCTGAACAGAAGAGAAGCTGGACACTGCACATGAGCTCAGCACAGGGCACAGCACAGGGCACAGCCCAGGGCATCTTGCTCTGCTGCAGGATGGCACTCGGAGCAGATCCAGCTTTTTTTTACACGGCACTCCTCGTGTGCCAAAATCAAAGACTACGGAAATGAGAGCATCTCAGCAGGCTTTGGATGGGGTTGTTGGTGAGAACAGTTCTGCAGGGCCAACTCATTCCTCCACCAGGAGCAGAGGACAGCCTGGTGTGCAACAAAGCACCTCCCTCAGCACCACGAGGGCACAGCAACACGGCCTTCCTCTGCCCAAATGCCTCACTCATGAGAAAGGACAGGCTGCCCAGGGAATTTCAGGTCCACTTTTAAGCAATGCCTTCAGCACCTGACCTTCCTAAAAGCTCTGCAAAGTCTCCTCACTGCTGTTGGAGCCCAACCACCTCACACACCCTGCTGCAGGCCTGAAATCATGGAAAGAGCAGATGTGAAACCATCAACCATTCCCCTCCAAAGCTCTTGGCTTCCCTTGATATTCCCTGGTGTTTCCTGTTGCTGTGGCACCATCCCCTGATTCCTCCCGGGCCTGCAGACAGCTTTACCTTATCAAGCTGGGACACAACCTCCCAGAGGAGGGAATGCAGCACGGAGAGCTCTTTGCCCAGGTCGATGTAGCCATCGTATCCAGGCATGTTGGAGATGGTGTCTGGGTTAGAGAGCTCCCTCAGAAAACGCTGCATTCCTCCCCACTCGTGTTCCAAAAACTCATTCATGAAGGCCATGTACTCTTCCTTAATACCAAACCTGCAGGAAAGGGAGGTAGGGGGGGAAATCCAGTCATTAACCTCCACAAAATATAAAATTGTGTGACAATTACTTACACATTTTACTTTAGACCTGCCTTTCTGAAGATTTGGAGTATTTAAAAAAAAATTCAAAATCTGAGGATTTTGATGTCTTGGAGGAAAAAAACCCCCACATGGACAATTTAAGAGATTCACTGTTTTGCTGTACTTATTTAAATATTACTACCTCACTGTTTATATTACAAATCACATCTCACCCCCCTCCCTCCCACAGATACTCTTTCTCTCCTCTCATGTAGGAGATGTGCCATGGCCTTTGGATCATTCAGCTGAGGATTCTGGAGGGAAAGAGTGTGAAAATCATAATCCTTGGTGGGAACAGGCTTCCTTCCCTTTGGAACAGCACATTCACTAACATGCTAGTGCATGACTCTTCTTGGTTTTCTGCTGTGTCTCCTGCACAGAATTCAACACAGCTCCAATCTGCATGGAAGAAGGAGAATTTATCTTCTCTAAAAGAGAATTTATCTGTCTCATGTGGGCTTGGTATTTCTGGGTCTGAGAGATTTTAGCCTGCTAGCAGCTGCTGACTTTTTCCCAAGGAAAAATTTCTCAAGAAAGCTTCTCCTCCAAACAATCTTGGCAAACACTCATCCTTCCTCAAAACAATCTTTCTGCAGGTTTTGCTGTTTTTCTAGTTTAACCAATGGGATTAGAGAGGTGTCATTCCTATTCACCAATCATGCTAAGTCTGTATGGAACAATATCTTGTATATATGCAATATAATTATACAATATAATATTTATACAATATAATTAATTATCCAATATAATTAATTATACAATATCATTAAGTATACAATATCATTAATTATACAATATAATTCTTACTCTCTTATAAAAGAGAGTAAGAATTAGACAACAGAGCCTTTTTTCTATGCTCTCTGCCTCCTGAAATATTTGGAGTTTCTCATCTTCTTTTCATGTCCTACAAGAACATCCTTGAGTGTTCACATCTAAGTGAGAAGATTCTCCCTTTCTAAAGCTGGCTCCACCCTGCCAGACAATCAGCTGCCTGTGAGCACAGCTAGGAACCAGGCAGGCTGCAGATTTCATTCCCCCTGGCACCACCTACTTGGCAAAGTTGGCGAGGTTCTGGATGACTTTGGCGATGAGGGTGAGCGTGCGGGAGGTCTGGTCATCGGGGTACTCCTGCATGAGGTTGAAGAGGCTGGGGGACATGATGGCAGGGCACAGGAAGCGGAGGAACAGCGAGGCACTGATCAGGCGTTCGCTGATGTCCTGCTTGCCCCTGTTCAGGCACTGCTGCTTCCAGGATGCAAACACCTCCTTCAGCTCACGAGGGAACACGCTGAAAAGGGAAAGAAATAAAATAGCACTGGGTGATCAGCCACCCGAAATACTCATCTGTGAGGAAGCATCAGCTCTTTTTTTACCTCCCCTTTCTTTTTTTCTCTTTCTAGGCTAGGTAATGCCATTGGGCATCTATTCATAGATCCCCATTTAATCTGGTGGTGCTTAAGCAGTGTTTAAATGTTCATATGTGTTAAGTGAAGCCATTTCCAGACAAGCTAAGAACTACTTATCCATTGCTACCCTGGAGCAAACAGGGGGTTTAGAATACTGAAAACAAACCGAGCCAAACTGAGCTCATCTCCATATCTGACAGTTTTACTTTGCTTGTTAAGCTCTCAATACTGTGCCTTCACTTCATCCCAAAGCATCCCTCTTCTTCCACTGCTACTCAGAGATTAACAGAAATCTCTGCCACTGCTTCCTCCCTGTGATTTCCTGTTCAGTTCCACACATCAGAAGGGTCTAAAAGTCTTCTGTACACATCAAAACTTGCAGCTTTTTTGTGCCAAGGCCAAGCTAAGCTGTTATCTTCTCACTTTATTCCCTCCTTATCCAGTCACACTCAGTGTGTGTTCCCTTGGCAGAGGATCTGGGCAGAAGCCCCCACGGGTGTGGTTTGTGGGCACAGGTTCTACCTGCAATGTGGAGTCACATGCAAAAAGGCAGAGAGGAAAGGAAGCCCCCACGGGTGTGGTTTGGGACCCTTCAGGGTTTGTGGGCACAGGTTCCACCTGCAATCTGGAGTCACATGCAGGAAGGCAGTGAGGAAAGGGGACAGGAGGATGGATGGGGCTCTGCTCCTTTCCCTGTCCCACTGCTGCTCCCTTGATGCCTTAAGTTTGAGCTCTCTTTTTTTTTCAGATTCTGCCTAGGGATGTAGTTCTGAGCCTCATACTAAAGGCTGGCGAGTTCTCTTCATAAAGTAAGTAGACAAAACAAATTCTTTTCCTGCTGAAGACCAAGGACAACTTTCAGGCCCAAAAGCACAAACAAGGGAGGAACAAGAAGGATGAGACCTGACAACTGAAGCTGGAATTGGACAATTAAACCCCAATAAGCAAATGGACCAAAACTTATTAAAATGTGAGACTTTGTGAGCAGTCAACCATTTTGTGACCATTTTGGGTCCACCCTGGGTGCAGCCCTTGTCAGGCTCTTGTCCTGCCCAAGGTGGATCCTAAAGGCTTTTCAATAAATCTTTGCTTTATTCTCCAGCTCTGTCCAGTCTCTGTTTCAGGTCAGCCTTCCCAAGGCATCACCCTCAGCCTCAGAAGAGGAACGGGCACCTCCAAGCAAACAGGGAACAAAGGGAGGGAAGGAAGATGCCTTACCAGTAAGAATTGATGATCTTGCAGAAGACCAGCTCACAGCACATTTTCAGGTTGCACTGATGATCTGCTAATTCACTCTGTGAGCACCTGCTGGGATCGGCTTCACAGTTCTCATCTGACTCGTACACAGCCTTGATAAACTCTCCTGGAAAAAGGGAAGAGGATGAGGAACTGGAGTAGTTACAGGAAAAGCCAACTTGACACACCTTTAAATCCTGCTTATTTCTGTGCCTGACAACTGCCTGCCCTGCTCTGGGTGTCTGCAGCTCAGCCTCCAGACACCAAGTGTTGGGGGGATAGCTCCTCCCAGCCCTTTCAGCCTCCTGTGCCCTCGCTGTCCCCAAGCCCAGGTGCAAAACCAGGATGGTTCTGCTCAGCAACCCTGCAGGCACTTCCCTTATGGCCTAGAGAGGAAGGTTGGACTCGGTATTCAAACTGTGCTATCAACTATGAAATTATCCACAGTCTTAGCAATGAAGCTGTGTGCTATTTGTCTTCATAATTTCTTCAGGAAATGCGCTGGCAATGATATTTATTTATGTTATCTCTAAATCTGCCTCTTTTTTAATTTTAGGAAGTGTCACCTTGCTCTTGAACAAGAGAAATACCCAAGCATTGGCTGGATGCTGCTAATTTTCTCCAACTCTTATATCAAATTTTTATGGCCTGCATGCATCTTTCAAGCTCCTTGGCATTTCTGTCACCCTCCCCTTTTGGCATCACAACAGAAACTGCTCACGTACAAACCACATGAAGTTGGCTTTGTCTGACAGACTGGAATGAACTACTCAGTGGCTTCCCTCCTCTATATGCAGGCATTCCAAGTGATTTTTAAACTGTTGGGTGTTCACTAGGAAAAACACTTTATTCATTGGTTTAATGATTCAATGTCTTTCAAGTTCATCTCCTCAGATGATCTCGCTGGCTCTGAGCTAACACAAGGCTTGTTTGTGCTAAAGGGGTTTGTTTTTTGCTTTCCTAAAACCCCTTAAACACCTCTCAGCCTCTTCCCAAATCTCAGCTTGGTGCTGTTGCAAGCAGAGCAGGCACCACATTTTCTTTTTTTTTTTTTTTTCTTTTTTTATGATGGGGTCCAAAACATTTCTGCTGAGGGCACCTAAATCTCTTACTTGCAAAACTGGCATCACTTTCGCTGAGCCAATTCTGTTTTAACTCTTGGTTACTGGATGATATTTTTTATCCTTAAACATACTTGAAACTTACTCTTTGTGGCCCACAAGACCCTGCTATAATCAGATATAAGATTCCTTTACAGACATGTTACATTGCTAACACCAACCACAGTGTCATTAATCCTTTCAAAGAACAGGGCAGCTGAGGAAAATGACATTTAAAACCTGACAAAGAATTAGATGGGGATATTGTCATGAGCAAAGTTGCCCTGAGCTGTAGACAAGCTGGATGGCCTTAGGGGCATTTTCCATCTCTCCTGCCTGTGATTTACCATCTTATCACTCAGCACTAAATGATGTATTAGAAGTCATTAATGTTAAAATATTTCATGCAATTACTGCACATTAAGGAGCTTGCAGTCAGCTGTAATGGAGTGGTTGCACAGCTGATGTTCAGCCTGCTGGGAAGCACAGCACAAAGCACCAGGCTGCTCCTTTCTCTGCACCAGGTGAGAGCCTGCAACTGTGCCTTGCTTCTCCACCCAGGAGAATAAGGCTACCAGAACGGGCTCATTACCCTTCAGAAATGGCCAGACTGGATACAATCCCAGAGATGACTACACTGACCCTTGGAGCACTAATTTAGCCAGCTATCTCCTTGATGGCTTGCCAGTGTCTGGGATTGCTGAGGACAAGTGAGACTGCTGGGAAAGCAAGCTACTGGGCTTTTTTTTTTTTTTGTCCTTTTTTGTGAAAGGATGTGGTGTGGGACTTGGCTTTGGCTTGATCTTGTTTCTCTTGTATCAATTTCCAAAGCTTTCTCCATCCCAGAAACCACAAGGGGTGGGTGGCTCATTGTGCAACTGTGGATAAGGAAGATTGTGTGGAATTGCTAAAATCTGACTGTGGTGTGTCTGCAGAAGACAGCCAGCCTGCCTTTGGTGCCCTTCACTGCTGTCTTTGTGTGGCCAGGAATTCCCCAGGCACTGGCTTATGACTTTTGGTGGAGGGGGGACAGTAACAAAATTATCAGAGCCCACCCTGGCACGTAACAGTGGACATGAAGACCCCGTGGAGAGAATGGAGATCACAGGATGGCCAGGCAGCTTTAATGAGTCAGGGAATAATGAGCACTTGGGATAAACACAGGCAAGAGGCTTCCCAGGCTGGATGCATCTTGATCTCCTGTCCTGGGATGCTCAGCAGCCTTGCAGCCTCACTCCCTGGAGTGTGACTATGTGTCAAAACCCCCTTTTCAATCCTGTTTGTGTCAAATCCCCTTTTCAAACCACCACTGCTCACAAAGAAATCACAGTGTTACACCTCTTTATCACCCTAGAGACACCAAAGAAAGTTACCCAGGAGAACAGAACACGGTAATACAAACTGGAAGAGGGACTCAGCTACACCAAATCGAGCTTGCCTTGCCTTGGGTGCTACTCCTGCTGTGCAAACAGGGGGTTTCTTACCCAGTGCATCCTGGAGGTATTTCTGTCCTACCAGCTTGAGGTATTCCTCAATAGCTTTGGTAGCCAGTGTGTTCTCCCTGAAGATCAAGACATCATGTTCTGCACAACGATCTACCTCAGCCATCACCAAATCTGTCAAGAAGTCCTGAGGGAAAAAAAAGGTCAAGTGGTGAAGGTGATTTTAACCAGCTCAGTCCTGCCAGGCTAACTGCAGAAGTCAAGAAGGAAGGATATTTCAGGATAATAAATAATTTCTCAGCCTGAGAGAAGGGCCAAGGAAATAGTCAGAGCTCTTCTTGGGTTTATTACACTTATAGAAAGATATAGATCACAAATTATAAAGGGTGAAGCAAAAATCTCTAAAAAAACACCTTTACAGCCAAACTTGTGTTTCAGTTTAGCTCCAGAACAGAACCTCTCACCAGTTTATTCATCAGAGGTTTTGTCTGCTGCAAGAAACTGTGCTATTATATTCATCCTTACATTTATAAGGAATATTCCATACAAACATGGATTTAAAAATCCAAATTGGAAGTGACGCACAAGTTATTACAGCTTGATGATATTTAAATAAGAAGAATGGCTTAATAAATTAAATTCACAAACCAAAAGTGCTTTAGGATTTGGGGAAAAAAAAGAAGTTAACATTCAAATTGCTGGCTATCTACATGGCTTAACTTGAACCATATTTAATTGTCCAGGCAGGAACTTGTCAGCCAGCCTTGATTAGGAGAACAATCTCTTGATACAGGGTCTAATTCTACCTGAATTATTTCCTGAAGTGGTAACTTTATGTGAGCCAATGACATTTAGCACTCTTGGTTTTCAGTCCATTATTGCTGTTTCTTTTCAGCAAAATCCGAGAGAATTCTTTTCACCCGGTGCAAACTGGGAACATCCAGCTGTATCCCCACCAGCAGAAGTACTGAATTTGGAAATACCCTCTGAGGAGCTTTATGGCAGCCTGAGCCACCTGGTGCCTCCCATGAGCAGAGGTTCAAAACTTCACACCCCAGGAATGCAAAGTTATAACACAAATTTATCAACTTGTTGCAGCTGGTACTGCAGCAATCCAGAGCCTGTTTTCCAGCAGGGTTTCAGCATAATTTTAGCTACCAGCTTCTCCCATCAGAGAACTTAAGGAAGGTGTTCCTGTCACACACACCAGCACAGAGCACCAGCCATCCTGAGATGTTTTCAGGAAACAAAGAAAAGGACATTTTCTGGAATAGTTAAATGAGGCTGTGTCTCCCTTGGTTTTATGTGTTTTACTTTGCTTTCTGATGTTTATAGAACTTGGAGCTGAGTTCTCACACTTTTTCTTGTAAACAATGAGATGTTTGCATATTTTGTCCTCCAGGAGGAGTTTCTTGAGTGTTCACCAAAGAGATTGAAGAGGTGGTGACACCTTTGACCAATCTCTTGCCATTCTGTACAGTTGTACATATTGGAGTCAGAATTTGCAATAAAGGAGAACAGAGAACAAAGAACATTCCTGCTGACCTCAGGCCTCGCCCTGCCTCGTCCTTTTGTGTCCTATTGCGACAAGGCTGGATGTTGTTTACAGCCATCCTTCCACATCTCTGTCCCTCTGATGGTGCTTTCCTTGCTCTAGCTGGTCTCACTGGCAGAAGCTGCCTCCAGCATGTTCACAGAGCACCTGGCAGGCAGCAGCCAGATGGATCAATGCCTGCTAATGCTTCCCAGAACTTCCCATGACCTGCAGGGGACTCTCTCACAAGCCATTTGAAGAGATCAGCGTGCACCCAGAAGTCCTGAGAGCATCCTTGGGGCAGGTGGGATCACCATTAACAGGGTATAGATCCCCTCAAATGGCTGTTCAAAGGCTGAGCAGATCGATTGTGGCATTGATCCGCTGACTCAGCGCTGACTCAGTGCTGGCACCCGCTGCTCATCGTATCCCAGCCTTATTTATGGAAGCAATCCTCCAGTTTACTCATCTCTTAACCTACATCCTGATTTTGGAAATGCAAGGGAAGGTTCCTGAATGCTCAAATGTAGGTGCTGGTTTTCAGAAGAACAAGAAGTTACAGAGTCCTCCTGCTTTCCCTTTGTACACAACATCTGCTCCTGCTGCTTATTGTCATGGGCCCCCCAATTTCCACCAGGAATCCCTGGTGTCACTCCAACAGGAGCCAGCTGTGCTTACCTTGGCTCTCCCCGTGCTCTGCAGGATGTGCACCAAGGCAGAAGCCATCTCCTCCTTGTTCTTGACACTGATCACAGGCTCCAGCACGGAGCACAGCAGGGCGTAGTTGCTGGTGACGTACTCCCCAAATTCTTTGTACTGCTCCATGGGCAGGATGGTGATGGTCTGGTAACGGGATTTGATGCGGATGGAGGGGCCCCCTGCCTTGCCTTTGTTGGCTGTGGGGGTGCTCACTGGGTACCATTTCTCCACAAACTGCCGGCCCGTCACGCTGGCCGTGGGGATGTTGACCAAGCCGACGTAATTGTTCTTGTCCTTCTTCTTTTTCTTCTCGACGTCCTTGTAGATGTGAACTGTGATGCTCTGGACGTGTGGGAGACTGTAGAACTCAAAGTGCTCCCCCCAGAAGATGTTATCTGCTTTTGCTTTGCTGGTGGTGCGGGCAAAGAGGGTGTCATCAAGGCACAGCTCACAGAAGTATTTCTTCTTGGGGGTCAGGTCCTTGGCCTCTATGATCCAGAGGCGAAGCACGTTTTCAGCTCGGCGGCAATTGTCCTGTGCAGAAGAAAGAGATCAGTTTTGAGTCAAAACCCCTGAAAGTTGAATATTTTATCTTCTAAGGGCTGCCTTTTCTGTCTGAGGTAAGGACAGAGTCAGAATTCAGAATCAGACTGTCTGATCCAGAGAGAATAGGAATCTCTAGAAAATTGGACATTTTCTAAAACAGAGGCAAAGGGCTGTCTTTTGTATGTCAAGAGTGCTGGGGACTAGAATATTTTTCTTCTTCAAAAGCTGCATTTGAAATGCTTTAGAAAACAAACACTCTGCACAAGAGCCTGTCCAAAGCTGCCAGACTGGTGAGGAATCCCAGAGCACTGTTAGCCTGGCCCTGGGAGGGAGGATGGCAGCGATGGAGTGACTTATCAGATATTTCTAGCTGATCCAAAACTCGATTCCTCGTCTCACTCCGGCTCCAAATTGTTTAATGTTGGTTTTTTGGGGTTTCCCTAGATTAAATCATGACCCTTATGAAGCCATGCCCTATCTTTCCTGGGTGCATGGCCTCAGAGATGCAGTGTGAGCTGCACTGGGGCAGGGATCAGGAAGCACACTGGTGTGTATTTACTCATTAAAGCTTTGACCTACTGCACTCCCTGGACTAGCACAGGGCAGCTTTAGACACACAGACGAGAGGATGGCTCCCCAGACTAAATGAATTGAGGATGCATCTGTGGGAAGCCCTGCTCCACTGGACTAAAATCCAATCATCCCACCTCCATCCCCCCAGTAATCTTATTTTCGCAGTTTCTATTACCTTCATCGGCTGCGATAGTCTGCGTATGTTTTCCATCCACCAGTCCCTCTCTGCTGCAGAGGAACAACTGAAGCATTTACTGCCCTTGGAGTAGGTTACCTGCAATGAATAAATGACAGGCTGAGCTCAGGCAAGCCTGGGAGACGTGGAAGTGGCTGCAGAAAGCAAGGAGGGAGATAAACAATGCTTGAGTAGTAAAGTAAATATGAAAAAGAGAGGTAAAAATACAGCAGCTTGGAAGGAAGAAAGGATAAAAGGTCCACACAAAATGCAGGGAGCAAAAGTTTGAGGTTATATAAAAGTGGAGAAACGAAAGAATTGATATAAAATTAAGAGTGCTAGAGGCTCCTCTCAAATACTTTTAAACAAAGCTTTAATCAACCAGTAAATCTATTTTTTTTTTTTAAACAGTTGTTAATTGATCTGTGTCTGTCAAAGCTTGCTGATTTCCCTGTTAAGGCCCAGGGGCAGATGATTTGGTTACTAACAGTGTAAAGGCAGACAGACCAGATAATGCATTAACATAAGGCACAACACACAGGACACGATGACTGCAGTAAATACAAAATATTTCCAGGGTCCAAACAGACAGCAACAGCCTAAACAAACCAAGGGAGTTGTGCCCTGCTCCAGCCCTGACAGCTCTGCTTTCCCACACCAGGGAACCACCTTGGTTTCTTCCCCTCTTACGTGGCCTGACAAGCCTCATTTACTCTTTCCATTCATTTGTGCTCCCAATTACAAAGCAGTTTGAGGCAGCAGCCTCAGAGCTAAGTTGTTGCCAGTGTTTTCCACCCAACTCCCCAAGCCTAAAGTGCTTCCAACCAGAAGAACGAGGCTGAAGCAAACAGGAACAGTTCCTGGATGCATCCTGAGGGACCAGAGCCTGATATGCTCGTTTACTGCCAGAATTTTCCAGGGTGTAAACAGATCTTTGTACCAGAAGTTTAAACACATCTGAGTAATCCTGCTGAAGACAGAGTGACCTGTCCCTGCCATGACAGGTGGCGTGGCCTCAGCTGCATCCAAACACACAGGGCTGCACTGCTGGGGCTGTGATGCAGGACTGTGCTGACACACAGAGTTTCTGGAGCACAGCTCAGTGCCACAGCCTGCAGCCTCTGCTGAAACAGCAAAGGCATCTTTGGATCCTGCTCCATGGTGCCATGGACACGTCCACAGCCACTGAAGCTTCTCCTTTGGCAGCTTGAGAGCACTGAGCTAATGGAGAGGGGCTCTGACTGGAAAACTCATTTCTTGGTTCCAGTAAATTTTCTAAATTCAATTTTAGGTGAATTTAGAGAGGGTGAACACATAGCTAATGTACACACTACTGTGCTGTATGTATCAACCATAAGCTTGCATGCACACTACAAATGCTTAGATATTTATCAAACCAAAGAGATTTTTCAATTAGGAGACCCAGTAATCATTTCTCTCTGTCCAGTGACTGATGCCATCAGCCTCAAGGACTGGAAAAGCCACATGGTGGCTCAACAGCCTCCACCCAAACCTCAGCCCAGCAGTG
The DNA here is from genome assembly GCA_013400435.1 of Pycnonotus jocosus. Classification (NCBI taxonomy): domain Eukaryota; kingdom Metazoa; phylum Chordata; class Aves; order Passeriformes; family Pycnonotidae; genus Pycnonotus; species Pycnonotus jocosus. The sequence goes on along the minus strand of VWYP01009686.1, from coordinate 127,417 downwards.
GCTGCTGCTCTGTTTGCCAGTTCCCCAAGGGTTCAGGGGGGCTGGCAGCTGCCTGTTTGGAGCCTGTCCCTACCTCAAAGCAGAAATCTCGTCCAAGGATGCTGTTGTGAAGTGGTTTGACAAAGACTGCTTCTTCTGCAGCAAAGTCCAGGGTCTCGATGGTGCTGGCTTGGTTCAGTAAAGATTCATGGGAACGAGATTCCTTCAGCTTGGGCAGCTCACGTGGTCTGTAGGACAAGGAGGAAGGGAAATGGCTTTTTTTTTCTCTCACAATTACCAAAAAGAGCTGGCAAGATCCCAGAGAAAGCTGCAGCTTTGTCTTGGTGCTTATTCAGAGCAACTTCGACAATTAGTCTGCAAACCTTATGAAAATAACATTAGGCCAGTAACCCCAGACTCCCAAGGGAATATCCAGCCTAGGAAGTCCATTCCCACTGACCTAGAAATTAGAGCTGCCAACTTGCCAGTGAAAGAGCAACAGCAAGAAATTCAGAACTGAACTGCTGAAATAAAAAAAAAAAGCCCATAGGTAGCTTTGGATGTAATACTGAAAATACTTATTACTAGCTGGATTAACAGACAGATGTTGTGTGTTAGCAACAAAGAGCACACGGATCTCTAAATCTGTAACCAATGCAGATCATTAGAGCAGATGACCCTTCAGAATACACTTGATTTTTTAACATACAAAGCCTTTACACTAAAGTCAAATACACAAAATCCTTCCCACTTCACAATTGCTCAAATCAGTCATTTCACACTTTGTTTTTCAGCTGCTTCTTTCAGCTTGAATTTCCAATCTTTTTGATACTTTCTTTCTCTTTTAACTTCTCACTAACACATATTGCTTCTCCTTTCCAGCTGATTGTCCTGAGCTCCACCAGAGCTGAAATCCCCCAAATTCACAGCACCTTTTTATCGAGGCAGTTCTCTCTTTGTCCCCACCAGTTCTCAAAGACATTTCCCTCCCTCCACTATGCCACAGCTTTTGGCAATCAACAGTGACATTACCAAATGTGCTTTAACCCTTTCTGTACCCTCCCAATAATACAACATTTGTGCACAGTGGGGAGCTCTGCTGTCAAACAGCACTGCAAGATGTGCCCAATTCACAGGTGATGTGGCTTCACCTCTGCTCCTTCTGCCTCCAAACTGACACCTGCCCCAGAGGCTTCTGCAAGAGTCACACAACACCTGAGGCACAACTTGCATCTCAAGGTAAACACCGTGTGCAGATATATCCTGTTTTTCCTGTGGCAGGAATTCAGTCAAATCCTTCCCAGCTGACCAACAAGGAGGAAGAGCACAGAGTCCCAGCTTAGCAGAGAAGGAGCTGTTGACCTGGCAGGGGTAGATTTTTGTTAAGATATTGAAGTCTCTGTGTTCTGTGATCCCTGAAGGTGAGTCCATAAATGTGGGTGCCCATCCAGCACCCACAAGGAACAGATGTGGAAGTAGAGAGGCACCAGCTCTCTACACATCACCCACAGAAACACAGTGCTCCTGTGTTCATCCTCATAGTATTTCCTCTTTCATTCAATTCCCAGTATTATCAAATGAAAAATGCTAAAAAGTGTTATTTATAGAGGAAAGAAAAGCACAGCTACCCCTAACAGCTTCCTTAATTTTGAAAAAGAATTAGTTTTTGTACACTTCCCTCACATATTAAAAAAAAAAAAAGTTCCCCACATTCTTTATCCTTAGCAAAATCAAACTCCTCCTACCTGTGAGCAATTCTGTCGGGGAACTCAGAGGCAAAAACCCCCCAAACATTTGGAAAAGGCATCTTAACAAAACCTTGGGTACCACAAAGGACACAGGCAATGCAACAAGCAGAGCTCACCTGGCTGCTCTTTTGTACAGAATGAAATGCTGAAGGTATTGGAGCAGATTCACCCATGATAAGATTTATTAAACAGTAAGGAAGAACTTTGTTCCCATTTAATATATTGAATGACCTCAGTGCAGGCAGCAAAACCCTTTGATGGGAGGAATATTCCAAAGGCACTGATTTCAGATGCAAAGCAGCAGCCCTGGTAGGAGTGTTGGCTGCTCTGTGCTTTGTTCTAACAGGTTCCAGCAGCAGCTGAACCAAAGCAACCCCAAACCTCAGCCATGTATAATTGAGCACTCGCTGCAGTTAAGGTAGGGCAAGTCTAAAATAAACACACCACAATACGCCACTTTAATGACATCTCTGCAAAATCCTCTCTCATTTCTCCTCTCAAGAAAGCACTGCTGAGGTCACTTGGCTTCTGTCCCTGCCTCAAACTCTGAGCAATTCCTGTCCTTACAAAGTACTGAGAGCCTGCAGCCAGCTCCTGGTCAGCAGAGGAAAACATGGAGTGAGCATAAAGAGGGGGAAGAGGAGGAAAAGAGAAATAATTACTGAAGGAAAAGAAAAAAAAAAAGAAAGATATTTTGCAAATTTCAATTTAGCAGAGGCTGAGCTTGGAGCAAGGCAAAGCAAGCAGACCTACATGAAACAACTGCAGAGCCACTGAGCAGAACATCCCCAGATCATAGTGGAGCCACACGCCACAGCCCTTCCCTCCAAACTGCTCTGGCCCGCATCTCAGACAACAAATCCTGCCTGCAGAGCAAGAAAGGCACAACCAAATCCAAGAGGAGCTCTTCCTCAAGCCTCAGGTTACAGATTTCAGAGGAACACTGCGCCAGGCAGATAGGCTGGGGCGAGGAGAGCAGGCACAGATACAGAGAGGAAAGCTCAGCTGAGCTCCCCACGGTGCCAGGAGAGGCTCCCACAAGCTCCTGGGTTGCCAAGGCACAGCATCCCCTAAGGAGATTAGGAATAGAGAAGTTCCTCCTTGTCCTTTCCTACGAGTTTGATGAGATCTAAACATTAAAGGCAACATGAGAGAGCCAGGAATCTTGCAAGAAAGCCTCTGGTACACACAGCAGATGTACTCCAAGCCTGCACATCCCATCTTTTTTTGTGCAAGTCACACCTTTTAGGAGCATCTCTTCTGCTCCATTACTCTCCTACCTAGTGGGCTGTGAGCGTTTTGGGTTTGTTGCAGAGCAGCTGGAGCACTGGGAGTTTTGTTGACTCAGGGTCCCGTGGCAGACCAATGTCAGTCTGTTCCAGCCACCCTTTGAAGTTACCATATTTAAAACAGCTCAATAAAGTGATTAAGTGGCTTCGAATTGGCACTTTATCTTCCATAAACATCGGAACATCCTAAAGCTGTTGGTTAGATGCAACCACACGCATTTACAAACATTTGTGAGCACCACAGTATAGATTTCATCTATTGATAGATCTGCAAAGCCAATCTTTGACTTGTGCCTGTATCAGCAGCATCCCAATCAATACAGGCAATAATGACACAGAAATAATACTTCTCTGCTGCTTTAAAGCCTCAACTGAAATGCTGAATCTGTAACAAGGAAAGAAAATTGCTTGCTGGCTTCCTTTTGGCGTAGAAGCCACTAATTCATGTCTCAGTGTCCAGCAAAGGGGCTGGATTAACAGGGTCCTTCCTGTATTAGGTAGGAAGCTATTGGGAAAATGAGTATTGCTCAGACTCTGTCAGCAGAGAGGTAATCCCAGGGAAGGAGATTACTGTAAACAGGAAGATCACACATGCAAAAAGTGGGGGAAGGGTTGTTTGTACAAATCTGTTTCTGTTAAACAGCTCCATTAACAACACAAATCCTGTTTTAAATTACAGCTAACCTCCCCTGATCAACTTTTTATCCTGTTGCTTTTTCTGTCTATGCCTGCTAACAACAGAGATTGCAAAGGAACTGCATGGGGGTTCAAAGAGTTACCAAAGCCACCAAATAATTCTTGCACATCCTCCATAATTTCTTTCCCATAGGAAAAACAGACAGAGAAGGAGCATGTCAGGGAACATTTTAAACTTCTCACCTCTTTTCACAAGCTTTGGAGTACTGGCCTTCAGAGCTGCATCATTTCCTTGTAAATCAGAGCCCAGACAATGCCCTAAACCACTGACCTGGCAGCAACATGCCACTGCCACTGAAAAACAGCTCTCCAACCACCCCATCTTGCTGGGCCAGCCCCAAGCTGACTCTCTCTCCTTGCACACCATAATTCAGTAATTTTCCACGACAGGAAAATCTCGGTTGTAAGCTGAGAACTGGAAATCTCTGCCTTTCAGTGGCACACAGCAGCCTATTAGCAAAGTTCTGTTCTGTTCTACTGTCCATAAGGCATGTAGAATAAAGGGTTAAAATCCTAATTGCTCTGGTTATGAAGCTCTCCTGCTGATTTTGACCTATTTAAAAGCCAACCTACCAGGCACAAAAGACTTCCAATTACCGAGCTTACCAAGGAGAGCACTATATTACTTGTAAAACAAGCCTGTGGACATCAATAATCTGAAAAATAATAATTAAAAAAAATAAAAAAAGGTTTCAAAAGGAACTTTCCCTTACCAAAGTGGTGTGAAAGGAAAGAACTCAGCCCAAGCACCCAGCTACAGCCAAGTCTCCAGTTAGCCTCACACAAACTGCTCGTCTGCACGCTTCAAATAATTCCAGCAATCCCCACGTGCTGGGAGACACCCCCCCGAGAGCAGAAAGTCAAATTCAATATTTAGCCACTCTGCAGAGTCCCAGGAGAGAGCCTGGACTGTAATGCAGGGAGCTCTCTGCTGTTTTCCCAGCTCCCAGCCCCGTGCAAAGGGACCCTACCGTCTCCAGCATCACCTGCAATTCTGCCCGTGCTGCAGCACCAGCTTTTTCCCTGGCCAAATGCTCCTTTTGCAGGCACCACACCCCTCTTCATTTTCCAACTGCCAATTAGCTGAACGTCCTATTACTTGGTCAACAATTCTACAAGTCTAACCAGTTTTATTATTAATTTTTTTTTTTTTTTTAATCAGAAACTTGGGGGTAACTTATTTATCTGCAAGTTACACTCAGGTGTGATTAAACACTGAGTGTATTGTTCTAGTCTTCCACTGAGATTCTGGTCTTTTCTGGCAAGGTCCTACCCAAAGCTTCATTGTTTGAATCTTGGATTTGCCAAGCCCTTCCCTGCCTGCCTGCTTCTCCCTGTGGATCACAGCTTGTCTAACAGACACCTCTCAGGGTTCAGCCAAGCAGGCTGCTGAATTTCACAGCAGGAGAGTTCTCCTCTCTCCTCTGCTCTCTGCTATTAACGTTTCCAATTGGTTTGTTTTGATGGAGCTGAAATGCTTAATTGATTCAGATCCGTTTCCCTGTGAAACTCAAGGTGAACGCTACATGGAGGAGCCTGGGCTTTGCAGAGAAGCATCAGCCATTACAAAATATTTATTTATAAAGGGGTCAAGTGAGCTTGCAGGTGGGAGAGAGCAGCCCAGCACTAAGGGGAAGGTTTGTTACAAACACTTGTTCAGTTTTCAGTGAAATACCAAACAATTGCTTAAAGAAATACGTTCACCAAATCAGGAGTGAGGTGTCCCTCCAGGAACAAACCACTCCTCCCCATTCCCCACTCTCCCAGTGTGCTGAGAGCAACAGATATGCTGAATGAATGCAAGCTGGGAGTGAGTCAAGCCTTAATAATGCATTGTGCAACACAGATTTCTATCCTGACAGCGACATCAGGGCGAAAATCCCCCACCCTTTTTTTTTTTTTTTTTCCCGAAAACCGGCATTAAATTAGAAAAAAACCACGGCAAGTTTTGCTTCCATTATTTACAAGACCCGTGCTATTTTCTCACTGCAAAGAGGCAAGGAGGGAGGGTTGGGAACTTACCGAAAGTAGAAGAAGCTGTGGCTGGAGGAGTGGTACCGTTTGACCATGAAACCCAGAGCCATGGCTACCTGCTTCCCTGAGCCCTGCCAGAGCCCATCCCCAGCCCTGCTGCCTCATAATGCCATGAAATGACTTTGAGCAAAGCAGGAGGATTCCCACGTGGCAGTAAATCCCAACAGGGCAAAGCCCTCCCAGCTGTCTGCAGAGCTTTGCTGCAGTCACCATATGCAGCCAGTCGAAATCGTCCTCACTCCCTCTCCATAAACAAAACTGCTGGGCCTATTAGAGATGCTGCTCTCAAATACTCTCAAATTCCTGGCCACAAACTGGAAATATTAATTTGGTCTCTCCTTTCAAATGAAAATTGTCCTTAATGCTTTTCTTGTGTTTTTTTTTTTTAACTGTTTTATATATAATGGACACTGGGAAAAGGTCACAGATGAATGTGGGAGTTGAAAAGCTCCAAGGATGCAGGAGGAAACAGGCTGGAAAAGCTGTGAAAGATGCTACAGTGACACGGTGCCAGGTCACCTCATGGGGAGAGCTGTTGGCAACCTGGGGAGATGCTGCACTGGCCACACACTGAAGAGCTTCATTCCCACCTGCTGTGGCTCACAAAGGAGAACAGTCCAAGTCCTGCCACATCATTTTTTTTTTAGACAACACACCTATATTCAAGTACAAAAAACCACTGGCAAACAACCTGAGCCTGAGAAACAGGAGGGATGTGAATTACAGACTGAGAGGTTCTGGATTTATTTCTACAAGACACCTGGATGTTGATCCATGTTTCTATAGAGGCATCAGAAGTCTCTTCTCTCCCTATGCACTAACCCAGACATGCTTAAATGAAGTTAAAACGCAGAAAAGGTATGTTGGCCAATTGCTTTCTGCTGAAACAGAAAATCTGATTACAAAAAAACCCTGCAACTCGTCTCCATCCCTGCTCCCTACAGCATTCCTGACTCCTTTCTGTTTAAATCAACTCTGAACAGACAGCATCCATCCTCTGTCACCATCCAGCATGGCATGCAATGTTACAGAATCCCAAATCTTGATGTGCACTAGGATAAATAATCTTCCTTACTCCAGAATTTTAGAGGTATTTATCTATAAAATCTCCACTTTCTTGACAGGCCCCAAATATCCCAAAAGCTCCAGTATGACAGGAGCCTCTATTTCCTTTCTAATCCATGCAAGGTTTTAATTTATAAAGCTGTACAATACTTTCTTTGAAGGCAGGGCTCTTGTGTTTGTCAGAGCAAGAAAAGGGAGATGCTATCAGTCAACCCAGCCCTGGAACACCATGACATCACCTAGAATCACCTGCTTGAAATGGGAAAGGGCTGACTCACCAGGGCAGGACAGGAAAGTTCTTACAGAGGCTCATACAGAAGGTGAGGAGAACAGAAGGTGAGAGAGTGGCAATTCCTTCTCATGAATTTAGAGTCAGCTCTGTGTTCAACAAGGCCACCATGTGATCAAGAAGCTGCATTTTGTGCTTTTGTGCTTTCAGGCCATCAGAGAAAAGCCCCATGTCATCTGAGTCTAGTTGAAAATTTGTGCCCACACTGGCAGGGAGTAGAAGGGGGTCTGCTTTTTAAAAGAAAGCAGCTTTGCTGTGTCTAACATCATGTCTTAAACCCAAGATGTAGGAATTGATTATACCTACAGTTATTAGCTTTCCCAGAAGAACAGTGCTTCCCTGACACTACAAAAGCATGAGTACCAAGCTCAGGAAAGACAACCAGATTCTTTATGGCAAAGAAATTTTTGCATTATAAAAATTCAAAAAGCAAAGCTGGTTTCAGACAATGGTAAAAACAACAGGTACTTGATTACCTGGTGGCATTATTTAAGATGCTTATGCTCGCTGTGTTGCTTTTTTAGCCACATTGTAACACCCTGAAAATAGAGATTTATAGGAAAACTTGCATCAAAGCAGCCTGGGTGGACTACAGGAGCAAGGCCATTTAGATGGTTAATCACATCTGGTCAGCAGCAGGCTTTTCTGTAACTCCTGATGTTAACAGACCTCCAACACCCACAGCCACGCTATCTCTGTGATTTTATGGTCTGCCTTTCAGATGGAGAAGGCAGCACCATTGATTGAAGCAGCACAGCATGACAGATACAACTAATGAATTCAGCTCAGCCAAAGGAGAAGGGAAAATGCACTGAACAATGTCAAGGCACAGAAGCCTGCCGTGGCCTCCAGTACAGGCCAACTTATTTTCCACTCTGTCTACTTCTCCTGCTGGGCTACTGTGGAATGTAACACAGAATATGTTTAATAAAAACCATCAAGAGACTTTGGGAATAGTTAGGAAACACTGTGTGTAAAAGCCTTTGCTTGCCTCATATACAATCCATTCTGAGCCTGGATCTCCAGCTGAAAGCTAAAAAAGCAAAGACAGACCAAATGGAGCACAAAGATGGTCAGAAATTACTGAGTTTTCCAGTTTTCTGGAAAACAGATGATCTGTTCCTTAGGGTAACACTGCAATAAGCAGAACACCAACACTGCAAGGGTTCCCAGTGTGCCTGAGTTGCACTGCACATCTCTGGGCTGTGCTGGCAGAACCACCCTGCTCACACCAACACAACTCATCTCATCACAGCACTGGCCTGCACTGCAAACAAGGCAGATTTCCCTCCAGCTGATCAATCCCACGGTTCTGTATCATGGAATTGGAAGTCTGATTTGAAGCAGATGCAGGAAAAGGTCCTGGAGTCCATCTGCTTAACCTGAGCTTTTGGACAGCTGTGAGGAGCAGCAATTCTCCATCCTGTGCCAGCAGTACACTGCACACTGAACTTCTGACGTGCCAGAGGCAGCCCCACAACCCCTCCTCGTGCCAGCTGGACCATAAATGCCCTTCCAGGCCCTCTTCCCCTGAGCCCAGCTCTGCAGACACTTCCCACCTTACCTGTCCTCGGAATTGTTGGGAGAGGGCAGGCGGAAGCTGATGTTCCTGTCCAGTTTGGATTGACTCTTTGTCCTCTTGATGGAGCCTTTCAGGCGCTTGCTGAAGAAGCCCTAAAAGGAGAAGTGGCAGAAGTGAAACACAGAAAGTGATGCCAGCAGTGAATCACTCTGTCACTGAGGCCAGCACAGAGCTTTGGTGGCACTCACAGGATGGGCTGGACTGGGATTCCTCTGAGCAGGAGGAAAGGCAGGGCTGGATTGGAGGTGAGAGAGCCTCCAATTGCAATAATTAGCACTGCTCACATTACTGGGGCACTTCAATGGATCCCAACTATTATACAAGAGACCCTGACCCCACAATTATCATTTAATAAGGAGCAATCTTCAATATCACTATTTGATCCTGCTTCCCCTCTCCATGCCATGTTTTTAATTCTCAGTGAGCTTAAAAGTACAGAGGTCTTATATTGAGCCCACAATTGCAGCCAGGTTTTCCTTTTTCATTCAGATACAGCACATTAAACCTTAAAATAATTAATAATTTCAATAATCTGGCTAGCCAGAATAGCAAATTTCAAAGCATTTCACACACCAGTGGCTTCAGATTATCAGTTATAATATTGATAAGAAGCAAAGCTCAATTCAAAAATCTGCTGAGGATCTAAGAATGAAACAAATCTTCAAAGAATCTCCCTTCAAACTACAATTGTTCACCCAACAATCACAACCCAAAGCCGTGTTAGTTGGAGGGAGCCTCTGGGATCATCTCCTGCTCCATGGTGGGTGCTGCCAACACTAAATCAGCCTAATTCTGACTTGGTCTAGCCAAGTATTGAAAACCTCTGGAGACAGAGGGAACAAAGGAATCTGCTTTCTGCAGCTGAAGGCAGTTCTACTTTTAAGACTGCCCTTCAGATTCTGAGGCTTGCCAGCCAGGAGCTCCTCAGGAGTGAAAGATGCTACATTTTTCCTGATAAAGTGGAAAAGAAAAGTATCTAAATACTGAAAAAACCCCACCCTCCCCCCAAAAATCCCTACAACAATAACAAAAAACTCAAATAAAAATGCTCCAAAAACCAAAAAAACCCCCCAAACCAACCCCCCAACAAAATGAAACAAAAACAACACCAAAAAAACCCTAAAAAAACCCCAAACCAAAAACCAACCCAAAACTCACAACAAAAAAACCCCCAAAAATCCATAAAAACCCAAACCCCACAAATGTATACAATGTGCTGGAGGAAAAGGTACTTTTAAAAGGGAAGAAGTGTTTTCAGCAGTGTGTGCTACTCACACTTTGCCCATGATGCTGCACTTTTCTTGGTCCTGGTAGTGAAAAAGTGCCTTTGAAAAAGCCCTGCAATCAATAGATGCTCCTGGGCTTCTCTTGGGGCTTTGCTGGAATTCAAGTAGAGGATGTACAGCACTTTCAAAGGCACTTTTGTATATTCTGACCTCTCAGCATAAAAAAAGGTAACAAACTCAGCCAGGGATTAAGATCTGGTGGACCCTGGCTTCAGTCCAGCACCTTTCAGTCTACTCAAATTGCAAACATGAAATAACATGGCTTTTTCTCCTTAAGGGCAAGGAAGACAAAGCTGACCCAGTTCAGCAGGGCTCCAGAAGTATTTATACTGAATAATTCCAAATCTCACTCAGAGAAGAGCTGTGAATATTCATTTTCTGTGTGCATGTACAGTTTAAACGTTGTTAAACTGCTTTAACATGGAACATTCTCTTGGTTTAATTGAACATAATTTTTACCCCAATGAAACAAATGTTTCAGCTGGGGTTGAATAAGGCTATCCAGAGTTGATTATTAAAAAAAGCCCAAACCCAAACCAACCAACCAAACAGGGTAAGAACATATTTAAAGAGAAAAATTTATTCAAACAAAGGGTGTGCTTATTGGTCATCCTCAAAAGAGTTGAAAACATATTTGCACTATTTGCTCTGTGCTGGCAGTTATTGCAGGGCCAGTGCTTACAGATGGACAAACCTGGGAGCAGCATGAAAAATTCACACGTGCCAGAACTGAGCAGAGTTTTTCGACTTCCATTTGCCAAAGGAAATGCTTTTAAATACCAAATACCAAAAGAGATGGAGTGATGAAAAATAAACTTCTATCTACAACAATACCACCTAACTAAAAGTTTTATTTCCTTTTACTCCTATAGACAAGAAATCCCTGGCAATGTTTATAAAGCAGCTTGCACCATGAAAAAGACAAAATCACCTTTATTGCTTTTCTTATTGTCTAGGCATTTCTCCTAAATACTCATTTCAACACAAAACAGACTCTTGTTTGGTTCTTATACCTAAATGTAATGGAGTGTCTGAGCTTTAAGAATCATCATGGAGCTTCTTTAAAATCAGTGGGAATTTTACTGCTTAAACAAACACCCTCAGCCAAAAGGATGTAAATTATTACCCAAACTGCCTGGGTCGATGAGACTATGTTCTTAATTTAAAAAAAATACAAAATATGTGGAAGGATAAAGTAGCCAGGAAGGAATTCGAAAAGAGACAGATTTGTGGTTCACACTTAACAAGTTGCCCTCTGAATGACAGGTTTAAGGGATGGAACAGGGATGGAAAAGAGAGGTGGGGAGAGAGTGATGGTGCACAACCACACCTGCCATCAGGAATAGCTCAGGGCAGGTTCATCATCTCCTCCAAAAGCATCAAACACTGGCCTAAGAAAACCCAATGATAACAACATCTAAAAATAATTCAATCCCACTGAGAATTCTCTTCCTCTCATTTGGAAGTTGAGCTACTCGAGTCTCCCGCTCTGCCAAGAAGCAATCTCCACAGGAGAAGGGATAATTCAGCAGGCTGTTGGAAACTTCCCCTCACCTATATCCAACCCAGGGGTGGTGGTTGTTGAGTTTTGGCTTTAGGAAAAGCTCACTTCGTGCCAAGTGGCTGTTTGTCCTTAACCTGAGCAGAGCAGCACAGGAACTGCCTAACAAATACAAAGACAGCCCAAGTACAAGCTACTCCACTCCTGAACTGCTGTTCTCTGTGGACATGATGATTCTTCACTCCAGGGAGAGCAGCCCATGCATTATAAATAATGATTGTCCTGGCTGTTTTGAAAGGGAAAGGTTAATTCAGCCATGAACGAAGGAAACTGTGCATAAGCATAACACAGACTGATAAAATGCAATGGTATTTTAGTGGAAGTTTCAAAGCACTGAAAGTAGGGTAAAATGGGCAACAAAAGAGGCCCAACTTACACACAGTGCTGTCACCTACATCAGCTCTTTCTGGGGACAAACACGCTGCATTTGAGCCTTTCAACAGCTCCTGAACATCTGTAATTGTTGATGAGGAGCGCCAATGCATTATTAATAACGCCAGGTGGGTAACTTCATTTACAGAGCACTGAGACTCATCTTCTCTGAGGGGAAGGACTGGATGGGTACAAAGATAACCCTCAAGTGGCTGTGGATGACAGCAGAACTGCCTCCTCACTCATGTGCATGGTGAGGACATGAAGCATTTTATTCCTTGAGCTGTTCACAAGCAGCTATCAAGGAAAAAAAAATAGTGTCCTGGCCAAGTGAAAACACTGCCCTGTGCCAGTGATGCTGTAAAGCTATGGGAGGCAAAGAAGCAGGGGAAGATTGCCAGGTGGTAAAATGGAAAGATCAAACTAGGAGGATATTCCAGGAATGAGCAGGAAAATGGTGAAGTTTAGTACTCCTTGCAGAACAAAAGCAGAAGGCCAAATTTAACTAGCACGGAGGTGAAGTTTGCTTATGAGCTCAGTAACACTCAGCATTAAAATATTAGCAGTGACTCCCTTTGAAAAGACTCTCCATCACTCACACAGTGGAAAAGCAGATGAAAACAACCCTAGATACACCTTGGGGGTAATATACAGAGCAAGACAGGGACTTACAACAATGTCCCACCATCTCCTTGTCAAAAAACCTGGCACTACGTCACTGAGAGGGTGGTTTGTGCACAAAACAATAAAAAGCATGTTTGAATGGACAAACAGAGGATAAAGCTCAATAAAAGCAGAGTGGTGTTATGTAAATCTGCCGTAGCTTTCACACTAATGCATCGCTCTTCTGATTTTTCTTATCCCAGCAAGAAAGCCAGAACAAACCAGAACTCCAGAAGTATAAACTGATTAAAGGCAGGCAAGAGGGGGGATTTACAAATGATATGTTTTAAAGACCAACTATTTATTTTAGGAACAAAGGCAAGACGGGATTATGGATGTATAAAACAAATAGAATGGAAATTACCTAAGCTCCTCATGCACCCTGTTACATAAGAAAACCAAAGGGCAATTTAACATGAGAGGCAGCACAATTCACTGATTGTCAAGAGACCTTTCCTAATGCTATCTATAAATGAGCCCATCCAATTCACCACCACAAGATATTATAGAGACAATTTTTTTTTTCCCCCAGCAAGATTAAAAAAAGGATTATGTGTTTATATAAGGAAGAATAACATATGTAGCTGCATTAGTCAGGTTTAAAAATAACAAGAGTGAGCAATAATCATGCTTCAGGACACAAGCTGATCAACAGCAAGGATCAGGAAAGATATTTTTCCCCTGATGGGACAGCACTGCAGATTTGGCCAGATAACAATTTCAACTTCCCAATGAAAGATGGTCCACAGCCACAGGAGGGATGCAGAACAGGAGGAACAAGTTTAGGAACAGCAATAAGAAACCCAAGGAAATGCAGAGGATGCTGTAACAAGGGTACATTGATAATACACCTGTTAATAAAATGCATCATGAGATTGTGTGCACTCTGCATGATGTGCAGCCAAAAGTCCTGCAGGAATCGAATTTCCAAGTCAGTGGGAATTATACTGAAAAATTCATGAAGAAGCAAGAGCTACCTGATAGCCAAAAGGGCCACATCAGCTTTTCAAATCCCAGTTCAGCAAGGTGCTTAGCATGGGCACAACTGGGAGCAGCACCTGGCTGCCCACAGCAGGAACAGCAGATGGAAGGAACATCCTTAAAAAACCCTATCCAGGAATTCAGGGATAAAGGTAAAAAGTCTGTCTGGAGAACAACAAAGCAACGGTGATAAAAAATTAACATGATAAGAACCAGGTCACCTGAGCCTGTCAGGAAGGGCAGGCAATGATTTCCTGACCCTGGCATGCAGCCCAACACTTCAGAACTCCTTTTGATAATGCAGCACACATGCTAATTACAAAAAAAAAATATTACAAATGAGCTTTGTTGAAACTCGTCACATAAACCTGAGGAATGGCTGCAGGAATATCCAAAAAGAGTAATTACAACAAGTGATAAGGTATCAAGGTAGAAGAAAGGATGTGCTGGGGATAGTGGCCTGACTGCTTCTGCTTAACATCCTTGTTAATCATCCGGAAGAAAAGTTAAACAGTGCATTAATTACACGGAGCTATATTAAATTAGGAGGTGAAGCGAGGGCCAGGGAGGACAGAGAAATAACACAAAGGGTGAGGAGCAATTAGAAACTGGTAACACACATTCCTGTGAACCTCAGTACCAGGACTTGGAGAATCAGTTGAAGGGAATTAAAGACACAAGAGTGATAAAAGGGCCAGAAGGACTCATTTGCAGAGGATGCATTAATTAAACTTTGCATAACTTGACTAAGTCATGATTTGGAGGTGAAGAATAAAATATTTAAATGCTACTAAGCCAAGGACAGCTGGAATGTGAGCAGTGTTTAAAGCTGTGTACACTCATAGCTGCCCTACATTAACTGAGGGATAAAAGGAGCTGGATAAAGTCAGGTTTACATCAAACATGAGGATAACATTCCTGCTGTTGAGGCCCACCAGACAGCATCAGAGCCTGGATATCCCCATCATCTGATGCAACACTAAAGTTGGATGTAATGAACAAATCTGCTGTGGCAGCAGGACACTGTGAAGGTTACAGAGCCTAGGAACAGCACTGTCCCAGAATAAAGATATGGATGAAAGCGTGGTGAGCATCCTGGAGATAGTCACTCACCCATTTATGCTTTCTGACAAAGAATTCATGGAAATGCCAGCATATTTAAGCCATCACAGCACAGGCAAGTGATAAAAACTAGAGCAGATTCAAACAGATCCTTCTTCACAGGAAGTCAAGAGTAGAAAGTGGAAGGAAAAATGCAAATTTCTATTGAGGGGACAGATTCAAGCACAGCGTTTTTCACGGGGGATGCTGTGGTGCCTCACACTCACACAAATCAACAACTCCATCTCTGCATTGGTGCTGATGCAGAATTAAAAATATGCATTTGTATGCCACGGGGTCACAGCTCAGACTGTCCTACCCTGGCAGCACGGCAGGAGCAGAGCAGTGCTCTGGAGAAGCAACAATTTTGCTGACTGCATAAAAGATGAGGCTGGGCAGCCACGAGATCTCATCAAGCTTTGACCTTCACTCGGGCTGGCTGCATTGTCTTCTGTTCCATTTAGCAGTGCTCTTAAAGAGCAAAGAGGCAGACAGCACTTCCAGAGATCCAATTATACCCTCGGCCACAAACAAACCAAGGAAGGCAATCTGCAAGTACCCTACATCAGGGTTCCTATAAAAATCATTTTATTTACTTCAGAGACTGCGCTCTGGCTTTCCTGTCTCATTTGCACTTGTTCCTTTGCCTCTTTCTCATCTTTCTTTCCCCATTAGCCAGCAGCCACGGATGAATCATGTTATTTGCAATAACAACTCTGAGCCAAAACTGGAGAGGCCAGCGAGAGTCTGAAGGGTGAGTTCAGAGATCCCTCTCCATCCTGCCGCTGCAGGAGGTCTGAGGATGTGGCAAATCCCACATTTCCCCCATCCCAAGAGCAGGGCAAGGAGGGAATGTGCCAGGCAGCTCCACAGTGCCCCAGCAGGGAACGGGATGCACGGAGCCCGAGGCTGTGCCAGGACATGGTGTGTGTGGGAAGGGAAAAGCTGCTTTCTCGCCCACCTATGCGTCACTGTGCCTACTTGCAGCCAGCTCCCTCTGCCTCCCTGGTTTTTTTCAGTCATATAATGCCCATTATTAAAAAGATGGCTTTTCCTATATATGTATCCATAAACAGCACACAGCTGTCTATATGTGAGAAGACACTTTTCTTCATCTCTGTTTTCCTATCTTTTGTGCCCTTCCCTTCTCTCCCAGGATTTCTTCCTGACACACCTGGAAATGGTCAAACATCAACGTACATGGCTGAACTTAGATGGAGACCAACGTTTCAAGTGCAGACAAGAAAATTTGGGGCAGTGGGGAGGGAAAAGAAAGGACAAGCACCAAGAGCTCTTCTCTCTGTATGTGTTTTGCAGTGTCAACATTTGCAGAATCCCTTTTATTTCCCTTGGTGAGAGGTAACCAGAACAAATGATGGAATTTTAGAATGGTTTGGCTTGGAAGGAACATTAAAGATCATCTCATTCCACCCCCTGCCATGGGCAGGGACACCTTCCACTGTCCCAAGCTGCTCCAAGCCCCATCCAGCCTGGCCTTGAACACTGTCAGGGATAGGGCACTCACATTTTCTGGGCACCCTGTGCCAGGGCCTCATCACCCTCACAAACACGTGGGACATGCACATCCCTGTGGTGATTCATCCTAGGAAAGAGTATAACTCCTGAAATCCTGCTTTTCACACACTAGTAAATATAAACATAAATCTTTTACTCCAGTGCCCATGCAGGAGGTTAAAAGGCAAATTTCCCAAACTTTTACACATCAGCCCTTAAAAATAAATCCCTCATTGACCACTGCCACTGAAGAGATTACTTAAAAAATGCATTGTCAAGGCAATGTTTGTTAAAAGGCAATTATGCTGTTACGAATCCAAATTCCAGATGCTAAAGCAATGCCAATTAGCAGTATTAAAAAAACAGATGCCTTGTTCTGAGTGACTACCACTGCCTGTGCTTGAAAGGAAAAAAAACCTGCACAGAACATGCTGGAAGCTACTGTCCTATTGAGAAGACAGCTTTTAAATAGCTGTTCCGAGAGACAAACTTAAAAAGCTGTAAAAGCAACTTATTATGAAAGTCTCAGCATAATTTTCCATCAGGATGGAAGAAGGTTAAGCTGTCCCCTGCCTTAAGCTGCTTTCTGCTAGAAATCCAAGCAGTGAGGAGATGAGGTATGGCACAGAGTCAGGGCCAAGGGAAGAATAACTGAGACAGCACTATGCTGCAGCTGCCTGTAGCCCTCCAACCTGCACTGTAGGTGACAAAGTCTGGAAAAACAAAGAAAAGCAAGTTCTCTTACTATTAATCTCCTTTACATGCAGAATAAATCCTGTCATACAGGGACAACCTCACAGACACAAATTTGAAGCCATTTACAAGCACCTTTTGCATCCTTCCCTTGTCAGATCACTGATCCAAGAGTGAGACTTTCACGAGGTGCCCAAGTCACCTTTCCTCCTTCTGAGAGCTGGGAAATTCTTATTATCAGTCAAAGGCAGGAACATGATTCCTCCCCATCTTCTCAGCCACCCTATTAGAAGTGTGCCAATCTCCCAAGTCACCAGTGTGTTTGGTTTCAGCACTTTTGGCCTGAGCTCATCTGTTATTGTTAAGCGAGCTGACTTCTAACTGCAGCTTGCTCTTTTTAGCAACTCACAAGCTGCCACGTTTTAAAACAGGGTGATCTCAGCCCCCATTTAGGAGTCACAGGGTATAAATGGGTTACTCAGAACAAAACCTCCAAAGGCAGAAGCCTTGTCCCCATGAGGAGGACAGGAGGGGGCATTATGCTCCTGGGTGTACAGGTGGTGAGGCAGACAAAGCAGCAGAATCCAGCTCCACATGGCACAAATAGCTTCTAGCTCTCTGCTGCTTTATGCCCAAGAAAAGCAGCCAGGTACTGCTCCTTGAGCCTGTTTGCCAGAGTCCTAAAAGCCTAACACACCACCAGGGGAAATGAGAAACATTCTGCAGGGTTCTTGTTTTGAAAGGGAGCAGGAGCTAAGAAGTACCAGAGAACTATCAGAGAAGAATTAAAGCACCATTAAAACAGTACTTAAGAGATAAGATCGTCATTGAAAGGAATGGTACAAAAATGAGGAAAAAAAGGAGGCATATAAAATATACAATAGAGAGAGTCATCAAATACTCCTGATACACAGCTTGGAGTTCTCAGACAAAGGATACTACAATGCAATACTCGATGTGTACATCTAAAAGCTTGGGCTATTACTTATGGATGAGGGCAAAGAAAAGAGAATTTCTTATAAAAGAAGACATGGATAAGACTTTTGAAGGCTCTCAGAGTTCAGAACTCTTCCTGGAACTCTGTGGATCGTGGACTCAGTATCAAAATCTCCGAATTTGACATAACAGAATGTTCTTGTTTCAGCTTCACATACAACTAGATCAAGGCCCTTGTTTCCCAAGTGCCATCCAGAAAACAGATCTCTGAAGTGACAGAGGATGGTTCATAGAACACAGAATAGCTCAGGTGGGAAAAAGCACCTCTGGAGATTGTCTAGTCCCTTCCAATCTGTGTTATTCTGTGACTCTGAAAAGGGCCCAAGTAAGAATTCACTGCTTCCTTGGTCCCTTTCTGCATCCCAATACCATGAATTCACAGGTTGCTTTAAACACCACATATCCTACACACTCTGACCAACCTTAATCACTGAATAATTAAAATAACTCTCATTAAATCTTTGGGCTGTTCTTAAATTTTATTTTTAAAATGACACAGTACAAGATTTATTTTGAAGTAGGCAGATTACTTGCCAAAAGTAAAGGGGGGCATGAAAATGTTCGCAATATTCAAGTTAGATATTTTAAAACATGAACAAATATTGTTGGAAATTACTGGGCACCTCATTTTAACTTGAAGCATTTGTCCTCAGTCTCATAATAGAAATGCCTTCATGCTCCTGGACACACTGATCAAAGAATGACCCAAGCAAAATCCAGGCTGTAGCTGAACAACTCTCATGCACACTCACAAACTCAGTTAGAGCTACAGAGGAATTAACACACCTGCAGAAATTTCATCCACTTCTGAATAAACCATAAAACCATTTCAATTTTCCATGTGCTTCATTGGTAAGAGGGAAAAACAACATGCTACCACCAACCTAAAGGAACTTGTTCCCTTGTCAAGATTGAACATGGAATGCAATCCCTGGAGGCGACTTCAAAAATGTTTATATAGGTCGCTGCCCACATTAACACTGATGTTTCTCTATCTGCAACTTTAGATCAAGGCAAGGAAAAGGAATCTTATTGATAATATATGAGACTTTAGAGCAAAACCTCTTGGTCAACTAGAAAAATTAACCAAATATTCCTTTTTCCCCAGGCTCCCCCAGGCTGGTTGTACACTGTGATAGTTTAATTTCCTCCCATTCAATGAGACAAATGCCCCTTTGCAGGGAAGGCACACTTACTGGCACTCTGAAAGGAGAAGTGTTCGGAACATCCATGGAGTTGGTTTTCTCAGAGGTGCTGGTCCCCGAGATGCTCCGTCTGCGAGGAGATCTCTCTGCTGGGACCTCTGAGGGAGAGAAGAAGAAGGTGGTGAACGGATGCCCAGGGGTGGGGAAAAGTCAGGCTTTGTGCTCTTGTAGGACAGAAGCCTCAGGAAAGTTTTGAGTGGATTACTAAACTGCTGAATTAACCCACCTCTTTACCTGTATATAATCTACAATGGCTTTTTCACTGGAAGATTCAAGGTTGTGAATCTGACTTGACCGTGGGAGAATGAATTAAAAAGTGCTGGTAAAGATCAATACCTGGACATACTTAATATTCTGTTACTGTTTGAAAGACAGTATTCAGAGAACTTAAATCTATTTTTTTTCTTTAGATTTTTTTTTACGTAAGCAGTGCAGTAATTGAGAGATAATCAAGACCCAGGGAAGCTCAGTTTTAGTCCCAGCTGAATGTAATTTGGCAAAGGTCAAAGTTTGGTCATGGATGATCACACTACTTGCTCAAAGCATGCAACCAAAAGATTTACAAGTGCCTAGGTAACATGACATATATATCTCTGCAGATGAAAAAAAAAAAAATAGGTCAACTTCTCCTCGTTCTGGCAGTATGACCTTACTAAGATACGACTTTGGCATCCTAAATCCATGCAGACTGATCTGATGAGCACGAATATTCATAAAAGCTGCAGTGATGTCTTTATGGCTAGCACAAATCCTGGAATAACAGCATCATAAAGTACACACAGCATTAAAAATCTCTCCACAAACACACATATATATGCATTTTTACCTAGAGCTCGATATCCATATGTATGCACACAGATACCTTTATCACAAGTGCTGCCCATCTCCAGCTCAATTGCCAGACTTTAAGGAATCCAGCTTCACAAAACACCCCCCGAAACGGGGAGGGCAAACCCCACTCCCTAGCAGAAAGTCCATTGTTATCTTCTGAACCTTAAAAGAAAACGAGCACGCCGCCACTCCGGGCAGTGACATTTCGGACTCCTTGCCGTTCTCAAAGAGTCGGACGAAGCTTTAAACTTCCATGGCTGGCACTTGGGGATCGGTGATTTCCACAGGAGGGAACGCCGGGCGGCTCGGTGCGCCCTCCCTCCCTCCCTCCCTAAGCGGGGCTGGAGCGGAGCAGCAGCAGCAGGAGCAGCACAGAGCTGCAGCTCCTCAATCAATCGCTCCGGCTGCACATCCTCCTCATTAGTTACTTTCAGGCTATTAACAGACGCCCAACTGCCGGCTTCTCTCCGCTACCGAATTTTTTTTTTTTTTTTCCCTGCGCATCCTTGATAAAAAAAAAGACACGAGGTTTGTGGGGAGAGACAGCGAGCTGGAGCCAAAGGAGCGGCGTTTTCCTCCAAGCAGCCGAAGGGAAAAAAAGGAGAGGAGCCTTCTTCGGGGATAACATTACTTGTGATGTCTTTGCATAGCGGATTTTGATTTCGGCAGAGTTATAATACGTCTCTCCCATGGATGCTCGGAGAGTGACAAAATGGAGCACAGAGGAGGAGGAGAGGCGAAGGAATCCGGACCCTGCAGTATCAGTGTCTCGCTCGGTAGATATTTATCTTTTTTTAAAAAGCGAACTGCAGGCACTGAGCCCCTCAGTCTGCTCGGGGAAAGGACTGGCGAGAGGGAGAGCAGCTTGGTGAGCTGGGCAGAGTCCGGCACACGGTGTGGTGTGTGCCACTGAGGATGGGGCAGGGCACAGGGCGATGGCCGAGCCCTGCCCGCCCCAAGCGAGCGCATCCCGGCCCGCCAGAGCCAGCGGGAACCCTGTGGGGACAGCCCTCCTCCTCCTCTGGAAGAGCACCTCTCCTACAGCATCACCTGGCCCAGAGCTGGAGGGTAAGTCCCCAACAGGGCACCTTTAGAGAACAAAGCACTTGGAGCAGGGCCAGGGCCAGCCCAAGGTTTTTGAGGCAGTCCCACCAGCTCAGGAGCCTTTGCAGTGCTGCCAGTTTTACCTGACGGTGCACTTTAACAGCTGCCTCCCTGGCCTAGATGGAGGGAAACTTGATTTCCTGCAGCACCTGTAAGTACTGCTCTGCCCAGAGCTGTGTTAGGTATAGGATATAAAGAATAAGATATAAAGAGTAGGATGTAAAGACTAGGATGTAAAGACTAGGATATAAAGACTAGGATATAAAGAATTGTCTCTGCCATTCCCATGTCCATCTAACAAAGGCAAACGGGATTGATACATTATTCCACTGGAACAGGCACCTTTTATGTTGTGCTGACTAGTAAAAGGGGTAACGTAATAGGTTTGGCTTCCTCCGCTTCTCACGCGCAGGAAATCACATCAAAGCTTGCCCCCGGTAATTTAAAACAGTCTGTTAACTTTGCTGAGTCATAAATGGAAACACGAGCCCGAATTCCCCGCTATTTTCCACAACACGTTCTGCAGTTTGGGAAAGAGCTTAACTTTAAACTGAATGGAGTTGAAAAGCTACCACAAGGAATGTGCCTGGCTCCCCTTGCTTTCCCTCTCCTCCTCATCATCCACCCAGCAGCAATCCAGCTTTTCTGCAAATAAAATGTTGACATTTCATCGGTAAAATGACTTTCTTCCTTTCTGACACCATCACAGAAGTGTACCAAATGTGGAAGGGAAAAATAAAATATTCACTAGGTGCCTGCAGTGAACTAAAAATAAAAACTACTTTTCCCTCTCTTCTCCTTCTAAAAAACAAGAGCACATAGACATGCTTAGTCCCTAGGAAAAGGAAGACCCAGATACAGCAAAATTGTCAGGATATGTTAACTAGGAATCAAAAGCTGAAGCAACTTGCTAGGACACCTGTAGAACAGTATTTTTGCTGAGTCTTGTGAAAGAAATCTATGCTGTCACCACCAGGCAAAAAATTATACAGCTCCCTCCCTTGCTCTGCTAGTAATGCTTGAGGCTACTCTTGCATAATCCTCACCTGCTGCAAAAATCCATGCACCTCTCATCAGCTTGGTATTAAATTACAACTGCTTTCTGCATTGCTCACTCTCAGGGACCAAGGCTACAGAGAAATCACATTGTTTATCCATCAAAACAACCCAAAACCCTTCTCAGCCCTTCTGTTTCTGGGAAGAAAAGGAAAAAAAAAAGGCAAAAGGGAAGAAAGCCCACCTGACAGATCCTCCCTGTTTCAACCTTCAGCAAAAAATTCAGAATCTTACAAGGGTTTGGGATGGAATGGGCCTTAAAGATCATCCAGACAGGGACACTTTCCACTACACCATTAAACAAATGAGTTGTAAACATCTCAGAGGGTCACTTTTATCACCTGATACCTTGGTGATACGCATTAATATTTATGTAAATAAGTATTCACACATTACATAGCAGCAGTGAGTTCCAAATTAGCTGAGCCAAACACTCTGCAGTGGCCTCTGAGGAGGGAACTGCCCAAGGACACAATGCAGGTAGGTCTCCTCTCCCATCCTGTTGAGCCACTCAGCAACACCAGAGCTTGTTCTGTAGGCCAGGAGGAAGCTTTGTGTAAACCAGGTGCCCCTTACTACATGGAGCAGTGGTGAGGGTTGCTCTCTTTTGAAAAGAACCCTCTCTGCCACAGTGGTGCAGCCTCAATAACCTCTGGTCACCACAGGGCTCTGGGGGTTGCCCTAAATTTCCTCCTGCTGGGTGCTGTGGCCACTTGAAAGGCTCGCTGTGGTGGAAATTTGTATTTTCACTCTGAAGAGCTCTTTCTCCAGGTGGGAGAAGCAGACACTAAACAATTCCTCCCAGCAGGTAGGAATTATTTACAGATATAGAAGAAAGAACAAGAAGAGGAAGCAGTGTCTCAATAGCATTTTTTCAGATGGTGAAATTTCCTGTAGTGAAATAGGCAGCCTCATATCAAAATAAATAAAAACATTAATGTTTTATCT
Organism: Pycnonotus jocosus; assembly: GCA_013400435.1. Classification (NCBI taxonomy): domain Eukaryota; kingdom Metazoa; phylum Chordata; class Aves; order Passeriformes; family Pycnonotidae; genus Pycnonotus; species Pycnonotus jocosus. Next base: position 104,423 of record VWYP01009686.1, on the reverse strand, counting down.
TGCAATAAGCATTCTCTCTCATTTTGCTCGCTTGGGGAGAATTCAGACTTGGGCTCAATTCACAGATTGTCATAAAAATTTCATTAAATGCCTGTACAAGAAGCCTAAGGTAAAAGCAAACTCAAACCCTCCTAATCTGTTTTAAGTCCTGAAGTCCAAGTTTGTGTTATGACTAAAACACATTATGCAAATCCTGCAAGGTAGAACTTAAAAGAAAAAAATGGAAATTTGCAGAGATAGCTTTTCCACATTTATCAAGGCAACCAGCTTTGAAAAAGGAAAAAAAAAATCACAAGAAGACACATCAGAGTGAATGCAACCAAGTTTCAGGACACTGAAGTGCACAAAAGCTGCCAAGCCTGGAAAGAGAAATACAAAGAGAACCCTGCAAAGCTCACTGGCTGTAGAACTGCAGCATCAAACAACTGCTAGATACAAACTATGATCAAAAACTCTCCCAGTCCATTAGCAGGGGTTTGAAAAGAAGATACTGTGCTTTACTAGGAATTGAGTTGATCAGATAAAGTCTTGGAAGATGATCCAGGTAACTATGAAAGATTTTTAATTTACAGACAGGCAATTCTGTTGGTGTTTAGACACTTGCATTGTGCTGGCATATAAAAAAAGGTGTCATAGAATTAGTGCCCAGTATAGAAGGTGCATAGAAAGCAGCCTGAATGACACACTGAGGCACTTAAAAGATTCTTTAGTCATTGATTCCTAAACAACTTTTCAGTCTGAACGACAAGACCCAACATGCAAAGCAGATGAATACCAGGGGAGGCTGGAAAAAAGGGCACAGATATCATAGGAGAGAATAATTTTGGGGTTTCAAGTATAAACTCCCACAATTTATTTCCCCTGGAAGTTTGGAGGAAACGTGGCAGTGAGTGAGTACAACATCAGCTGTTCTTAGACATGCATTTGCTTTGAAGAGGAAGAACACATCCTCCGGCTCTGCAAACCAAGTCAGAAATGAAGCAGATGCATGTCCATAAACTGCTTAACATATCCTCTGCCTGGTGTGCTTGGCTGTACAAAATTTGGGATGGTTGCTCCAAAATTTGAGATAGTTGCTCCAAAATTTTGACCTCCTCAAGCAGCAGCCTCTGAACTCTCCTTTAATGGTTGACTCCACACACAGCCAAACAAACTGCCTGGCCAACACAAAAGCAGAGACAAGGAGCTGCTGCCCATGACCTGGAGATGCTGATGGTGTCCTCATTAGTTGCTAATGATCTTGGACTGCCCCTGCTAATTCAAATTACCCTGTGTTTGCTGCAGAGATTGCACACAGACAATTAACACCGATCAGCTGACGCATGGTAACTCCTTCCTGCAGCCTAATTTGTTTAGAGGCTTATGACTTAAACACACATTAGTGTGATATCAATATTTATTGTCCTTGTTATTAAACAACAGCCTTGAGCCACAGCTTTCCAAACCCATCCTTTTACTGTCTCTAGAAGGGCTGTGAATAGAGGCATCCTCTACAAAGCAATCCTTTGGGATAGCCTCACTGGCTCTTGAACACACCAAAGCTCAACAGTTCCTGCCTGTTCCTCTCCATGGCCCAGAAAGCTGCTCTGAGCCTCAGCACTTCTTGCTCACTGTGGCAGGGTTTTGTCCCTGAGCAGTAAGAATTATTGTCATGGACACAGGAGAAGACCCAATGTACTGCAGACATCCCAGAGGTGTCAGTGAACCCCACACGTGGTCCCAGAGTTTAGACACCACTTGGGAATTTTTATTCTAAATTCATCTGCACATTTCTCTTAAGAAGAAAGGCTTTGAGCAGTCTCCCCTGGTTTATCTTGCTACCATCACACAGTTCAGAAGTCAGGCAAGCTGACAGAAATGAGAGGAAGTGGACTGAACCCAGTGATCAGCTTGTCAAATGGCACAGAGAAGAAAACCAGAGCAGTAACATTGTTTAGTCCAGTTTAGTTCATGGGCTGCAGGGCACACTCCCATTTACCAAGGTAACCTTTGCCCAGCGGGTTTGTAACAATTTCAAACAGCCTGGAACCACCTTTCATTAAACCTGCACACCACTTAAAAGCTTTCAAAAAGAAATAAGGTCAGGTAACTGAAAGAAAGAAGAAATTAAGCACCGAAGTGGTAAAGGCTTCCCAGTAAAGTGTTAAACCCCCAAAAATACAGTTTGTACCCTACCGTACCAAGGAACGAGAGAAGGCTTTTCTCATCTTCCGTGCTGCTATCCAGCCATTCGGCCACATGCCCAGGAGAAAGAAGACTTATTCTCCAGCCAGAAAACTTTTCCATACAGAACACAGTAAGTGAACGAAGCAGGGCAGGAAGGATGGGGAGGAGCTGATGGTCTTGGGATTCCAGTACTCCAGTTATTGTCTACACGGACAAACATGAGAGCGTGATCCTGCCCTCTTCTCTCAAGCCTACAGCTGGCACTGCAGGCATGGGTGGGAGCAGTAACTGGGATTTGTATTTGTCCCTTTGTGTCAGGTTTCAGTCCAAGTAGGAACAGAGAGAAGGCAAAAAAAGGGAGGCAGGGGAAACTGAGGTCTCAAAATCCAGAAGAGGCAGCAGGTTGTGACAGAATCAACTTAAGTAAAAAGTAGAAACACATCAGTGCTGAAGAAGCTCAAAGAAGTCAGCACAATAGCTCATCAGCTAAATGCAGTGTAGCCCTACCATTCCTCACAGTGTGGGCTTTGTTTGAAGGCTCAGGTATTGTGCTTTATGCTAGAAGAAAAACCAGCAAGCTCAGAGGCAATTTAAATCCCCTCCCCACTACTGACGAGCCTGCATTCCCCTGTTTACAAGCCCCTTCCTGCTCCAGCTATTATCCCAGCATCCCAGCCTTCCTTGCAGTGAATTTGTTCATGCAATGGCAGGTTGATCAATCTGTGAAGAGGAAGCTCCCACCCCTCCCTCTCCCCTCCTCCTCCTCCTGCTGCTGCTGCTGCTGCATGGCGGCGGCATTGATCGCAATAATGGAATCTGCTGCTGGCTGCCAACAGCAACGGGAGACAGGGAAGTGCTGCTCTTCCTCACACCCAGCAGCAGGACAGGGGGAACTGCTCCTCTTCCTCACACCCAGCAGCAGGACAGGGGGAACTGCTCCTCTTCCTCACACCCAGCAGCAGGAGACAGGGAAGTGCTCCTCTTCCTCACACCCAGCAGCAGGAGACAGGGAAGTGTTGCTCTTCCTCACACCCAGCAGCAGGACTGGGGGAATTCCTCCTTTTCCTCACACCCAGCAGCAAGACTGGGGGATTCCTCCTCTTCCTCACACCCAGCAGCAGGACAGGAGGAGTCCTCCTCTTCCTCAGCACTGAGAACAACCCCAGCCCTGCTGGATTCAGCCCCCTCTGCCATGGGGCAAAGCAGAGAGAGGGAAGGAGACAGCAGCAATCCTGGGGGCTCAAAGAAGCCATCAGCACTGCTGGGTGGTTATTTAGGTAAAACAATTCAAAATAAGCTAAATGGGAAACAACTGAGCCCTGCCTGGCCAGCGAGCTTGCTCTGCAGGGAGGGCTCGTCACAGTGACTTTGTGAAGGGTCACATTTAATGGTACAGGATTTACAGTGTAAGGTTTATTCCACACAAAAGAGCATTTTGCAGGTTTACACATGCACGAGCACTGACGAATCCTGGTAAGTGAGGGACTCCTGGGCCCCACAAATCAAAATTGCCTTTTGTCCTCAGGGGATGGGGCTGCTGCTCTGATCAAACTGAACTCTTTAAAGAGACAGCCGCCTTTTGCTCACCAGTTTCTGAACCTGTCTTTATTTTAAAGAATTGATACGCTTGCCAATCCCTATTACAAGCAAGGATATTTGCTGACCACTGACTAAAACCCAAGCTACACCTAAAAGCCATTAGATCAGCAAAGCAAAAAATTAGATACCGACCAACAAATGAAGAAAAAAAAAAAAACAAACTATCAAATCCTAGCAGGGAGGAAAATTCCAATTACTAAGACAAACTGTAGCAAGTATTGTTTGTGCAGGACAGATATTTTCATAAAACACCTGCCAAGCAGGGCAGATGCTCTGCAGAATTCCCAGTTAATGAGGGAACACGGGACAGGCAGATCAGGAGTGAGGTGCCAGACTGAGCAGAGCTGTCCTGTTCCCACTGAACAAGTGCATCTGTATCCCATGTCTGGGGGTGAAAACCCAGAAACATTCCCTACATCATATAAAATCCTCTGACAGGTAGATTCCCATCTATGCAAAAAGAGCTAATTTTTAAATCTTTTTTTTTTTACAAAATGAACCATTCCAACACATTGTGTGGGAGGACCACATTTTGTCCAACTTCCACAAGTAGAACCTTTCCTTTAAGACTGTGCAAACTGATGACTTAAAAAATCTACTTGCAATAAGAATGGAATTAAAGAACTTTTAGAGAAAGGATTAAACAGTTATTTTGGTCTATCTGGTTGGTCAATATGAAATGAAAATTTCAACCCCTTTCTTTTAGTTCCCTAATGAAATACTGTGCTCACAATCACCTGGGTGTCTTTCCATTAAAAACTTGCAATATTAACTATCAGCTCTATAAATAAAAGGTTCTAGAAAAAACAGAGTTATGAGTATTGATTTCCCATGAACACTTACCAATTTTGCATCCTTTCTAGGAGTACAAATCACATACAGATCCTGTTTTCCTCCCTGCCTGCCTCATCTTGTGTAATGATTTCGCTTTATTAATCCCTTCCAATATTTTAAAATGTTCATGATAGCAGAGGAAGTAGATTACATATCAAATATGAAACTGGCTTATTGGAGTGTTTTAAAAATGGAAAAATTAAAAAAAAACTTTGTAAAAAATGGAGCTAGAACTGGCAAAGACTTCAGCCAGGAGGATGCAACTAGGAACTGAAAGGACAGTGAAATTTTTGATAAGTAGATTTCTCCTGTGAATTAAAAATCCTGGGGAAATCCACAGAGGGGGACAAAATCTGCATAAATACATCCCTATTATTTATCTTCGTTTTGTGTGGTTTAACAGGTCACACTAACATGCAAGGGACTGTCAGGAGGTGGAGACAGACATCAGAACAGAAGCAAGAATTAAAAAGTCCTTGTAAGAAAGTAAGTCATGAACACAGTCCCCCTAGAAATCCTGGAAACTTAAAGTGATAGAAAAGATGTAGAAGAGCCACTGACATTAGAAAACACCAAATCCATCTAACCTGACTTGACACAACTTTAGAACATCACTCAGCGACTTCATCCATAGAGTGAATTATTTCTGAACAAAGACCTGCCTTCCAAAAAAAAGGGCTGTCCAATTGTCACCACACAAGGCAAAGACATCAAGAGCCTGTCTGAGCCCCTGTAAGCTGTTCCAATGGTTAACTCCATTCCTGCTTTCCTAATTGCTCCTGAGTTCCAAGACTGAATTTATCAAACCTCATCTCCCAACCACTGGGCTCTGGCTGACGTGGGTCTGCTTTGATAGTCCATTATCAAACACTGCTATCAGAAATGTGCTCTCTGCTGACATCCTTTGAATACTTGGTTTCAAACAATCCCTTCAAACATATCTTCAGCCTCCTCTGGAGCACTGATTTTGATTTTTAAACCTTTGCTGTGCAAGAAAGCCACAGACACAGCTCCACAGCTGCAGGAGGGGTGTAGTGCTGGTCACAGCAGAACTTATACTGTGAACAGCTTCTTAAATTTGTCTTAAAGGAGGTCTTGTGCTCTTAAAGCTTTTTAAACACCATTTCAAAAGTCCTGTCCAAATTTTCCAGGACAGCCAGATTGTGAGATAAAATGCAAATCAGCAGGAGAAGACTATTCAAAACATGACTGACTTATTTTCATGCTGTGGGACCTACCTGCAGTAGGGAGTTTGTTGAACCAATGCAAATCCAGATACAAATTGCTCTGTTGACCAGAGTAGAAGTATGGAAAATATGAAAATATGGAGGGGTGGGAAGGATCAGCAAAGTAGTAATAAAAAAAGCCAAAAAACCAATCAATAAGCAGGGACAAGAAGCAGCTATTATCTGTCTTGAGAGACTGTTTTCCAAAATTAGCACCAGTAGCTGTACAGAATAGCAGGTGAGAACATCAGAAAATCTGTTCAAAGTGTTTGGGTTTATCTCCCTCACCCCAGAGTTCTAAAAGCAGATGAGTTCTCAAGCCTGGAAATTAAACCAAGCCCTTCTGCTTTGGAGCATCTTACAAAAACCAATCATTTAAAACTTATATACATCCCTCCCTGGTAATTCCTGCATTACAGCCACTGACTGAACTCTGGAGTTGTCACAAGTGTCACTCTCCTGAAGTTATGAGTCTGAAGATAAGCAGCTTTGCCATCCTTTGAATTTGAGAATTAGCTTTCTTGATCAGTGAAACTACCCAGAAGCATAGAGTCACAGGGTTTTCTACAGGAATTTTTAGTAAATGAGAATTCATCATATATGCAAATAATGGAGCAAAAGATGCCTTGTGCTGCAAATGCTTTGTAAGCACATAGGCACGGTGATATTATAAATCACAATGTATTAATGTTCTCTGCACGAGGCATTTTCAAGGGGAGGAAAAATGGGTCTTACATGCACCAGGGACAGGTGCTGACAGACTGATTGATGGATATTGCTTTAGGCAGTAGATGATGCCCTCACAGCAATGTACTTTAGCTATTGTACACCCAAGTCATTCTTAATAAAAGGTCTCACAGATAATTTAGGAGTGAATAAGAAACGATGATTGTTTGTTTCTCCAACCCCTGGATCAATGTCATGTGTCAGGCAAAACTACTCACCTTCATACCTGCCCATTAGGAAATAACAGGAGTTATTGGAGGCACTTTGCTCCAGGAAAATGCAAAGCAGCACTAACTTTCCAATCCTATTTTCAATGCCACAGCATAGAACAAGCAGCTAGCTTGAAAATAAGTTTCCCAGACACCTAAAAATGTCAATTCTACATGCAAAAGGCTCCGTTTCCTTCATTAAATCATTTTAAATGCCTATCTATAATGAAAGTAATTTTGCTTCGAGGAGCAGCATTACAATATAACAGCCTCCTAAGCAAGCTGTGATCTAGTTCAAGAGGATCCCAGTGGACAAGGCTGAGTAACTCAGTCTGTATTAGGAAATCATGCTGGAAGTATTCACAGTTATTTTAGAACATGGGTAACTTTTTTTGGCTTAAGCTACCTAAGCCAAAGCAGGGTGCAGTGCTGTGAGATGATCCCATGAACCAGCTACGAGCAGAATCATTCTGTTGCAGTGTAAATCAATAGCAGATTTATGTCACACATGAGAAGATGTGGAACAGCCCCAGTGGAGCATGGCAAAGTGCACAGAAAGCCCTTTTTAATAAGGGAAAAAAAAAAAAAAAAAAGGATGGACACTCAAGTGTCTCTTCAAGCCAGTTCATTTATTGTGGAAAGCAAAACCATGCTGATGAAGTGCCAGCCCACACATACACATTATAGTCTAGTGTTTTATCCTTTCAGATTGCTTAATGAAGTGATTTTAGCACAGTCACTGATCTCCACACTCACTCTCAACAGCTCTTACCCAGCTGCAGATGACAACCTCTGCACACTGATGCAATATTGGCACTTAGCTGGGTAATCGTTCCCCTCACTTCCAGAGTGAGCATCACCAGCCCTCCCAGCCCAGCTGAGGTCAGAGACCTCAACCAGTGGTTACTCAGGAGGGGGGCAGAAAAAAAAAAAGAATTTCCTAAATAACAATTTCTGGAGCAAAGAGGAATCCAGGGGCAGTGTCTGCACTCACACAGCTGTGCCTGCTGACAGCCTGGAAAGATAAATAGGGACAGAAAGGCTCAAAATGAAGGTGAGAAAAACAACAAACCTTGAAGTTCTTTAGTATATAATAATACAGGTAATTCAGCCAGGCAGAACTGCTGGAATTTCAGAACTTCACTGATGAACAACCATGGGGTGTTTTTTTTCCCACTTCCACACCAACTTAATTACATTTTTTGTACTCAATCCAACTTCCTTGGTATCCTCAGAATAGCCAAGGGATTCAGCTAACTTTCCCTGCTAGCAGGACGGCAAGTTTGTAAGTAGCTATTAATGACCACTCCAAAAATATTAAGCTAATTTAATTCCAAATGAGGGCCAAGGCGTTATTTACAGAGCCATCCACTCTGGAGTGCCTTTCCAGACTGTGAACCATATGCCTCATGTCAACAGATATCTTCTATTAAAGTGTGAATATTCCCAGCTATATATTTAACGAGCAGAATGTAAAGGGTATTTAATTTCTGAGGCTGGAAATTCACAAGCTGACATTTTTCCCACGAATTTTTCTTGCTCACCTTGCAGGCCACATAGTTTGCACAATTCAGGTCTTCAAAAGTGCTGTATTTTGTGAAAATAATTGATCAAGGCAGTTTTGTTGGCATGCTTCCACCATTCATGTTGGTCTCTACTATTATTTCCTGACCTGCTGTTTTTCCTTGGGCATACAGGCTCAACCAGAGCTGGGAAACAACCAGGAATGATTTTTCTTATTTAGACTCATTTGGATGACATCTCCAACAAGCAAACAAATGAAAGAACACGTTAGTGAGGGCTGGGGTTTGGGTGGTGGTTGGTTTGGGGTCTTTTGTCCTTCTGTGACTCCACATTATCACACAGGTAACAGAGAACTAGAATTTTGAGAAAAACAATTCACAGGACTGAGAACTAAATACAAGAGAGAAATAAATATCTTCTCACTCAGTCTGCAACATTCTGGTTCCATCAGAAAGCCTGACACCCACAGGGATTGTTTTGAGCTGCTGTGGGATACCATTCACCATGATCAACATGATGATCTAGTGACCATGAGACTTCAGCTTCTGGCCAGCTCACACAGGAACTGCCCCATCAACTCAAGCATTGTTTATCCTCTTCCTCCAAGGTTTGGTTCCAGGTAACAGCCCTACCTAGCACTCCCACAACGGGTTCAACTTGTTGCTTGCAGCACAGCCTAAATACCAGCGATTCCTGCCGAGCAGGGTGGAGGGTGCTGTGCCAGCAGGGAGCTTTACTCCACCCTGAGGTCACTGCTTGCTCCCTTTGTGTATCAAGAAACCACAGCTCTGCCAACACCATCAGGTGGGACCTGAAATCTCCATGACTGGCACAGACCAAAAAAAAAAAAAAATTATCTGCACTTCTAACAGCACATAAGGAGACAAAAAACCCACCACCAAAAAGCTTTTAGAGTGCAGGAGCCCGAAAGCAGGTGGCTGGCACTTACCAGGTAGGCAGCAGGAAAGCAGGAGCATTCCAGAGAACGAGTGACCGTGACCAGCAACATGATTCCTTCCCTTCCCCTGCCCATGAATCACCAGGTCTCCCTCCCTCTTACCACCCAGTTCCACCTGTGTTTATAAGAAGACTGTGTTAATCTCTGCACCAAAATACAGCAACTGCCAAAGCCCAAGGCCCTGCCAAACTCTAGAGATGGGTGCAAGAAAGGCAGCATATGGAAGGGGTTTTTTAATCTGTTCCCAAATTAAGGACCAGATTTGGTGGTGAAGCAAGGGAAGAGACTGCATAGTTTAAAGGAATTTTTACAAGGACATACCAAGTCCTCCATCTTGTGGACATGGGTTTAATTTCTGACTGATGCAATATCTTAGAACTTCCTCCTGGACACTCTGGTGAGAATTTCCCAGGAGAAAATATGCTGAGATTTTAGAGTGACCTCGGGACATACTTTAAGAGCAGGAATGCTGTGCAAGCTGGCATTAGACTTATGCTTTATTTTGTACAGTTGGCATTTTTCTGTAGCCATTACCCCTGGAACCAAACAGATGTGGAGACAATTACAACATCTATTCTAGAAAAAGGACCTGTCAGTCACAGTTTCAGTGAGCCTGAGTTTGGAAATCTGACTGAAGCCTACTCCAAAACAAATCAAAGCAATTAGGAAAATGGATAAATAAACAGAGAAAAATAACTGCAATTTTTCTAAGCCAGACATCATTTTTTCAGTGCTTGTGGTTGATGTCACTTTTGAAGGTTGCCCAGAGACTCAGCTCTAAGGAAATGTGTTGGCAGAGCTGTTTCACCTCTCTGGCAGGTGTTCACATCACAACATTGCCCTCCTAAAATCCCCACTGAGCACACTGCAGGTGCAGGAGAAGAAAAATGCAATATCATGTGTTACCACAGCAGCCCCACAGCCCAAGGATCAGCACTGTTCTGCTAGGCAAGGATGCATCAGGAAAAATTTCTTCACTCAAACAGTGGTCAAACACTTCAACAGGCTGCCCAGGGAAGTGGTGGAGTCACCTCAAGTGTTGGAAAAATGTGTGCATGTGGCTTTTAGGGCCATGGTTTAGTGGTGGCCTCAGAGGTGCCAGGTTAACGGTTGGAGTTGATGATCTTGGAACTCATTTCCACCCTTAATGATTCTCTGGTTCCACAGAGAGTCACCACAGCCATTTGTGGCTGCCACCACCTGCTCAGAGCAGCAGCCATCGCTCTGTACCCCAATTTTTGCAGTCAGGTGTACCACAGTAATTTCACCATCCTTTCCCATTAAATCCATAACACATATACTCCAGCCTGTAGACAATTTCACATGTGGAGATGATGCTGCCCAAACCATAATCTCTGCCTGTAGTTGCCCCATTTGCTTGCTGACTTCCTGTGCAGATTTCCCTCTCCCTCACCAGAAGCAGCCACCCAGAGCTGAAGAAAATTAAATGGAAGGGGATCATTAGGTCTCCCTTCTGCCATTGGCCCAGTTTCAAATCCCACCATTATTAGCCCTCCTAACAAACATTTGTGCTGTTTGATGCCAATTAGCCAAGAAATCTAGATAAAAGGAAGCATTTCCCTCGTGGAGAGTTAAAGCTTGGACAAGGTACCTACCTCTACAGGCTGGAAAATTAATCTGTCTCTTAATGCCAATGAACCATTTACAAATGCCATCCACACCCTGTAATTTGCTGCATCCCCAAATTCTCTGACTTCCAATGTTACACTGATCCCTAGATATCAGAAAATTGCAAGGTTAAGGCTCAGTGTAGCAGAATGTCCCTTCCTCCTACTTATGCACAAATGAAGCTGATTTGTTCCCATGGGCTTTAAAGAGCCATGACAGATCTTTCTGACACAAGTCACCTCAAGTATTCATTGCAATTACACTTTTTTCCCCTCCTCTCTGGAGATTTTAAAGAGAAAAAGAGTGAGGGCACCCACAGAGTATCAGATAAAGCTGGGCACAAGATGAAGAATTTGCAGGAATGCAAGTTGCTGCTCACATCAGCCTTCCACAGCTCCCAGGTATTGTACTCTTAATTCTCCACCTTATTAACATGTTAATTGTATGAAAGAGCCCCAAAAAGAGACAGGAAATTCTAAAGGCAACTTCGTGGTAACTACCCCAGGATCACTTAAACGAAATTTGGAAGGGACAGGCATTGTGGTGCCTTGAACTTTTCTGAGCAGTTTGCCAAAAGTTTGCTTGTTTCTCAAAGAAATGCGCGTTTGTCCGAAAAAAAGGTTTTCATTTTCTGATCAAGTAATTCAAAAGCGGCTGCAGAACAAGCCCATTGGTTCAGGCTAACAAAAACAGTCTCTCCCAGTTAGTAAATTAGTATTCACCCTATCTATGGATGAGGAGGAAAATGACTAAGGAGGACGTTGTAATCAGCACCTATTAAAGGAGGTTTCCGAGGTAGAAAACATTTGACTCAGGACATTCCATTCCCCGGTTCCTTAGACAACATTTATTGGTTTTGTAGCTACTGGAAGAGTGGAAAGTTGAATGCTTTCTAGTTTGCTATCACTTAATACATTTTAGGACAAAAAGCTGCTAGAAAAGCAAGTGGTTTTGCTAAGGCAGCATCCTTTATATTGAAAAGAAACAAAACTTTCTTGTTTTTTATGTGCAACCTGTTGGATTCCCTGAACTGCTTTGATTTACCATCACTTTCTGGAGGACAGGAGGCAAGGTTGGCAACATCCTTTCTATGCTGGAAACATCACATAACGCCAGCCACAAGTAAACACTGACAAATATTCCCACACTGTGCCCTTGACTGATGATGTCTGGCCTTATCGAGAAATCCAATGTCATTTAAAAATGTACTGACTTAGGCAAGGGAGAAAAATAAACCAGTGAGAGGGAGAAAAATAAACCTCATGGTTTACGTGGCAATAAAATAGATTTTTAACTCTGAAAGCTATTTACAAAAACCTGTTCTTTATCTTTTCATCTACACGTTGTTCTAACATTTAATTTCTATACCAGCGAGCAGAGAAGTACCAGGTTAAAGACCTTTGCAGAAAGCTGAAATAACGCACAGAAGAGTCGATGTACACATGCAACACGGATTAAAACCCCTGCAAGTTTCCAGCTGCTTGGAGCCAAGTCATTTTAAACCTCCAGCAGAAAACCTCTGTGCCTCCCAGCCAAGCCTGCCTGGCTGCAATCAGTGCAGGAATCAGCGCAGGGATCAGAGCAGGANTGGCTGGCTGCAATCAGTGCAGGAATCAGCGCAGGGATCAGTGCAGGAAACGTGCAGGAATCAGCGCAGGGATCAGTGCAGGAAACACGCAGGAATCAGCGCAGGGATCAGCGCAGGGATCAGTGCAGGAACCAGCTCAGGGATCAGTGCAGGGATCAGTGCAGGAAACGCGCAGGGATCAGCGCTGGAATCAGCGCAAGAAACACGCAGGAATCAGCGCAGGAATCAGCACAGGGACCAGAGCAGGGATCGGCGCAGGGATCAGCGCAGAATCAGCGCAGAGATCAGCGCAGGGACCAGCGCAGAATCAGCGCAGAATCAGCGCAGGGATCAGCGCAGGGATCACGCAGGGATCAGCGCAGGGAACACGCAGGAATCACGCAGAGAACACGCAGGAACCAGCGCAGCGATGCGCGGCCGTGTCAGCGGGGCTGTGTCTCACCTGGACACTGCATCCTGAGCGAATCCTCCCAGCTCCACCATGGTCCTGCCCAGGATGCCGAGCAGGAAGGCGGCGGAGCCTCCGCGCTCTTCTCTCCTCTCCTTTTCTCCGCTCTGCCGAGCCCCGGCCGGGCACGAACGCAGCAAAGGGAGTCACCTCTATTGAGCTCCCTATTGAGCTCCCCGGCTCGGGCAGAGGCAGAGCCGCCCCCCAAGAGCCGCCTGCCCTCCCAGCACAAGCGATGCTCCCCTAAAACAGCACAAGGCAGCCGGCACGGGCACACGCTCCATTTTTCCTGTCCCAAGGGAGCGCGGAGGAGCCGAGAGGCAGCGCAAACACTCGGGGTGGGGTGGAAGGGGTGTGGGCAGGAGGAGGCACTCCCGAGAAAAGCCGCCTGATGCTGGGAGAACTCAGGGATTTCAAGCAGCTGACTGCCGGGCTAAAATCAGCTACGAGGAAAGTTAAGAGGGTGATCTCACTGCAAACGCTGTCCGGAGTGCAAGAAGTCGGTTTACATGAAAATATCTCAGGAGCTGGGCTAGGAACTGCAGCTGAATGTGTTGGAAAAACTGCACTTCCTTGGAAGATGTTCCCCCACTTCAAATGCTTCTACAGCTTAGGAAATACACAGCACCAAAAAAGCCCCGAGAGTCACTTAAGCAAACAATGAACTTCTCTCCCTCCTCTTTGTTTTCTACACTGCCTTTTCTTTTTATTTATTTTTGTCTTTAAATTCAAAGATCTGTAGCTTTGGTGAAGTCTGATACCAATTGCCTTTTCCTGTCATTTTATTTTAGAAGTGCCGAGAGCTGAACTTTCAGGCATATATTTTTTATTTTAGCTATATAAATTGTATTATTTATAGCTCTTTAAGGCACAGAAGCCAAACCCTTATTTTTATTTATACTTAGCTATACAGATTTTATTTCTTTTTAGCTCTTTAAGGCACAGAAGCCAAACCCTTATTTTTATTTATACTTAGCTATACAGATTTTATTTCTTTTTAGCTCTTTAAGGCACAGAAGCCAAACCCTACACAGTTTGCTTGCTGCTGCCACCACACCATCCCTTTCCACGTTGTGACACCCTGAGAGGTCATGTTTAAAAGCCCATGGTTTGCCCTCCAGCAGGTCCCACCTGCCAGTCAGAGCACAAAAACACACAAGAAGAATGTGAAGTTGTTCAGCCTGTTGCTAAACAGGCTAAAATTGCTCACCAAGAACAGAGGGGCTGCATTGCCCCCTCCTACTTTTTGCTGCTGTCAAGAGCAAATGGTCTGTTTATTTTTAATTTTCTTCAATTTTCCCCTCATTTTCTCTAATTTTGCCATTTGATTGGAATACCATATTCTCCTCTGATTCAGTCCTTCTTCCCACTACCTTTTTTTTCTTGCAGGGTTACTTAAAAGGAGCTTCTGCACATTGTCTCAGGTAACAATTTCCCACAGCCCCAGTGTTTCTCCTGGTAGAAACAGTAGCTTTGGTCACCCTACCTCCTGCCCAGCCTCAGGTGGAAAATCTGCAGGAAAAACAAGCTTAGCCCTTGGGAAAGAAGCTCATTGAATGTGTGCTTAAACAATACTGACTGCAAAATAAATAACAGAAAATTATTTATTATTATTTCCTGCTCCCTTGCCTTCTAAAGCTAATCTTTAAGCTACAGCATCAAGAGTAGCACTGGGACAGAAAAGCTCCAAATAGAAGGTATTCTCCCCAAAAAATCTGTCACAAACAGCAGCATAACTCTATTTACAGCCCCTTCAAAGAACAAATTGGTTTGACCTGCTGCTTGGAAATGCCTGATTACTGGAAGAAGGAGGGAAAACTCGGGATCATGGTGATGCCAGACTTTGCAGAAGAGCAGCAGCAGCTCTTAAACACCCATGATCTGCTGTGTGTGCCCTGCAGGGCAGAGAGGCAGGAATGCTCTGCTAATCCCACAGCTCTCCTCATCCCACAGCCCGGCACCAGCGGCATCCGCAGCACCGCAGGAAAGCATCGCTCCCGAGGGTGGAGCAAACAGCCCATGTGCACCGCAGGGCACGAGAGAAAAGATGGAAAAAGGAAGGATTGGGACATGAAAGTCAGCCTGGTCATCTCTTCAGAGGGTTCTTGTGCTTTTATGGGCAAACCCTGCTTGCTTTCTTTCTCTCTTCCTTCTCTCCCTTTCTCCCTCCCTTCTTTCCTTTCCCTTTCTTTCTCTCCCTTTTCTTTCTTTCTTTCCCTCCTTCCTTCCTTCCTTTCTTTCTCTTTCTCTTTCTCTCTTTCTTTCTTTCTGTTTTTCATTCTCTTTCTCTCTCTCTCTTTCTTTCTCTCTTTCTCTCTCTCTCCTTTCTTTTTCTCTCTCTCTTTTCCTTTCTTTCTTTCTTGTGCCATGAAAGAGGGATCACTGCCAGAGAGTGGCAGGTTAATAAAATCCCCAATATGTGCTCGGGCCACTCCTACCGTAAGAGCACTGGCTCCACCAAAGCCAACACAGAGAATATTACACCCAAGCTCCTCTTAACTCCAGGCTGCTACTACTGGCAGTAATTTGGAACATCTCCCAGCCCATCAGCACAACAAGGATGTGAGCACGACTCCGTTGCATGAAGGTGGGAGAGCAGGGAGACAGGAACGTGCACATCCCTGCACAGCAGAGCCAGCTTTGTACATTTAATTTCATACAGGCTTCAAACTCCATGCATCTAAGCCAATCTCATAAATGCTTGCATTTTTTTGGGTATCAATTTATACTAAAGCAATTAACTGATCAAAAGAAAATCCTGTGAACTAATACCGAACTCTGAACGAGGTGAGTACTTTTCAGTTTAGCTCAACAGTGCAAATTAACTCTAGACAAGACAAGGAAATTCAGGCAGTAGGAAAGAAGGCTAATTTTCCATTAGGTGTTAAATCAGTTGTTACTGATGGAAAAAAGGTAAGTCTACATGGTTGGGTGAAGTGTAATTACTTTTTGCCACAAGATAAACAACTAGAAAAGGGAAGCTACAAAATTGAACAATCCACAGTGAGTTCACATATGATTTAAGGTAGATTTCTCTAAAGAATTTCATAAATAATTTTTTATTGCTGTTCTTGAGAAAAAACAAAGGAAAATCACGGAGTCCTTCATAATAAACCAAGGTTTGGTTAGAACACAGGCAACAAACTTACCCCAGATGGCCCAAGAACCACTAATTCTTAAAAATTACTACATTGCACGACAGGCTCTTCTTACAAAGTGTTCTTTACACTCTCAACATAAAATTTAAAAATCACTAAAGCGATTTTTGTGTGTGTGTGTGCTCTGGAAGCAGTGGGCAGGGATGTAATATACATTTCCAAAGGGGGGAAAAAAAAAAGCCCTAATGGATTATGTGTCAATATTAGAAAGCTGAGATTATGTGTTCTTACCCCTTATCTCTGCCCTAAAAAGCTTTAAGATCTAAACAGATAAAATTTGCTTCATGATGAAACTCAGCTTTCAGCACAGATGATCTGTGTGCAAGGGAATAAAGTTTCAGCGGCATTCAGAACAAACCAAAATCTTTTTGGCTTCGCTTGTGTTATAGAAGAAGAAAGATAGCAGCTTGGCAATTTTCTGTATACAAATAACTCCCAATTGCCCAGGGGAATGTCACTGAGATCCAGGCATCCTGTTTGTTACATCCAGCCTCCCTGGAGTCAGCTTTAATTTCAAGCAGGGTTGTCTAAACTCTTCATCCTTCCAAGGCAGGCAAATTGCACTGTACATTGTCCAAATTTCAGATTACTGCAGGGCTTTTCTCCAGGTTTCCTAACCTCTTTTGTGGATGCAATAGATAGCAGGGCACTTTTCACACAGTAGATGTTTCCCTGTGTAGCCTGTAAAGATGTGCAAGAGCAGCTGGATTTCACAGAAGGTTTTTTTTTTAAAAAGGCAGCTCATGGTTTGCATGCATTTGGCAATTTGGGACAGCACATGATGGGTAAACAATGTCATCTAAAGGCTTAAAAGTTTTAGAATTTCAACTGATCTTGGCATAGTTACACTCCCTACCTACAAAGCACAAGCCAAAAAAGAAAAAGAAAAATCCCCAACCACTCACTGAGGCTTGCTAAATTACGTGATAAAGGGAACTGGCAGCAATCTGCTCCTCCTGGGTCTGCAGAGAGGATGAGAAGCTCTCACAGGTACACACAGAACACGCTCGTGCAAGCCCAGCTGGGGCAAACCCAGAGAGCTGCAAACACGTCAAGTCAGCACATCTGAACCCATCTTTGTGCCAGAGATAGTGCCAAACACACCCCTCAGTCTG
This sequence comes from Pycnonotus jocosus, assembly GCA_013400435.1. Lineage (NCBI taxonomy): Eukaryota > Metazoa > Chordata > Aves > Passeriformes > Pycnonotidae > Pycnonotus > Pycnonotus jocosus. The sequence continues at coordinate 87,243 of VWYP01009686.1, read as the reverse complement.
AGGGCTAAGCCCAAGCCCTGTTTTGTATCCCTGCCATGCCAACAGTTGACAGTAGCTGGGTATTTTTGGCACACGGCAGCAGGGTGAAAAAGCAGACAGTGCTACTGGGAGAATTACTTCATCAAGACACACCATAAATCCCTCCAGGTGAGATCCAGGGAGCTGTGAAATGCATTTTTTTCCATCCCTACTTTGTAGCAGATATTCTTTGTAGGCCAAGCTGAGTGGTGGAAGGTGAAGGACAGCTTTCTTGTCGGCTTAGAAGTTACAGGACTTCCATGATATCAAATTCCTGCTTATCTCCTAAATAAATCTTTGCTGAACATAAAAATCTTTACTGAGTGCAAAAATTGGTGCATTGCAGGTTCTCCCATTGAGGAGGTCTCAAACTATCCTTTTTCTTCCACAACAAACTGTCTCCCTCTCCCTACCTCTAAAACTAGCAACCCTTTCCAGGTATTTATTTTAACTCTCACTGTGTGTAAGATCCTCTTACAAGGATCTTAATTATGTGGTGAGCACAGAGTAAATCTGTTTTTTCTTTCATCACAAACACTCATTCCAGCTGGAATACACCGAAAGCAAAGCTCAGCTTTGATAGTTTGAGTTGTAAACAAACTTTTTCTTAGAAACAGCAGTTATTAAAATCACCCCCAGGAATCTTTTTGGCTCTTGTCTGTCTCTCCTGCCAGGTTTTTACCTGAAGGAAGAGCATGGGCTGGGTATTGGAGCAACCCTCCCCAGGCAGAAGGGCTCAGCAGAGACTTGCAGGAACTGTTCTAAGAGGTACACACCATGCAGCAATGAAACTAGATGCTGCTTAACTCATCTGCTGCTGCTCACTCCAATTCCAAAGCCTCTGGATTTTTAGAAGAGTACAGAGGCAGGATTTCTGCCCAGCTGGTAGCAGTGCAATTTGGGCCTGGCATCAAAACAGATCAGTGCTTCATTCTGAATTCCAGTGACTCAGGGTAGGGACAAAACTAAAATTTGCAAGGAGCATCTTCACCTCTGACCTGCTCTCAGCAACCTTTTTTCAAGAGATGCATATTCAGACTGAGAAAAAGCAAGGTTCACTTGCTTCAATGGTCTTTTTTTCCTTCTTGGATGGTTTCACCTCCAAATATAACCAGAGGATTTATTTGCATCACCACTAGCCTTTCCAAGCATCAGAGAATCTCAAAAACATTCCCTGATGATGCCCTTTCCTAATAATTTAAAATTTTAAAAAACAACAGCAACAAAGACCGAACCCCAAAGCTTTTTTCAGTTTCAATTCCTCCTGAAATTTTCACATAAGCAGGCAAAACCCCCATCTTATTCATGCCACAAAGCTGCCAGAATCCAGACTTTTGCTGTGTAGTCTCCTTAACAACTCTCATTTAGAGTGAGCAGGTGGTGAGAAGGAAGCAGAGCAAGAGAGAAGACAATTATTTTGGGAAAGGAAGTGCTAACTGCTACTAGCCTGTCAAACAGCATGAATGGTGGAAATCTGAATCATGCTTTTACTGTATGAATGGGCTAATTCCAACACACTGTTATAAACAAGGATCCTTTCAAAGGATGTAATCTCCCTAACAGGAAAAAACCCACCTGTTAGAAAAAGAGCAGGATCTGAAGCAGAAAAATGGAGGCAAAACAGAGATGGGCCAGCTTGAGTTCCTCTTCCTGTGACATTTAGGTGCTGCTCTCCAGGGCCTGCATCACACTTTGTAATAGCATTGGCCCATTGCAAATAACACTTGAAAGAAGTTTAGAGGCTGTCCAGCTGGAGCTGGGAAGGAATTACAGCTACATTTTTAGCTTCCTTGAATGGAGGCTCCTCTGAGTAAGTGCTGCCAAGATGAAATCCTAGCAAGTAAATGACATATTTAGAGTGTGCCTGCTCACTCACAGAGGTATCACTACAATGACAGGGATTATGCACCGAGGAAATTTTATGGTATATATTTAACGGATGGCTTGCTGACACAGCTTAGTGTACAGTGGATCTTCCAGACAGGAATTAACAATCTCAGCATTACCAACAACCTCTCCACTGCCTGCAAGCAGAGGGCAAGCTGCTAAGATAGCAGCATGTGCTGAGTGCCTTTGGAGTTACGGTTTTTAAATGATCTTATTAGTTTTCAGTGTTTAAACAAGTCATTTTCTATCTTGGGTTTGTTTTTTTTTTCTCTGTCTGCCCCTCTGGCCCTCGTTTGAGGGTGACCACAGTGGTTTCTGCCTGCGCAGAAGGGATGGCTCAGCTGCTCTTCTGGCAGCTGCTGAACCATCCCAGATTACAGCTTGCTGTACTGAAGTATGTGGAAATTGGTGTCTATCTTGGTACACAGGGCTGTAACCATGGTGGTGCAGCAGCTGCCTCCCAAACAGCTGAGCCAACCCTGCAGCAAGGGGGAGAAAAATGAAAGATCCGGCGAGAACGACTTCAGCAGCCCTTGGGCGAAGCACACTTGACTTCATGCTGAACTTGGGGGAGTTACACAGCTCTTGCTTCAATTCCTCAGATGTCCCGTGGGTAGTTCCTCTCCCACACACTTCCTAGGAATGGTGCTACACGGATGTGTGCATAATTCTGCAAAGAATGCCACAGAAATCTGCAGAATGGGTGCTACTGCTGATTATGCAAAGCCCTTGAAGAACACACACTGTTCCCATTTGCTCCATTAACAAGAAGATTCTCATGCAAGTTACAACTTTATTGCCACGAATGGAAAAGAGCCCCATCACCCTGTCCTCCCTTTTTCATTTTTAATAAATAAGTATATTAATTAATAAATCACAAGAGAGGTATGGCAACCTTACTTAGGGAAAAGAGCCAAGGCTATGGCTATGCCTTCACCTCTGCACTAGAGCCACTCCTAAGGAGCTCTTCTGCAAGGAGTAATTTCAGATATCACTGTCAGATGCAAGGCCTGCAGTTGCCATGTTATCCACATGCTTCCCTAGGACAAGCTTGATATTCTTATCAGCTCTGCATAGCAATTTCTCCACCAGATACTGTGGCTGCCTCTGCTGTGCCTTTCAGCTTTTGGTGTCCATTCCAAAGCTATTTTAGTGCAGTTGTTATCTGTACTGCTTGTGATACGTCCTGGCTGCCACCATCTGCTTCTTTCTCTGCATAAAGATGTGCAGTGGTTCCCTTCATTAATGTGTCCCTCTGGCTCAGCATCTTGACACGAAGCTATTCCCACTGCTTGCTATCAACCCACTTTTTTCATTAACAGGAATTCTGTAATCATGACAAGAGACATTTTTAACCGGGATGTGAGAACAAGGGAACTGCCTAGGGCACTGCAATCTGAGTTTATACATGACCTTCCCTCCTCCTCATTCTCATCCATACTCATACAATTTGCTCAATTTTCCCCTTCCCATTGCATGCCCAATTACTTTGCCTATGCACTCTGTCCCATCTGTATTCACTGCAGTTGTAGCTCTCACGTGGAGAAGACCATGTAGATACCTTGTACTTTTAATGTATTCTTGTCAGGCACGTATCAAATAACACACTACAAGATGACATTTGCATCTAAAACTGAAGCAAAATACACAGCAAGGCAGATACCAAGTACAGAGTCATCCATTCTCTATGGAGTTCCAGAAAAATCAAGAATGTTACAAGGTTCCATTTAAAAATACAACACTGGGATTTCCAATTATTGAGATTCTCAGTGAAGTCTAAAAAAAGTGCTCATTTTTTTTGCACATGGTATAGAAGAAGATGGCATTTAAACCTTAGGTTTTTAAAGGTCTTTCTAGCTTGTGAAGCCACAAATAATATTCATTGCCTAGTGCAGAATGGCTGCAATACAATTCTTCATTCACCTCACTAGCCATAAACCTGGAGTAAGTATTTTGCCTACAACACTATGCAAACATGATTAATACCAGGTTTAGTTCCAAACAAGAATGAACATTTATTCATGTGGCAAAACAAGAGGTGCATTTGAAATGCCACAAACAAATCCAGTCAGGGCTCTTTTCATGTTGCTCATCTCAAAGGAGTTTGCAGTTTTCCCTCCAAAATCCCCAACTTTGCCCTGTTTATTTTCAGACTGCCAATCCAGAATCTAAGAAATAAAAGAAAAGAACCTTATCTGCCTTCCTCAAATAAGGAAGAGTTAACCAGTGCTATTGACAAGTACAAATAAATAAGCAATACAGTTGCAATGTGTTAATTAGCTATCTACAACAGAGTGGGATTTTCCTTACTTGTGTGCAATATACTTGCAAAATAAAATTCTTAGTTAAAAAAACCAGCTGAGGCTGTGACATGAAAAATACTTTATCTGCTCTTTACCTTTGATAGCAGTTATCAAAGCTGCTTTACTATTTACAGATGCATGTTTATTCCTAATAGCTCACTCTCACAGGAGTGATATTTTTCACATCTGAGCCAGGGAAGAACTGCTCCTAAGTCTCACCATTTCATGTGAAGGAAAGCTTCTTGCACAGGCTGGGAAGAGAAAGAAGAGCTCACATGTGTGCAGTTGCTGCCTCTTCTTTCTTTTCTGGGAACAGCTGGAATAGTGCTCTTTATGCAGCCACAGAAAGGGTGGAAAAAAGGGGGAACTGGGCCAAACCTGGACTTAGGGAACTACTGCAACAGAGCCTTTGTCTGTCCTTTTAAGTATGACATTTTAATAAATTTTTAACCTATCTTTTCTTTTGCTTTGCCTAAATTTCAACATGGATAATTAGAGCCAACAGCAGGCAGATGGCTGCTTCTTTTAGGAACTGCACCCTGAACAGGCACGAGGTAAGCGAGAGAAAAACCTGTTATTCGGTGGTTGTTGTGAAAATATGAAGCCAAGGAAATTCCAGAGGTGGAACCTGACAGTTCTAAACCAGCAGGAACCACTCAGAGCCACCTGCACTGACCCGCATCCAGCAGCTCTCACCTTTAAATCCCAGGGCTGCCTAGTGAGTTTAAAAACACAGCTACAAAGCTCCTCCAGCATATCCCATAACCGTCCCCCTGGTGTTTGGATAAATCCTGGTGTTTGGCAGTGGCTTTGCTGGAGGAATTTTCACACAACAACACCCGGGTTGCACGACCTCCACATCCTGCGGTGGCACCCACCTGGGCAGGCTGTTTTGGCAGGGTGCTGCCTTCTGAGAGCTGATTGAGTTATTTCTTATATTTATTTCTCTCTCTTACCTAGTTGGGCGGCCCCCTCTGCCGGGTAGTCGGGGAACTGGCCCTCGGAGGGGACGCTGACGGTGCGGCGCAGGCAGCGCCCGCGGGAGGCATCCTGCGGCTCCTGGATCCCTTCTGTAGGCATCTGCAGAAAAAAACCACGCCAACAGCTGTTAGCTCGCCACCAGGCCACGCTGTTAGTAGGACATCTTGATAGGGGACTTCATTTTCTACTCATCTGCTCATAGCTCTCGGGCATAGTTTGACATTTGTGGCGTTAACACCAAATTTTGGAGGCTACCAGGGAAAGTGTGGCAGTGGTGAAGAGCACCATGGACACAAGCAGCCTCTGAGCCCAAAACTAACAAAGCACTCCTGCCTTTCCAAACTGCTTCCCCAGGAGCTAAAACTTTGCAGAAACAAAACCCATGACAGCTACCTGGTGGACAAAGGTGCTGTACAGGTGGTCCCAGGCTGCAGAGAACCTCCTCCAAAGGTGAAGGCCACTGAGCAGCACGCTCATGGCTATGGTCCAGCAGGTCTTGGCATGGCCAGGTGATAACTGAGCTCAGTGCTGGTGAACCACTGGAGTTGTGGTTGTTCCAACCCAGAGAACCATGCCTGCTTGGTACCGGTCACCACGTGTTCTGTTGGTGCCTGTTTACCACGCCTGGAACCTGGGTGGGGCTCCCCTGAACCTCCCAACGGTTGGAAGAAACCTCAGGGATGAGGGAGATTCAGCACCCAGGGACTGGAGGGAGGCACAAAACATCTCAGTGTGCTTTTGAGGAGGATTTTGGTTTCAAAAGTACGACTGCAGTACATGTAGCGTGGCAATTTCTTTTCATACGGCTACATAACACCCAGCTGGCACCTAAAGGAATAGAAGGCCCTGTCCTATTTCCTGTGCTGCTTATCCTTTCATATCTTCCACCAGCCCTGAAAAATGAGTATTAATAGCAAACAAAAAGCCATCATTCATTTGCACTGAAGGTTGTAAGAGATCTCAGAGATACTGTGTTTTTTAGAAACAGGCTGCACACTACAATGGCTGTCACAAACTAGTTCTGGCATTTCCTGATTTGTAAGCACTTAGCATTCTCTTAAGGTCATTTTTAAATGCTATTTATTACTATCCTGGTCTATTTGTCTCCTTCAAACAGTGTTCATTTTTCAAGTTTCCCAAACCCCTGCTTCTGATCAGACTTTTGTCTCCTCAGGTGATTTTTACAGCTGTAAAACCTCTGCACAAAAGCACGTTGGTAAGTTAAACAGAGACTAATTTTGTTAGTTTATGCCACATTTGTTCAATCAAATTCACACATTAAATTTTCAGTTCTCATCTGGAGGCTCCATTTAGTTTTATTCCCTTCTAAACACTCTCCTGGATCCTCTGCCTCTCCTGGTTTCCTTCAGAGAATTTTTGATGGGATGCTGCGAGCTGTATTTCCAGATCAGCTATTATCACCAACCTGCTTCAGGACCCCTTAAACCCCTTCCACACTCCTGTCACAGTGACCTCCTTGCACCTACACCCACCTGCTTGCTCTAGACCCACACAGCAGCCCAAAGGAATTCTGACCTACTCACTCTGTCAGTAACAACCAGGTTCAGAGCAGGAATCTCTCCTGCTCCTGTTGCTTATTGCCTTTTGAGTCAACAAAACGCTTCCTCCAGCATCACCTTCCCAATAATTTTACTCTGAACATAATTTTCATTGTTTTCTTAAAGTAACCTCCCTCTTCTTTGTTCACCTGGGCTTTGCTTATGCTCCCTGTACCAGTGGTCCCACCCAGGAGCTTTTTTATGATTCCCCTTGTACAGACTTTTCCATCATTATGCTCTTAACAAGCATCTCACCCCACAGCTGCCTTAGGCCTTTGTGCACTCCTGTTTCTAGATCACATTTCATGGAGCCTCTTTCAACCCTGACTCGCCAAGAAAAATTTAACTGCGTTGCCTCCCCTCCCCTTTCCCAGGAAGGCTGCAAAGGGATACTCCTAGTTCAGAAAAATTAGGAGAAGGTGTAAATCCAGAGTATCAGCCTTGTGTCTCTCTCCTGACTGGCAGTTCTGTGTTGTGTATTTCTGTAAGGGACTGTCTGCACACTGCTGTGTGTACAGACTCAGAAACCAGACTAAAGCACCCTCTTATTTTCCTACTGAGCACTCATGGCTCTGCAAGGAGTACCTTTTTTTTCCTTTCATTTTACAGTAGTCACCAATTACTTGAAAATCAGACTGGCAAATCTGACTCCAGCTACAGGCTCCTGAAACAAATCCCATTATCAGCATGCAGAGTCACACCTGCACCAAAGGCATGTCTGCTTGGCCCATCTGCATGCAGCATTTCCCAAAACAAGCTGTTTCTCACTGTGGCAGTGCAGGAAGATTCCTTTGAGTGCACACTGCAAGATTTGACACTTCTGCTTGCTTTCTTGGGGTTATTGCTACATTTAAACCTCAGGTGCTCTATAGCCTGATACTGAATTTCCTCAGCTTCTGACAAAAGCTAGAGTGTATTTAAACATAGAATATGATACATTGGACTTCCCACATTTACTCCTCAGGATCTGGTCAAAAAACTGATCTTACTCCCAGCAAAATGCTTTCAGGTGTCTGTGGTAGAAGAAATAAGAACCCCTAAGTGCATGATTACCACCTTCAGGTAACTCTTTGTGATACAAGCCATAATTGACATTTCTTTAATGAGATGCATCCTTTTGGTCCAGCTATGCTGGTACAGCACTGTTTTAGAAATGATTCTCACATCTCCTTAAGTTTCTTCAGTGTATACTTCAGTTCCTCAGGTGTCAGTCCTGTCAGACTAGAAAAGGAATTACATAGTAAACAAATGCCATTAAATGGGCCTTCCATTTTGCCTGCTTTTGATCACCTCTCCCACACACCAGCATTAATGCTGTTCCCTACTAATAACTCAAGTCCTTCTCTAAACCATTTCCTCCCACTTTCCCTAGGCAAGGCAATATTTCATTGCAAATAAACCTGAGCACAGCTGACTAATAATTTGTTTTACACCAGAAACAGGTCTGTAACAGCCATATACAGAAGATTCAAAAGAATCAAGAAAAAAAAAACAAAAAACCACCAAAATTTGGGTCACCTCCAAATATAGGAAAAGATGGTATTAGATTAAAACTCGTGGAAAAAAAGACTTAACTTTTCCCTACCTTTACTGACATAAAGAGGCAGGTTTACACACCTGTGGTGGCTTTAACTACCATTAAAAGAAGCAGTAACATAAGGAGATAAACACAAGCTGCAGAACTCCAGGAGGGAGTTTGCACTCTGCCTGCTGTCACCTCTTCTATGCCACCAAAGATGGGCAGGGACACCTCCCACTAGACCAGGCTGCTCCAGGCCTTATCCAACTTGGCCTTGACCACCTGCAAGGATGGGGCATCCACAACCTCCCTGGGCAACCTGTTCCAGTGTCTGATCACTCTCATAGTAAAGGATTTCTTTTTCCCTTTCCCCCCTTGCACATTTCAAAGGATTCGTGAGTGAAATAAAGGGGAGATGAAGAAAGCTGCCTTCTCCTTTCACCAATAAAGGGCAAACACTGAGGCCCCAATGTCTCACCTCCTTCTCCCTGTTGAGCAGCACCAGCTGGCTGTCTGTCAGGATGCAGTATTTCCTCTCCCATGTTGTCATCTCAGTGTAGGGGGACTGGCCACAGGACAGTCTGTGGGTGGGTGGTCCTTTCACATCTGGGAACAGAAAACCACGACGTTGTTAGCACGTGGCATTGGCCACCTTCTTCGCTTTCACGGTTCTGCAGTGAGGTCTGCAAAAAAAACCTGCAGATCTCTGCTTAGTGGGGCTCGTTTCAGCATTTTAAAAGGTGAAATGGGAATCCTAGGAGGCAACCATGGCAATACCAGAGGTGAATATAAATGTCTTTGTCAAAGGCTGAAATATATTGAAAAGACCAAGAGCTCTTATGAAAACTTAATCTTTCTTCCAGCCCCTTCTAAAACCCATGGTTCAAAGGGGTATGGCCCTGAATGTACTCCAAATATTAATAAAGTGGATTATTTGAGACTAAGGATAGAGAGATATAGGAAGGAAGACAGGGATCAAGGAAGGCAGGCTTGAAGAAGGGAAGGAAAAATTCAAAGGGATGGGGATTTAATTGAGAAGGGCTTATTAGCACATTCTGCTGGGGAACCTGCTTGATGAAATTGTGCATTTTCATTTAGCCCCAGACACTACAGCAACAAAAACTCACACTTCAAAAAAAACCCCAAACAATCCCTCCCAAAAACCACAAACCAAACCATAACCCAGCTTGTTTGGTTCTCAGTCCTGATCTATTAAAATTTATTTTAAAATCAATTTCTCCCTTAAGTCTCTCATGACTGAGCTGCACATGACATTGTGCCTGTCACTATTAACAAGGTTCCTTCCAACCCAAACCATTCTAGGATTCTATGATTCATCTCCTTACAAAGTTTTGATAATAAATTGTGGTTGCTTTGTAAGATTAAGTTCCATTTCTATCTTGCACTCGAGTTCTGCACAGTTTGCTTGCAATGATCTAAAAATCAGCCATTCTCAGTGTAGACACCGTAGATCCCTCCAATCCCAGGGGTCTAAAACAGGCACTGCAAAATTCAAGAGATTTCCTGCAGGAGTCCAGGACCTCCTTTAACTGTTCCAGGAGCGAAGTGAGTGTTCAAACCTGGAATTTTTTGTGGCACTATCTGCCTTTAGCACATCTGGTACTATGCACAGAGACAACACAGCTGCTCCTGTAGCTTCTCACCAGCATCACCACTAGAGGCCAGCGAATCCTCAATCACCCAGCACCTTCCAGGGAGAGCCAGCCTGGCATTAAACCCGGACTAAGCTTCACTTCCCTCCTTGCAGACCCTGCATGTCCCCCTCTTTATCAAAAACCATGCAGCATCTGCATGCTCTCGTCCTGCAACTTTGCCTCTGCATTGCAGCTTCTAGAGCCAGACTTGGAAGATGCCTTATTCCACCCCATATTGCATTAGGATTTTTGTGATCATTCAGCAAAGTGCTTGAAACAGGCAACCTTTGAGTGAAAAGGGGAGGGCTGCATGGCTTCTACTGCTCTGAATAACAAAGAAGTGCACCTTTGTACCCTTAATGTCAGGTAAAATAATTCAGGGAAGAAACTGAGATGCAGGATCAGGCTCCACAGTGTTACTTCTCTGACACAACTCAGTCTGTGAGAGTGACAACCAATGCTGTGTGTCCCAAATTCACCCAAAACTCTATTTAAGTGTAAGCATAATGAAGGGAAAGCACCATAAGCTCTGTGAAGCAAAAGTGAATTTGTGCAAACTCCTGGAGCACACCAGACTCTCCCACAAGTTAGGGATTAGTCCATTTTACAGACATGAACCCTCCAGGTAGATTTTTGGCATAGCTGCAACTCCCATTTATCATGGTGTCCAACCCAAAACCAAACCAGATGTAAAATAAAACCACTGCTGCTCCTGCTTTGACCTTGGCTTCCCAAACAGCAGCACATGAGCTCTACCCCTGCCTGAGCAAGACAAACCTGACAGAGAAGAGGAGAGAGAAGGATGAAGCCATGAGCTCCTGACATGAGTGTGCAACAGAAACGGGAAAGGAAGATGAGAGCTCTGGGTAAGAAAAGCACATGATAAATCAGCAGGGGGAGAAAAGGAGGAAGGAGTGCGTGCCCTGTCCTGCTCATGTGGGTGGGCTGGCAGTGAGAGTGCCTCCAGCTGCTGCTCTGAGCAATAACCAAGCAAGCTGGATTTGGAACTGCTGCTGAACTTTCTGATGGCAAAAGAAAACCCTCCTGGGCCGTCAGCTCCAACGCAGAATTCTACAGTCACGACTCGGCCAGCCCCAAAAGATCTTTGTGTTATAATTTCTTCTAACTACAGGCCTTGGCAGGATACCATCCAACTGATCCATGGGCTGCACAAAGGAATTAAAGAACAGAACGACTTCTTCCACTGCAATAACAACTCCAGGACTTCACTGAGTCATCAGGCACTGTGAGCCAGCCACGGCTCTGCTGCCAAGTGGGTTGGCTACGTCAGAACAGCTTTCCACAGGCTGCTGGCACAGTGGCATGGCATGCCGGTGTCTGGAGCTGTCAGTCACCCCCAGAGTGATCACAGGGATCACATTTCCTGGTTGTACTGCTGTCCTGTTGAACACGAGTCGGGGCACAGCCCCACCACCCCTGCCAGCCTGACCAAGAGCTCCCTGCAGCAAGCTGCTTTTCCAGAGGATTGGATCCTGCAGCTCCAGTGCAGCCCAAGCTGACACTGCAGGGACATCACAAACAACACGGATGCAGAATGTGTGATCCCAGAAAAGTCACACAATAAAAACCTCAATGCAACTTTGATGTGTCAGTCCCACCTCTCCAAATTATGTCCTGCATGGCTGATATCTTTGGAGCCTCTCACAACAGCTGGGACTTCAACATTTCTTCTGAGGTACGTGAAGGCTCTCTGGGACTTTGCACAGTATCACATACACACTTGGTCGCCTCACAAACCCCATTCTGCTTTCTGGTACTCTTCATCTTGGGTTTTCATTTTACATTCTTGGCTCCAGCTTTTCAAGTAAATGCAATAAAACCCACCGACCTCTTCCACTAAATCCCTATAAAATTAATTAAGCACCGTGGTTTGCCTGGCTATTGAAGTGAATTGCAAGAAGGCCATGTGTAACTAGGAACACTGAAATTTTTGGGGAAGACCACAGGTCAGGACTGTCCTTTCTAACTGTGGGGCTCCTCTCTGTCAGCTCACAGAACAAGGCTTGAGCTTTGGAGATGAATGATCACTCACTGATTGATGAATGCCAACTTCAGACAGGAGCTAGAGAAGAGATCAGGGAGGTGCATCAGCTCTGAGCTTGGAGATGTTCCCTGTGGGATGGGCTCATGCAGCCACACACCTACATGGGCAAGTTCTGGTGACAGAAGATTCCTCTGGGGTCTGATGCAATCCCTTCATCCTGCAGCACTACAATGAGGCATTCAAGTAAGCAGATCAGCAAGTCTACACACGGGATTAAAGGTCAGGCCTTATGTGCCTTCAAATGCTAATATCAGTTAAGTAACAGCTCAGAAAAAAGATGAGAGCTCTGGGTAAGACCCTGCTGCTGCCTCCTGCCACATCCTACATGGCTGAAGACTGGAAACTGTGTTGTTTTTCCTCAGGGCTCTGAAATGCCACTAGCCATGCTATAAATATCCACAAAGCTCCCTTTCTTTCAGTCAGATGACAACTTGTACCTTATTATCCTTGAAGTACAGGGCTTATTTTTAAAGGAGGGGGGAAAATAGAGGGGCAGGGATTCCATAATCACATACCAACGACAGAAGTGTTGAGTGGTGCAGGGCAAGGAAACGTGGAGAGCAGCAGCCAGTGCCAAACCAATCCCCACAGACAGGGCAAGACATCTCAGGAAAATTGAGGGGAGTTTAGGAGTATTTATGGAGCACAGCAGTCCTATCAGATGGGAACATTTCTGAAAGCTTCCATTGCAAACATGCAGCAATTATTTTCCTTAAAATTCCAAATGCATTCACGAGTGGAGAACGTTTTCCAAAAAGCAGGCGATGGGTAAAATCAGAAAATTATTTCCATGAGATAATGAGTGTCATTTAGTCCCCAACAGTTCTCCTACAACCAAAAAAGCGGCATCTTCTCTCCTCAGAGCTAGTGCAAAAGACAGAATTACCAGAAATCAAGCCAACAAAGCTACATTAAAGGCAAATTCATGCCTTCAGTCCCTGCCAAAAAGCACTCTCTACTTACCATCAATAAAAACACAGAAACAACCCTCCATCCCAGTGATGACAAGAGCACCCCTGGCATGCCTCAGAGCTCCTTTTTTTGTTGAACTGCACTATTCCTATGGTGAAATCAAGGGCTAACTGAAGTACTTGCCAATTTTTCCTCGACTTTATTAGGGTCCAGATTCTGTTCCTACTATTTCCAACAAGGAGCTGCCAAGCAGCTGAGTAACCAACGTGGTGGCCAAGTTTGTATGCTGGGAGGAATTTTTTTTCCCCCTGAAGAGAGATCAGTAGGAGCCCTAACACCTTTTGACAACAGGTCTGCTTGCCCAATGTCAATGTTTCCATAGTGTTTTATGTACTTACCATAGAGACAGGATGAGAGAAAAGTGTTTTTAGGTAAGTGCTGTCATCTGAGAGCTTGTCAGAACCCCAACCTACCCAGCTGTGCATGACACACAGCCCAGTCTGAAAAACCATCACTTCCAGCCTTGATAAAGCAAGTTGAGCAGAAGTTGAAACAAGCCTTACTACTGACATGAAGCTTCAAAGATAAATAACAACCACAAATCCTTCCAACTCCACCTCCACCATCTCAAAGCTCATGGAGGGATTCAAGGGAAAGATGTGGCAGAAAGGGAAATACACAGTGTCTCAACATGCTGCAACTCCTCACATCTTGAAACAAGGCAGGATTTCTGCAAAAGATGTCACTAATGTGAGTGAAAATAAACAGCAACAGCAGCTCTGTGACACACAGCTGTGTGTGTATGCACCTAGTTCAGGCAGCTCGTGATGCTCAGCTGAAGATCTGCAGATCTGCACAGGCCTTGGAGCAATCCTGGCCCAGCTGCAAGAGGGACAATCTCTCAACATCTGCACAGACATTGAGGAGCTGCTGGGGAAAGCAAAACCAAAGCAACTTCTGTTTTCTCTCGTGTTGGTATACAGAGCTTTCGTTTGCGTTTCTTATTTCTCAAAATTTCTTCAAAACCCAGCCATGTGCAAAGGTTTCTGCTCTGACCAAGACCAGAACAGTGCAGACAGACACTATCAAAAACAGCTGTTCAAAGAGGAACCTCTCACAATGCCCAAATTCACTTAGAAGAGGAAGGGACACTCCTCCTCCAAGTTTGTACAGACCACCACACTGCCCCACAACACAGAAAACACAGTGCTCATTATAATGGTACAATATTAGGAAAATCCAGCACAGACTGTGTGTGGCAATGCAGAGACTCCCGTGCTATGGAGAAAACTTGATGCTCTCAGGGTTGATTAATTCTTCTCTGAATCACAACACACATTAGAAACACCACCATTAATTTTACCATTCTGTCACAAGCACAACGTGGGCTTCCCTTCTAGGAAACTTCTCCTAGCTACTGTGAGATCCAGCAGTGCTCTAAATCACTCTGTGGGCACAGCTCCATTTCAGCTGGGAGGCCACTACCATTTTTGTGGTCAGCAACAGATCCCTGGTGCAGCAGGTGGCATTTTAAGCGTGCAAAGAGCGGGCAGATCCTTTGGGATGAGAGGCACGCCATTTATGTAGGATGTTATTACAGAGGTGAGTATCTGGTGTGAATTCTTCTCCTTACACATAACAGCCACACTCAGCAAAGTTCAGCAGAGATAGAACAACCAGCCCACAATTCAGCAGAATCCAGTTGCTCTCCTCCAGCAGCTGTGTGCAATGATGAACCAAATTCTTACACGGCAATTTAATATCCTGGGTAGGAGGTAAAGAAGGCTTAGTCAAACCATCGGGTTTCAGAGATCTCAGAAGCTCTCACGCCAACAGCTTACAGCCAAAACACTACCTGGAAAATCCATTCTGCACAGAATGAAGCCATAAAAGGTTTAAGTAGGTGAAAACAGTATTTTAGAAGCTGGCAGAAGCTGTGACCAGTGCCATGACTTTCTCAGATTCCAGTGCATTTGGCATTGTAACACACGTTCTTCACAAGATCTTTAATTTTTCTAGTACAGGCCAATCTTGCCAGTCGAACCTATTAACTTTCCACTGCTCTTTTATTGAGTGGCAGTGATCAGACACAGTCTCAAGACTGGTTTTCCACTCTCCCAGTGAAGAATCTCACGAGCCACAGGGGGATTAAAGCAAAAACTGTTCAGTCAGGTGAAGTTTTCATGCCCCATATCCTCAAAGAAGTGTGATTGTGGCAATTTTCATGCTGGTATTGTGTGCTTCCAATGCCCTACCATCAGTATGTCAGCTCTGGGAGAAGGATTAAAATTTAGAGATGGGAAGTCTGAAGGTATCCTGCTGTTCACTGCTTACAGGTGAGGTTTGAAGGATTTTCCCTTCCTCTGTGTGTCTCTTGTGCCCGCAGCTAAAGGTGTTTTTTTGTTTGTTTGTTTGTTGTTTTGGGGGTTTTTTTTAGCAGCTGCTGGGAGAGCTTTGCTGAGATCTGTGATGGGCTGGGAGAAGGGTCACCTTGCTGCTCGGAATTTCTCACATGCAGCAGTCTCACCTTGACACCAAGGAAGAAAGATTAAACCTCTAAAACTCAAAGAGTGAGAATCAACGTTTTGTCCACTACCACAGCAACCAGCCAGATTCTTAAATTTCCTACGGATTTTCTGCACTAAGGAAACATCAGGAGCGGGAAGGAACAAACCATCAGATGAGCGAATGCCTCAGCAGCCAAGGGCTGTCTCCTCTGCAACAAAACACAGAATGCTACTGTTCAACAAGGCTGGCATCTCCCAGCAGGACGGGATCTCTCGCTGACATCATTCCCACCCCTTCAATTCCTCCCCTAGGAGAGATCTGACTTGTTTGTACAAGAGTCAGCCAGGGAGGCAGCAAGGTAGAGCAGCCTCAAACCCACAGCTGAGCTCCCAGGAGGCTCTGCCAGCTTCCCTTGGGCTCCAGTCAATACATCTGCCCTGTTCTTGCAGCGTCACCACTGTGCCTATCCACAGCTCAGGAGTTTTCACACCAGACCCGAGACTACGGCAGAGATCAGCCAAGATTTCCCTTCTCACTTCCCCGCAGCGCACGGAATTCCAAACCCAAACCTTCCCCAAAGCCTGTGCTCACACGTTTGTCACCCTCAGCCCCTGACATTTCCTAAAAGGCCTCAGTGTTCCCTGGTACCCAAGGGCTCTGCAGAAGCTCCAGAGCACAAATTCAGTTAGGCCACAACCATGCGAGCAGTTTCACTCAGATTTTAGTTTCAAAAGGAAAAAAATGATGGCGCTGCTCCAAAAAAACAAACCGCAAGTCTTAAAATCTTACGACTGGTTTAGCGAGCAGATGCTGAGTGTGCCAACAGCCTCAAACTTTCCTGCAAAGTCCCAAAAAATGAGAGCTAAGGAGCTAAAGGAGCTAAATTTTTGAGAGCTAAGGAGCTAAATTTTGGCAGAGGCAAAAATTGGGCATAAAGCTCAAATTGGCCTGGCAGGGCAATTCTGACTAGAAAGCAGCAAGTTGCACCAGATTGCTGTCACCGAGCAGCTTCTTTGAGCAAAAGGTGTGGGAGCTCCTAATAGCAGTTTAAAGCTACAAATTAGCTCGAATGCTACTGAGCTCCTCTAAGCTTCTTACTTGCTGCACAGCCGATTGCTGAATGCTAAACTTCCAAAGGGTAATTGATCCTCCTGGGCTGCGCCTCGCTCTTTGCTCTCTGTCCCCGGTTCAGGGGACACAGTGTGAAAGGTGTGTCTGTAGGGAGACATCAGCACCTTCCCAGGTGGATCGGTGCCAGCAGCTTCCAATCAGGCAATGCCTTGGTGGCTCAATGAGTGGGACCAGAAATCACAATTGGATGGAGGTGGGGTTGTACAAAACACGCAGGTGCGCCCCGTGCCCGGCCCAGCCTCCCTGCGCGCCTGCAAACAAGCGGCTCATTGTGCAGCCTCCTCAATCTCATGACATCACCACAACACAAGCTGCTGTCCCTGTAAAAAACCAATTTGGTTCCCAGGATAACGAGGATTTCAAATAACCATTGCAGTGACCCTTCCTTCAATGCTTAAGCAGGTTTCCATTCCTTCTTATTCAGGTCTTGTTCCCTGCCCAGGACCACTCATCTTTGCTCCTGAATATTAAGTACATTTTTTTCTCTCACAGTTAAATTCCCACTTGGCCTACAAAACACTTTGGAATCTCAAAACAGAAATGGTTATTACAAACCTGTAGAGAGGATTATAAAAGATTACATGCTCCTATTACATAGCTGCCAAGTTCTGAGAAGGTTCTCAAGTGACACTTCTCCCCAAAGCAAGGAGAGGCTTTCGTGAGAGGTTTAGAAAGCACAAAATGGAGAATAGCAGAAAAGTTAATTATTCGTGGGAGAAAAAAAAAAAAAGTCTGCAGTTTTTCCTCTTAATTTATGCATGGTCCTTTTCTTATCCAGCTCTGTGCCCTTCACCTTGTTCTCTCCTCTGCAGTGCTTGCTCTCACCAACCCCTAATCTCCATCTCACAGCCTCTTCAGCACCAGGCATCCAGAGCAGGCTGTTCCCTCTTCATTCTTTATTTTTTGCAACAGTGCGGGAAAAGGACAAAAGAAAAAACGTCCTGAACTTTAAAAGGACCTTGGCCCAAGGCAGCTGTGCAAAAAAAAAAACCAACCCAACAAAACAATTTAAAAGCAAAAGCTGCTCAGTTCCTGCACATATTTTTGGTGCACACACAAAATAATGTACCAGTGTAGTCGGGGTCAAAATTAAAGATGCGTGGCACAGGCAGTGCACAGAGCTTGGCAAAAGCACCAGCACCAAAGTTCACAGACTGCTTTACCCCCACCCTTGCCAAGAAGGCATCAGCCAGATGACATTCATCTGTCACAGACCACTTTCCAAAGAGCAGGACCCTTCTGCTTTTTCCTGTCCAGGAGGGAGGTACGGGAAGGGCAAAGGCAGAAAAGCGAGACAAAAAAGAGCCACAGGAACAGAGCAGGTGATGAGATAGTGCCCACAACAAGTTCCAGATAAATAACTCAAAACCAAACTCTGTTTTTCAGTGCAGCCTCAACTCCACCATGCAGGCTGCCTCTTTTAGAAGCTTTCACCTTTGGCTTTCTTTCCAGAAGGCAGGTATTTTCATTGTCACTGATGTCACCCTATAAACTTCCTTTCCCAGAGCAATGGCAGGATTGCTGAACTCCACACCTCTACAGAAACACACCCCAACCAATCCCTGTGTGTGGTGGTGTTTATGACAAGAAAGAACAAGGGAAAAATAAAGAATAATATGTGGGGAAAAAAACTGAAGATCTCACATGATGTTTTAAACACTTACTCACCCTGCCACCACTGCTGCTGAACAATTTTAGCTATTTTCAGCCTGAATGTTTCTTGATGCCTGGGCAGACACACAAAGCAATTAGGTGCTTCTTTTGGGTTTGGGTTTTTTCTTGCCTCTAACAGACTATGGGAAAGAGGGAAAAGAGGAGTTGTGAGCCCTGCTGACAACTGTCTCATAGAGGGGAGTTTATTTCCCTTGTCAAAGGGAGAGTTCACAGGACACTAAAATCTGCTGCAATAATATGCATGTTTTTGCATACTAACCAGGTCATTCAGGCATATAGGCTAAAGTTAGCTTTTGTATTTTAACCACTTCAAACAGATGACTTAGTAAGGGGCCCCCTCAAGGGGTTCAAATATAATGTACAAGAAGCCCTGCAGTTCTCTCCCTGCTATTTAGACAGACCCACTCTGCTTCCTTCTGGCATCTTCAGAATGTTTTCAGAAGAACCTGGAACCACCAGGTTATTGCACACAAATTTGTTGATTTGACCTACTTAAAAGCAAAAGCGCCAGAACGCTCCTCATTCCATTTTCCTCACTAACGTGTGAAAAGCCTTCATGCATCTCAGTAAATCAACACTAATGTACAAAAGATAGGACTTTTCTCATCATTTAATGATAACGACACAAAACTTTAGAGGAAGGAGCCTGGATCTTATAAAAGTGCAACGGGGATCCTGAGCCATATTTTGATTTATGCAAAGAGATGTCTTGTGGCAAATAACCCGAATCCCACATTTAATGCAGCATGGCAATGACCTGTAGCACCTCTTTCATCAGCTCTGCCCTTTAACCTTCAGTTCAAGGTTATGTGAGGTTGGTTTTCCTGTGTAATTTAACCCAGCTATTGCACCTGGCTTGGGGAGAAAAATCCCCTTTGATTAAGGATAAGGAGGTCACCACCAAGATGGTCAAAGCAGGACACTGAGCTGCAGGCTGGCATCGAGGCTCAGGAGCCTCCTGACTCAGAGGGCTTTGCTCTCCTCATTACCACACAGCATCAGGGTTGGCAAATCAAGCTTCATTTTGTTCCAAATTTTCTTTCTTCTTGCTTACTCTGCGTGATATTGTGCGTGGAAGTTTCAAAAACCAGGCTGGACAAGGCTTGGAGCAATCCAGTCTGCAGGAAGGTGTCCTTGCCCACAGCAGAGGGCAGGAACTGGAGGATCTTTAAGATCCCATCCAACCCCAACCACTTTAGGATTCTGTGCTGTGGGAAACCAGCTGTGAAAGAAAAGAGGCAGCAGGGGGAGAAGTGACAGTGGCAGGCAGAGAATTGCTGAGCTAACCCTGTGCCAGGGAAGGATGTTTCTTGCAGGCCAGCTTGGTCTGGACATTTTTGTTGCTGAGGTACCACCTGAACAGGTGGAGCAGGTTCTCTATGCTTTTGGCAACCCCCAAGCAGTGTGATTAATGTATCCTTTGAGGATGGGCTGGCTAATTAAAAGGATCTGGAGGTAGGGTGCAGTGTTTCAAGTATTCTTCAGCTGGGTTTTCCTTCTACTTAATGTTTCTCTTTCCAGTAGCTCAGGCTGTGATGAATAAAGGCCACATCCTTGCCCCAAACATCCACTACCCTTGAGCCCTCACTTTCTTCCTCTTTACTCCTGTTCTGTTCCCCAAAACTTGTAAAACACAAAGCTCGTGAAGGCCAAACCCTCTGTTCTTCAGTACACTGCTTTTTAGCTGATTTGTATTTTCAAGCCAGACTTTTCTACTGAAAAAAAAATTACATTTAAAATTATTTTTTAAATTTATCTTTACATCCAATGTCTAAGCACAAACAAGCACTTGTTCCCAAACCTCCTCCCTTCTGCATGCTTTGCAAACTGACAGCACAAAGCTCCCAGGGCAAATCCAAACCCCCTTCTATCCAAAGGGTAAAAGCTGCAGGTACTCCTCTCCAAAATCCTAGAAGGAGAGCACATGAACTCAGCAAGGATAAATAATAACCAGTGGAGAGAAAATGTCTGTCCTACAGCAATGCTAACCAGAAATTTATAGGTCACAACCTTGCAGAAACAAGCCTGGTAACATCTAATTAGCAGTCCTGCTGAGCAATTGCATCTCATAACAGTAAACCCAACCAGACCAGGTGGAAAGGGAGAGGGGACTTTTTACAGAAACACAATAATTATAATATTTTGAAGAGATTTGCTCTGTGTTGCTATTTTGTGGGGATCCCCTCCCCAGTAGGAACAATTAACCCCCATCACTGATTTAATGAGTTATTACTGAAGTACATTTCACTCCTATTGGGAAACAATTCAGAAGGGCAGCACGGATTTCTATTAATTATTTTATTTTTAAATTGAAACGCTAAGAATTCTGCTTGCTGCCAGAAGATGGGTGGAGAAGCCAAGGAAAGTTCACATACCCAAGAGACCATTAACCAGAACTAACTTGGACAATACATTCGAGAAGCATTTCCTTCCAGCTACTGTAGAGAGCTGTCCTTAACATGCCTTTACTTAAGCAGCCAATTTTCCACCACTGAGTACAATGAGATTTCAAAACACACGAGAAATCAGAGCATAAACAGACACAAACATCCCACTTAGTGACATAACAAAAGAAAATATGGGGCAAAAAAGCTTGAGCCTCTCTATTTTCTGCCCTTCATGAAACACCCTGGCATTTTACACATAATCTGCTCCTCTCCACCCATTTTTTTTTTCTTTTTTTAGTGACAGTATTATCACAAAATACCTGGCTTAGCTACCTAAGCAATGGTGTTCCTGAACAAAAAATTATTTCTGGGGGTTGAGGGGTAAATCTCACCCAATATGGAACTGGAGGAATGGAGTTCCAGAGGAAACAAGCAGGAGTAGGGACAGGAGGAAGGAGTGGTGAACTGGGCAGAGCTGGTCCCTGCCAGCAGCACAAAGCAAGAACGTTGAAAATACGTCTGAAGATCATGGCCCAGACAGCAGGAATGACAAACAGATGAGAGGCAGCACCAAAGATGTGAAAGACTAAGGGACAACTCCCTTTCTTCAAAAGTTTTAAGTTTGCCAGAGACAGATGGTGCTGCTTCCACATGGTTAGAGCTGGATGGTTCCCTACCCCCCCAAGCCCTGATGGATGTCAAATTTATTTTTGTAAATCTCTGGTTATAAAAACCATCCGAGGCATCTTGTCCATTTCCTCATTACTTAGTTTGCCAAAAACCTTAAGCCCTGCTTTCCTTGCCACATCTACAGACCAGCACTATTTGTCCTGCTCTTAGTGACTAATGATGATTGTGCACATCCCTTGTTTTTGCAAAAGCCTTTTTTAACGAGAGCACAAGGACTGAAAATGGTATCTCAGTACCTGGGACCACTTTTCTTAGCCCTGAAGCAATCAGACACAATGATGAAAAGAAAAAAAAAATCTATTTTTCTTTCTCCCCCAAACTCTCATGTGATTAAAATCCATTAAAATGCAAACAGACATGAATTTTATTTTATCCATCAGTGACCACACTTCACTGTCCCTGGGCTATGGCTGTCTCTTTGTGAATTCTCTGCACGTAAGAGCAGCCAAGCTCTAGGTTTAGGAGCAATCAATCTAGCAAACCTCACTAAATATATATGTGTGTGTGTGTATGTTTTATAATGATTTCCATTTTTCACGTTGATTTACACTGATCATTGGAAAGTACATTCAGCTTCATGTTTGCTTAGCTCTGAATAAACAAAGCGAAGGCTGTTGGGTATCCAAAGACAAATGAGACATTACAGATGTAGACAAAACCTATCATCACCCTGAAAGCATTTCTCTTTGAAATGATATAGCCATGCAGAAGTTATTCAGAGTGGAGATTGCTGTGTGTGGTTTTAATTCAGGCTGTTGGGGGCAGGGAGGGAGCCTGATGAGCCTCTGTGCTGTCACTTTTTTCCTTCTGTGTACCTGGTAATTCAGAAATGTCTGACTCTCTCAGGATGTTTTTCCTTTCCCTTGCATTCCCTAATTTCCACTTCTCAGGATGGGTCCCCTCAGGTCAACACATCTCAGTGCATTTATAACACGCCCACCTGCATTTTTACCATGAAAATTACAACAAGCACACCAACATCCACCTGAACGTGCAATTCCACCTCAAGCACAACCATGCCAATCCAGCACAGGCAGTGCCCCAGCTGCCTCCATACTGCACAGGACTATTTCCTTCTCATCTCCAGACCTTCTTGTCCCTTTTTGCAGATAAAAAACCCTTTTCAGGGCTGTGTTGGAAATGAGTTTCCACAGTAACAGTAGGAAGATGTCAGAAGTCTGGGCACATATGCTGCACAGCACAGCCAGCCTCCTGCATTTGGTGGCTGCTGCCTCTACAAGATGCTACATATGCAACCCAATAAATTGTTTTGGTTCCTGTACAAACAGAAATTTTTTCAATTAGTACGTTTGAGCCATTCATGTCTTTCGTCAAAGTAACTCAAAACTCCTGCTCTGCACGTGTAATTCCCCCCCAGAAAAAAATAACAACGCATTTTACAATTATATTTCAAGGCCTTCACTTCTGTTTATAGGAATGAAGCATTCACAGAAAGCTCAGAAGAAACTCCACAGTGAAAAAGGGAAAATATATTTCCTGCAAAGAAGCCTTCCCCTTTTAGAATATATCCAAGCAGGGGCTAAGGAAATGTCATTATAATGAGCTCCTCGGGCAGCTTTTGTGGCAGCCTCCTCCCTGCTGCTGTGGATACAGAAGCTGAAAATACCTCGTTAGCACAGCTAAAGCAGTGAACACAGCATTCCTGTGTGTGTGAGGAGGGGGAACACAATTAGCAGTGCTGTGTTGGGTCTGGGCAGACCCCACAGCAGTCCCAGCTCTGGAGTGTGGAGGAGGGCACCAGCCTGATTTTGGATTTTTCAGGATTTGTCCATGCACGGCCAAGATGCAGAAAACTTTGCACCACCTTTTCCTGATGTGTTGGTTTGCTCTTTCCTTACTATTAATCACATACACTGATTTTGCTGAAGTACCAAGCCTCAGACATTTTCTTGAGATTATGTATTATCAGTAAAAAATACAAAAAAGACATTTAAAAGCTATACAAACCTCCTGATGCCCAACCCCACAAA
Source organism: Pycnonotus jocosus (assembly GCA_013400435.1). Classification (NCBI taxonomy): domain Eukaryota; kingdom Metazoa; phylum Chordata; class Aves; order Passeriformes; family Pycnonotidae; genus Pycnonotus; species Pycnonotus jocosus. Next base: position 63,963 of record VWYP01009686.1, on the reverse strand, counting down.
GGCACAAGGGCCTCATCTGCCACCCTGCCAGGGTACTCAGCACTCTCCTAGATGCCTTGTGCTGTGATCCAACTCTTCTGGACTGAAAGGCTTTTACCAACACAGGTCAGCCTGTGGTCACTGTTTTATCACAAAGAAGAACCAAATTATCATATGGCAGTTGCTTATGCAAGTGGGGGTGCAAATCACAGCTGGAAATAATGAAAACCAACACCGAGACAATGATTTGTCTCTGCTACAACAGACTGAACACTTATCCCTTCCTGCCCCACTCCTTCTCAAAACTCCATCCCAATTTCTGAAAGAGGAAGTCTCAGCATCATTTAAGTACTACCTCAATAAAGACACAGGCTGTCATACAAGACATCAGTGGCTTGAACCACGCTGCTTTTATCAGCTACAGAAAACCTACAAATAAACCACAGTGCAGCCAGCACCCTCCCCTTGCTGAGCACCACACGCTCAGCCAGCCCAACCTGCAAAAGCAGCACCACAGCACATCAGGCATGCAAGGATTCACTGCTTCACCAAGCTGGCAGAGGAAGTGGTTACTGAGAGAGGCTATTTATACAGGCCACAGCCAAAATAGCCCATCAGGAATGGTTAAAAAAAGCACTGAGTGAGTGGAGATAACTGAAGGCAATTGGGAGCTGTTTGGATCTGTGCTGCCAACAAAACCTTTTCTTGTGTACAAGTGCAGCCAGAGCTAACAGGAGAGAGAAGGTAGATGGAGACACACTGCAAGAGTTTTAAAGTTGGGCACATTTTTTTTTGTAGTGCTTTGTCAAAACCTGCCAAACCTGCCTGCCAAAGCATCTGTGTCACTAAATGACTGTGAAATGAAAATTGCTTTTAAGAGTATCTACATCAAAAGGGCTACTATTTTTTTTTTCTATGAAAATGGGTTGCAAATTCATAGGTGTAAGTAGAAAGATGAGTGAGATGCAGCTAAAACTCTGAGCATACCATCATCACAGAAATATCTGATAGTCTCAGAAGATTTTACTTGGGTGTAGTCAGAATATGGGATACAGGAAAGCTCTTCAATACCTATAAAACATGCACAAGCAGCTGAAGTCAGACATAAAATGAATAAGCAGTTGACAGAGTACTTTCTTGCACCTTTTAAAGAGAGGGATTTGTCTGTGGCAAGGAAGGGCAAAAAGAATCAGAGACCTTTGCACAATTAACAAATCTCAAGAACTAGAATTCAAACCTCAAAAAAACCACGTAATTCTGATCCCCTAAACCTCAAAGCTATAGACAGCATCAATGTGTGGTGACAGCTGACACAAATAAATGCATTTGACTGCAGAAGTGGGTTTGCTCACTCCTGTTCTCACACATCACTGTCACTCAGCTGGCTCCTCTCTGCAGCAGTTCTCAGCCACGTGGTCTTTCACAGAACCACAGAATCCCAGAATGGTTTGGACTGAAAGGGACCTTAAAGATCATTTTGTTCCCCGTTGTGCCATGGGCAGGGACACCTTTGACTGTCCTAGGTTGCTCCAAGCCCTGTCTGATCTGGCCTTGGATGCTTTGAGGGATGAGGCAGCCACAGCTTCCCTGGGCACCCTGTGCCAGGGCCTCCCCACCTTCACAGTGAAGAATCTCTTCTGAATATAGAAACAAAACCCTCCCTCTTTCAGTTTAAAACCATAACCCCTGCTCCTATCTCTACATCTCCTTACTAAATTCCCATGTTTTGAGAAAGATCTTCAATACCAAATGCACAGCTTCAAATGACCAGCTTATTCCCCAGAAGGCACCAAGACAGAGAATGCCTGCTCTCTAAAACACGAGCTTCTTTAAGCAGCTATTTTGGTAGAGTTTTTTTTCTGTCACCTTCTCTGTAGGAAATATTTTTTAACTTCATTTGAACAAGCGCTCCCGTAACTTGTAAAAAGCTCTCTCACCCACAGAAGAGTAGATGTCGAGCTTTCCTTGGAGTAAGAACAAAACCACTTGGGGGACAGTTGGTTTCCATGCTAACATGTCAAGAGTTTCATGCATTAGCCCATTGTTTACATAAACAGCTTCCTTTAAACAAGTGATGTTTTACAGGATTATGAAGTATTTATTTCAGAAGAGTCTAAAGAGTCTCTTGAGTAACCACCACAGAGAAAGTATCACCACAGAAAGCATAAGGCTAAATGATAACACAAGCTAATTAGTTAAAGCAAGCAATCAAGTAACTCTATAGCAAAGTAATGGGATAAATAAGTGCACAGAGATAATCTTGCACATGTTTACTTCCAAAATGCCATTGCTTTGAGTCCTAAATCACATACTGTTAGCACTGCAAATCTGCACCATTCGTTATTTGGAAAAAACCCAAAGGCCTAAAACCCAAATACTTTCCCCTGGGTTTGTTATTTTAAGGAAAAAAAAAAGGGTCAATGTGCCCAGGAAGCGCTCCCTTTGTGAGCACGCAGGCGATTCTCATCTCCATCCATCCCAGGCAGCATTTGTGGAAATGCAAACCAGGGGAGCTCTGCCTGAAGAAAATTTTACCACAGCACAGAAGTTACCCTCTCAAATGTATGTGTGTGTCAGGAAGAGTTAAGGCTTCCATTTCCAGTGTCAAATAAGCTTAGCAGGAACTGAACCACTGGCTCCACTTCCCCTTCCCGTATCCTCTGGCAGCTGCGACCAAGGCCTGTCTTTAACAAGAACACTGAATTTTGAGAAGATTCTAGCACAGTTTCTTTCATGCTCCCCAAGCCTGGGCTTGCTGACCCCTCAAGGGGATTGGCAAGGACCAGTCTGGGCCCCTCCTGGGCTGTGAGCATCTCCTGCTGCCCTTTGGGACATCCCTGCCTGGTGGGTCTCACAGCCCAAGATTCTCTTTCTGGAGACTCCACGGTTGGAACACTGTCAAAGATTCCAAATCCGCCTGCTCCAGACACAGCTTCTCCTTTGGAAAGCAAAGACTGTTTCTCCTCCTCCAGCCACCTCTTTTTGACCCTGTCTGGCCCGTTATCAAAGGAAAAGCTTCTCCCACCAAAACCCCGGAGCTTTGCTTCACCAGGAGCCTTTTCTCCTAATCTCCACACTTCCACTCTTTGGCTGCCTCTAAGAAAGCTGCATCTCTTCAATCCCCTCTCCTCCCTGCTAAGAAAACACAGGAGACAAGCAGTCTCCAGGACATGATTAGCCTCCCCTCAGATAATTCCCATGCAATAATTTCACATGATCAAGGTAATCACAGATAATATTCCTGCACGCAGCAGCTGTCAGACTGCTCTGCACGAGCAGAATAAAGCACAACATCCCGACAGTCCCGTGGATACCAACCACAAAAATGGCAAAAAGCGGCCTGGAACACAACACCCTGCCAGTCACACAACACCCTGCCAGTCATTTGCCATGCCACAAGTCAAAAAAATAGCTTTTACAAATATAAACATCCTCATTCATCCCACCGAATGAGAATTTTCGGATTCTGACAAAGTGGTGTGGGGATTAAACACAAGGAAATCACAGGTCAACGCTGAAATGATCACAACTACTTGCATAGAGACACTGCCCGTTAAGTGGAATTAAAATCAGATAAGCATCATTTTATTGGCTTCGGATATTATGGCTAATTATCTTGTGTTCATAAATATTCAGCTGCACAGTATTAGCCTATAACCCACATTAAACATTATGATGCCTGGGATGAGCCAGGTAGAAGGAAATAGTGGGGAGGGATGTTTAAGGGATACTTACAGCTGTCAAATGCCAGAAATGTTCCCTGTGCATCCCCAGATCCCTGTAATTTCAAATATACCACATTAACACAACATTTACTACCACTACAGTTATAAAAAGAGAGACAAACCGGGCAGCAATGTGTTATTTTCATATCTGTAACTACACAAAACTACAGTTTAATGCAACGAGGGATTTTGTACAAGCAGCCTATCTTGAATCTGCTCTGACAATTAAAGGTGAAGGAGTTTGAACATTAAGACTGCACCTTTCAACAACAACATCAGGTTTCACAGCACCAGGCATTTGCACAGCCCTTAAAGAAACACATGAATAAGGTCAATTGTGTAAAACTTCCCTAATAAAAACCCCACCAAAAATAAACTACTTAAGAGCAAAAGAGATTTGGGAGTGGAGGAACATGAGTCAGTAGAAGGGCTTCTAAAATGAGCAAGTGGTTTTAAAAACATGAATACAGAAAAGCTGCTCCAATGAGTAATAAATACTGAATTCCTACTCAGGAAGAAACAGCTTTGTATTTTGGGAATTATTGAAAGAAACTGAGCAGGGAACTGCCATGGTTTTGAGTTATAAATGGGAGAATACAAATCTCTAGATAAGTTTATATGGAAATATGTAAGAAATGAAATTTAATAAGCTACAGTGTAAAGATCTTAAAAAGAGCATAGAGTTCAAATTACTTCAGTGAATTACAGAAAAACCCCAAACAATTCTGGAAAAGCAAGGATATAAAATATTCTCTCACTCAAGGCATAAGAAATCCTCTATAAAATGAATGAAAGCTTGAAATCAAAATTAAAAGGCTGAAGAAACATATCTTTATCCAGGTGATGAAAGAGGAGGAAGGAATTCTGAAGAACTGCCTTTATGAAACAAGAATATGTTATATTAACAAGAGAGTGATTGTGAAAACTAAATAAAAACCTAAATAAAAGAAATCTGTGTTTACCCTCACCCCCTCAAACCAAAACAGAGATATCCAGGGAAGATATAGGTAAGGCATTTCACCGAAGGATTATTTTGTCATCAGTCTACAATTAAATGCACACCACCCCGAGATCCAGATAAGCAAGAGTGAAATAAATGTTATCTGAGAACTGTCTCACAAACCCATTCTCAAGAGTGTGAAAAGGTCACTGGTAATACTCAGAAATAATAAGAACAGGTGCAGCTGCTCACCCACAGCCCTGGGAGCCAAGGCTTTGTCTGCATAGCTCCTTCCTCATCTTCTTTCTAACCCATATCATGCTATGTTCTCAATCAACAAGTTTATCAGAGCAACGCTTCTCCTTCCTCAAGATCACATATTTACTAGAAATTAATATGTTCTGAGATTTCTTAAGTAGGAATAAGAATTAAAGAAATTAAAACAATGATAATATTATTATTAATAATAATAATAATGGTGAGTATAAGACCTTTTACCTTCAGGTTTTGCACATGCCAGTGGCAATGCTGGTTCCAAATGGCTGGCTCTAGGAGTGATTAGAAATCAGCAGATATGCCCCAAAAACACTTCATTCCCACCCAAACCCGGCCCAGGCTGCTCCTGGGAAGACCCACGCAGCACACCAGGAAAAGAGCTCTGCTGTCCCTGCTGTTTGTCCACCCCATCTGTGCCCTTCCTCCCCAAACCCACGCTGCAGGGGGATGCAGAAAGCCTGCCATGCACTTCAGGGAGGCTCTGAATGCAGCCAAGGCTCTGGGCAGAGCCAAAGGACGCAGCTCTCCTGGGGTTCAGCATCCTTTCATCGCCTAAGAGGATGAGTGAGTCCATCCAGGAGGGATTTCCAGAGCCAAGAGCCGATGAAACAGTGTCTGAACATGCTCCCTAGACTGTGAGACCAACTGGAAAATATTTATCCAGATCTTGTTTTTTTTTCTTTTCTTTTTAAATCCCACTTCCCTCTTCAAGCTGCCATAAAAACAACCAATCCTCTTTTGGGAGTTCAGCATTTCCTGAAGAAGGGAACCGTTCTGCCATTCTGGCACAGAGATGAAGCAAAACACAAGAGACCAGGCAAGCATTAGAAGGAAGACAAACTGTTAAAAAAAGCTGATAATCTCCAAGGATTTCAGAGGAAAGTGGAAACACTTTTAATCGAGGGAGGCTGTGGAAGTAGAGGACTTGGCTCCGTGGACAGAAGAGAGACAGAACGTGCACCCCTGGGTTCTCCTGGTTCAAGTCCAAAGTGTGCCTCTCCCACTGTGTATTTCACAACACACAAAAAGCCTCTTGGGTTTCAGTCATTGTGACAAGAATTTCTGTCCAAACAGACATTTCCTGGGGGACTTTTGATGAAGCTTTTCCGTGTCAAGCTGTTTGCATACTTTGGAGAAAGCCCACGTCTCACACCAGCCTGTGGTTAGTTTGAGTGCCTAAGCACTTTTACCACAGATCTCAGTTGCAGGAGGATTACCAAGTTGTGCTTCTTGGGGAGAGGAAAACCATCCATTTTCTTGGATTTTTCCTTGAACAGTAAACAGGACTATGGGCATGGAAGGAAACTCTCTGCCCATCCAAGCACCAAAACAGTCAGTGGACGATTCAGTGACCCCCATGTGTGGTTTTTGGAAGAACACAAGATTTGATCTCTTCTGAGCATCAAGACTGCGGTTGAAGAACATGACAGACGTGTATTTCTCTCACTTCTTTTATCTTCAAATCACCTCCCTCAGACCTCAGCTCTGAACCCCAGGAGCTCACAAGTTTTACCACTGTTTTAACAGCTCTCAGCCTACAGTCTTGCCCAGGGCAGGAGCCTCTGCCCAGCAGCTCCAGCTAATTATGGCACAGGCAGCATTTCTTTATTATTGTTTAAGGAAAAATAAAACCAGTGGAGAGAGCAACTGGTTGTCCTCTGACTGTATATCCCACAGAGCTGCACCTTACAGGGTGAACTAGTTCTGTTAAACACAAGCTGTCATCCACTTGAGGGATCAGAGATTGAATGTTTGTCAAAAGGTGAAAAGAAACCCTTTGGAGGTGTTTGTCCATCCCACCAAAAGTTCTGTTTTCCTGTGAAGTGGCCCAAGCAGGACCTGGCTGTTGCAAGTGATTTTATGGGTGACTTCATCAAACTTATTTCCCCCAAATGCCTTCTCAGCTACAATTTCCTCCCTCGAGAGAGTTTGACTTTTAATCTAGAGACCCATTGTTTTTCTCTCAGTTCCTGAACTGTGACTCCTTTTACAAAACCAGTTTTGGCAGGCTCAGGCAGAGCTTTGGCCCACCCAAAGAAGAGCCCAAAGGCTCCGTCACTGTCCCATAACTGACATTATTTACCAAGTGGTGCCTTGTCACAAATAATCCTTTTCCTTTGTTTAATTTACATGCTACTAAAAAAGCAAAGCATCCCAATAAGACAGAGACTGGCAATACTTGTGAATTATGAGAGAACTATTTGGTATCAAAAAGAACCAGAATAGAGGAAAGAAGGATGCTCAGCCCTTCATATACTGTGGCATTTTCATCCAAAATGCTCATATCACACAAAATACCTTCCCAGAAGCTCTCAACAACACTGAAAGCCTGTAGTGGAAACATTTGTTCCTAATCTGAATAAATACAAAGGAGAGGAAAAAACTCAACCTACTCCTTAATGAGAAGATTTCAACAGAAAAGAAAGAGAAGAAAAGTAGTTCTGTTACTTTCTTTTTCTCCCTATGTGTTCCACACAATTTATCAAGCATCATCAAGCCAAATTTTATTGAAGGTGGTCTTGGAAAAATGAATCAGTGGCTGTAAACAAATAGGCTTGAACAGATATAGTCCTTCTTAGTTATTTCTTCTTGTTGGCCATTTGTTTTTGTTTTAAAGCAATGTGACAGCTTACAACAGCAAACACAAGGCTGTCAGGGACATTCCACTGGCAGACAAAATATATTCTTCTTTCACTACTACTACTACTACTGAATTTTTTTAAATACTGATGACTTGTCCAGAAGCCTCAACTGTATCCAGATGCTATCAGGTATTTAATATGATAATCTGGAGGACTCTGGAAAGCACTGAGGTTTTGGGGAGAAGGAAAGTTTATTTTTGATTCTATTACAAATTTAAGCTTTGTGGATTTTTTTTCCAGGCATCATCAGTTACTGGGTTCAAGCTGGGTAGCCCACAAGAAAGTTTCAGAAAAGCCTGAGAAAAAAGGCAAGTTTATCCCCTTTTCCTTCTGCTCTTTTTTCCTGCCCTGCTTTAAGAGTGTTGTTATCAGCAGGGTAGATTTAAATGAAATCTCAGACTGGCATCTTGCTGACCTCAATCCCAGCTGACTAAAGCCTTGCAACACGGCTGTCCTTGGCATCTAGCAGAGAGCAGACACCAATCCAGCTGCTGGATTACGAAACAGAGAATCTGGTATGAGGAACTAGATCCATTCCACTGTCTGGAACTCTGTTTAAAACACAGCTTAATTTCTCTCTCTCCCTGCTAACTTCATTGACAGGAGCAGGCTTGATATCTCAATCAGGGCAGCAGAACACCACAGAGGATACTGTGCCTGCAGGACTGCAGAGACCACACACTTGAGAAGGAAATGCAACTGCTACCACCAGGTGATGATTCTTTTAAAGGGACCTCCAAGCTTTAAAGCACACACCAAAACATCTCATACCACTTCCTTATCGGGAAAGGACCTTTTTTTTGTTTTCAGTTGCTTTTTAAAAATTAAGATAGAACATGAGAGCATCACTGTCATGTTAATAAAGATAAGTTATGAAACAGTTTAAACAACTATCGTGTGTCTCGCTACACGAACAGAAGCAGAACAAAACAAAAGTGAGTTCATTACCTGTACTTAAACCAATTTGATCGTCCTCTGCCTTCCCTTCAGCTATGGACTCGCTGACAGGGTCCCCTTTTCGACTCCTGATCTTTGAAAAGCCGCTGGAGAGAGAGGAGAAGATGCCCCGGATGAAGTAGCCCTGCTGCTCGGCGTCCAGCGAGCGCACAGCCTGCAGGAAGGGCCGGGCATTCCTGCTCCCGGAGCGCGGCTCCGGCTCCGACAGCGAGCGGCTGAAGGGAGCTCGGAACGGCCTCATCCTGGTCGGGAGGAGTGTCTCAGGTGGGTCTTCCAGGAGAAAGTCAGCACTGGTGGCATCCACACTTGCAGAACTTTTGGCAAGACTTGGGTCATTGCATTCCCCTTTTCCCTCTCGTTTGCTTACCCTCCAGGGGGGCCAAGGATGTGTTTGCCACCTGTACTCTCCAAGAGGTTTCTCTGAGTCAAAACTCAACTGTTTGTTCAACTTCCTGCTTTTTGTTTGGTGGTACCAATGATAGCCCTTCAAGGCAGCTGTGCCAGCATCTTGTTCTGACAAAGATCTTCTGAAGGTCCTGGGAGAAAGGCTATGATGCTTTTTGAAAGAACTCATTTTCTACCCTCTGGGTTCCGGCGCTTCACTTGCATTCCTTGTTGCTTAGTAGTCACGTAGCTGCAGTTCCTCACTCACCATTTTACATCCCCAGTTACTTTGTTCATGGCTGTGAACTGCAAAACAGCAGAGGTTCCTCCTGAAGACCTTCAGCACCAATCCCAGGACCAGGTATTCCTACATCTCCACGAGAAGGACGTGCCCTCATCTGCAGCACACCAACTAACAGCCCACGGAGCCTTGCTGAGCTTGCTATCACTTCATGGGCTGCCACATTTCTGCACCAAGCTCTCAGGAAATGACTAAAAGAGCCCAGCAGTGAAAACCCACAGTGCTGTTCTGTGCCGATCACACTTCGCTTTTTTTCAGTCTACGTTAAAGACTTGGTTAAAAAGAAAAAAAAAAGAATGCGAAAGTACTTTGCTCTGGAGACGCAGCAACGGCTCAGAAAAGCGTTGGAAAATTGCAGTGCTCAACTAAGATCATGCATGTGTTCTTCAGTCAAGTAGCAAAGTATATTACTGTATATAGTTAAGTATAAAGTTTCTATTTACCACAGGTATGTTCTATCACTCAAGAGTACCTCAGAGCTGCCTTTTAGAGAAAGGTAATTCAGGCAGATTCATCAGAATCGAGCGCTGGAAGCACGAGACAGGAAAGCAAAGAGGAGGAATGGAGGAAGGAGAACAAACCCTGCAACTCAATGCAGTGAGAGTGTAAATACACTGAAGGGAAATAAGTAAAGAGGAGGAGAGAAGGGGCCGAGAGGGTGGGTGGGACTTCACCAAACACACACCAAAGGGAAGGGTTTGAGGCATGGCAAACAGAACAGGGCAGCAGGAAGATACTCCTTTTTCTCCTCCCCCTTTCTTCCCTTTTTAAACAGCAGAACAGGGGATCATTTTTTTATAAATCTTGTTGCAATAAATGAGATGGAAAAAATAGCCCTATCTGTTTAACCGAGAGGAAAAAACCTTCTTGCCTTCACTACAATTTAAGAAACAGCTGACCGTTCTAAAATCTCATAAAGAAAATATCCGCTGGTGAACGAAGAACACGCTTGCCAAGTTTTAGACCAGAACACTTACATCTCAAGTCTACTCAAATCCCTGAAAATAGGGGGTTTATAATGGAAATGCTGACACACCCTTGGCAATAAAGTAACAATGAAAACTACTCCTCTGGTTAAATAAAATGATAATCTGGTCTGGCAGACCAATAAAGCTTAACTGACCCACTATGGGATCCTGCCTTTAAGCTAGGCTGCATTCATCAGCCAATACACATTCCTGACAGCTGCAGATACAAAAACTTCCTTACTTATGTGTATATATGGGAAAGGGTATCACTGCTCCCTAGAACAGAGAGGGAGTTACCCTCAAACCTCCTTCAAATCAACAAATAATTTCTCTACTCAGTAGCAAGTTAGACTTTTCAATTACAAATGACAGAAGCAACTATCTAAAAATGACAATGTTTAAGAATTCACAACAAATAGCCCCAGAAACAGAAATGCAATTTCTGCATCAAATAATGATGCTGCCTCTTGTGCTTTGTCCAGAACAGGGGATCATTCTGGAAGGACAAAATGTACCTATACATTTCTATACAAACCTATACAATTCTGCTACAATTCCCATCCAGAGCAACGAAGTTTCAAAGAAGCACAAGCAGTCAACAAAGAGATGCTGGTAAAATGATACACAGACTCCATTGGAAAAAAGTTAGCTGGCTTTTGCCTTCTGCTTTTTGATCCCAGGGGTCACTGATCACCTCTGGCTGCAGCCCACCTGGCCCCATGGACTAACACAGGTTCTTTAAAGTAACTCCTGGCTTGACCCTCATCATTGCTGGTAGCTGCTCTCTGCTGTGGGTGTCCATGTTCTCAAGAGTGAGGCAAACACAGAAGCACTGAGAACCCCAGTTTGAACTGGGACCTCCACTTCTTCCAGCAACAAGTCCTCCTTCTCCTTGTTGAGCCTTTTGCCAAATGCCTTGGATTAGGCAGGCTTCATGGAACTTCAGGAGCGTGAATAAATCCGATGGATGACGATGTGGTTCGCTCCAGTGGCACAAGCCATAATCAGCAGGGAAAGCTGAGAATGTGAGGCAGGTTTCTGGCCAGCTCTGCAAGCCGTGTTTGCACAAGTTTCTGCTAAGACATTTGCCAAACCTTTTGGGTTGGGAGCACAGCAGGGCAGGAGAGGACAGGAAATGCAGATGGTGCAGGAGCTGAAGCCCTCCTGGGGATGATTGCTGTGGATTTCCAGTGTGCTTTGTAATTCCTGCTGATCTCTGCCAGGCTGGGCACCCACACACCCCATGCTCTTGAAATAGCCCTTGGAGAGCCCTTTCCTGCCCTGTAGGAGCACTTGGTACCCCTGAGGGATGATTCAGCTTGGATAATCCGACCCCAGCTGCACCAGGGCAGGAATTCAGCACAACAGCACTTTGGATAGGACAGAACTTCAGACAAGGCACCAATCTCTGCATGAGAACAGAGATGGTCACCAGGATTCTCCCCTCCTTTTTCATCACCATCCTGTGGACACCTGACTGCAGGGAAAGATCCCTCCATCCCCTGCCAAATACAGGTGGCATTGCATTGATCCCTGACTCACACTGACCACCCATTCCAGCAAGGGAACACACAGAAAGATTAACCACGTCTCAAGTTACAGCACCAAGCAACGTGCAAAACCAGTTATGGGTTAACTGCTACTCCAAACTATTTTTATTGGTGTGGCCAGGGGTTGGACCACAGCTCTGTACACCTAACAATACAGAGAAAAGCTTCAATAAGCACTCCATGTGAAGCCCAAGAACATCAAAGTCACAGTTTAGTTTAAGTTTAAATAATATTGAGAAGGCTTTTTACTTTTTTTTTTTTAAATTCTGATTTCACTTTTTATTTTCATGTTACCACTGCTCAGAAGAACATATTTTGTGATCAAAGGAAAGTTCCCCTTGGCCTAGCTGAGGTTTCACAGTGTACTCCAGAGAGGGTAAAAGGATCTTTTCTCAAAGTGCTTCTAAAAAGGCAGACAACATTTACATGTTTATTAACATAAAAACACTGACAGACAAGTTTGCTTAGTCTACCAATAAGACAATTCTTTTAAATAGCTTAACTCAAAAATTTTAGCCTGGGCTTCGAGTCAAACTGATCTCTCCCTTCCTTACACACATCATCAGCAGCAAGGATGATGTTCAAAAACCCCCTTTGTCTACACTCATTCAATGCCACCGAGTTAAAATTGGTCTCAAGTGGCTCCAGCATTTCTTGTGTCCGTAGAACATGCAGGAGAGTAATGAGAAGGCAGAACTTTCTCCTTGATCCACAGTCCAGTGATTCAGGCTCCAGTCCAGTCCTTCCAGAGCAGCATTTTATCCTGGGCAGCATTTCACAGTCTCAGTATCACAAAGAAATCAGCTTACAGCAGTGACTGCCGCTGTATCAGTGATGTGAGCTCCCCAGCTGTACTGAGCCACCCACACAGCTGTCAGCAGGTAAAATAATGTCAGGGGGAGAAACGAGTTTGGCAATTAAGTTGAGAAAAATCTGAAATATTTTCACCCTTGTTTTTAACACCAACTGCCTACAAATGTGATCCTCCACCAGCAAATTTTCCTCCGCTTTTTTTTTTTTTTTTTAGTGTTTGCAGTTCACTGTGCCAAATCATTCATTTAGCTTTTCAGAAAATTACTATTTTCTTCCTAACAATCCCGTCACTTAATCATCACATTTGACATGTTTAACAGCATTATATTTCACTACTCCTAGATATTTAAGTAATTTATGCGCCAAATGCAGATTTGCTATGTTGGAATGTAACTGCATTTCAGCTTTAAGATTGTATTGGGAAAACAATCTTTCTTAACTTGATAACATTTCACAGAAAATATACACAAGCAGCCTTACATTTGCACCGAGAATATGAAGACAAATCTTTGCCAAGGGCCTCCTGTGTGAAAATTCTGCTCTCCATCATTCAGCTCTCCAGAAAAAAACTACCCAGCTCTGCTGCATGGAGCTTCAGCCATTTCTCAGAGTATGTTGTTTAATAAATACTACCAGCCAATTAAAAAAGTAAAAAAGCAATACCACAGAAAACCCCAAGTGCACCATTGCCAGGCAGCTGGAAGAAGGAGAACCTGGCTCTGATGTTACAAATTAATGTTTAATGTTTGCTTGCTCTCTGGAAGTTGTCTAGTGCTTGAGTAAAGGCACTACAATGTGTAAAATTTGAGTTCATAGCTTATATTGTAAAAAAAAGGATGAACTGCAATCTCCCATGACCGAACTGCTCCATTCTAAATTAATTTTGGACCAAACAAATTTACCAGCTTCTCATTTTTTACCAAGACATGGAGAGAAAAAGAGGAAAGAAGAGAGTTAAAAGAGAGAGGAAAAAAACCCCAAAACCAAAATGCCACACAACCACCAGCATCCATGATAAATCCAGGACATTTATTCATCACACTTGGTTTCAATCTTTTTTGATTGAGAAAATCAGCAGGCCAAGCAAATACCACTTAGCTTAAGCCCCAAACAAACAGGCATCAAATGAGTTTTAACCTGTAGAAAATAAATCAAATTACACCCTGTATCCTCCCTAGAGAAACCAGAAGGAATATAGAGGGTCAGGGATCCTGGATTTTGCAGTCTAGCTCCCCTTTCTTAGCTTTTTTTCCCATTTCAAACTAGCCCAGTGCTCAGTGCATTGGAACAGTTCGTGGAGAGGAGTAATCAATATACAAAGCAGGAATGAACACAAGTTTTTCCAATTGACCCAACTTGACATGTAATTAAATAGCACAGAAGAGAAAAGATTTTTTTTCCTTCCCTTTAAATTAGCGACTTTTCAAAATATTCAAGTTTTGTTTATGCAAGGCTAAGTAATTAATGACCTAACATCCCCTTCCCATCTCCTATCACCAAGATGCATCTGTTTCCCCCTGCAACATTTCCTGCAGGTGGATATGACTTTTCTTCAGCACAGACCGGTGCACCTGACTTACTCGACCTCTTAATATTTAGTGTTAATTAATGTTTAGAAATTACACAGAGGATGAAACAGCACCGTAGGAATTGTTGCATTTGGGGCTGGAGTGGGTGGAAGAGGGAGGCTGGGAATTGGCATGGCTGGAAGATAGAGATCCCTCAAACCAGAGCTCCTGAGAGCAAAATTGCCTCTCACAAGCCTGGGGCTGGCCAAACCTCCCAGTGACCACACTGCAAGCTCACCTGTCCCACATAAATCAAGGTATGCTGTTTCCACTATCGCTGTGTTGAGACTGAAGTGCCTCTGAACAAGTTAAATGGTGACAGCAGAACATCTAAATGCCACAAAACATCTCATTTTCCTCATTTAAATTTTGGTGCAAAGGCAGGCTGTAATTGCTGTCCCTCTGCCACAATTCCAAGCCCAACTTGTCACTACAGCTACAGCAAGCAGACTGAGCTCTGCTTTTGCCATGGTCTAATTTCTGAAGGAAGGTACTGAAAACTCTTCAAGATGCACAGGAATTTCCACCTGAATATGAGGAAGAACTTCATCACTGTGCAGTGACCACACACTGGAAGAGATCATCCAGAGAGGTTGTGGAGTCTCCCTCATTGGAGATATCCCAGACCTGTCTGGATGCCATCCACTGCTCTGTGCTCTGGGATGACCCTGCTTGAGCAGGAAGGTGGGATCAGATGACCTTCTGTGCTCCCTTCCAATCTGCCTCATTCAGTGATTCTGTAATTTCTGCCCTCTAATTCCCAGGCAAAACCTCTACAATTTCCCTGCTGACACAAACTCCCCACGTGAAAAATCTCCTGGTTTCATTTTTTCCGTGCTGTCCCCGTGATCTGCATGAGAAGCTGCTACAGCCCTGCCCACTGAGCAGAGCAGAGCAGAGACAATATAAATTTATGAGATGCTGGGCTTTGGATGGATGCCAGGAAACGTTAGCAAGCAAATCCCATCGCAATACCCGGCGAATAAACCTGCAGAACGGTGATGGCCAGGTTTTAATTTCACCAGCAATCTTTTGTTGTTGCTGTTGAAGACCAAACACAGCTCGTGCCAAGTTTCAAGGGCCATAAAAATGTACATTTAAGAGGCAGCCAGACAGAGGCAGTGGCTGAGGCCACACGCAGCTGCAAGCCACCCCAGCCAGCCAAAGATTTTTTGCAACATGCACTGGTGCAAACAAATAAATGCATGATCTGGAGGGAAACACGATGGAAACTACTCTGCAGCATGGAAAGGTGAAACAGCAGAATGACCTGGGTGGAGAGAGTGAGGCACTGGCCTCAGAAATTTGGAGAGTTTTAGGGATTTCTGTTGATGCCTTGGGGAGGCTGACCTGACACAGAGAGTGGACAGAGGTAGAGAATAAAATAGGTATTTTTTGGAAGGGCTTTAGGATCCACCTTGGGCAGGACAAGAGCCTGGGCAGGGCTGCACCCAAGGTGGACTAAGAATGGTCATAAATTGGTCACAAAATCTCACATTTTAATAAGTTTTGGCCCATTTGCATATTGGTGTTTAATTATCCAATTACACCTTCAGGTTGTGAGGTCCCATCCTTCTTATTCCTCCCTTCAGGCCATCACTTTTTGTGCTTTTGGGTTTGAAAATTGTCCTTGTTTGTTCTGTCTCCCCTCTCTGGCTCCTCTGTGGCCTCAACCCTGAGCTGTGAAGCCACTGGCACACATGGTGAGGAAACCCTCTGGAGCCACAGATCAGCAAGCTGAGCCCCTGGAGAATGGCAGCTGCACTGACCCACCTCACTGTCAGCTCCTGCAACCCTACAAATAAATCAGTGTGGCCACATAAATATACAAACTGTGACTGCATCAAGGAAAAAACCATTTATGCCCAGTCTGACATCCATTTCTTCATGGTGACAGGTTGGGTTCAGTACTATCAGAAATATCACACACAAGCTGCTCATTTTAGGTTTTAATAGCCTTGTTTTTCAGCAGGCAGAATTAACTTCCCATCACCCTCCTTCATTCCCAACTGAAGAGTTTGGGATTTTTGGGGAGAGAGTAGGGGAAAAACGCATTATTGCTGCAATCTTAAAGCAAGGGTTTTACCAGCAAAACACAGTTTTATTGCTAGATGTGATCCCTGTGTTCATCAAACCAACTGCAGCCTAAACTACTGAGGAAGAAATATATAAGAAGTATATAGGCAACTTAATAGATAAACATCCCAAAAATGGTCTTGGTAACTATGCCCAAAGAGCAGGTGCATTTATCCAAACTTTATTTATCCAGCCTTTATTTTTATGTAAGTAGAAAGGAACATATCCTCACTGCAGCCTGCTCCAAAAATAAGACCTACCAACTCTCCACCAAGAATGTTAGGAGCTGTTATAATTCCATTCTATATATTTTTAATTAGTTGCTGTAACTGTTATTTTGTTTTATCTCATTTTATTTATAATTTATTTATTATCTCATTTTATCCTTTTTTAGAGTGAATAAGCTATCTTTATATCAACAACTCCTTCACACAATACTAGCTTTGTAAATACATTTTAAAATGTAAATATATTTTAAAAGCTTCTCAAACACTGGAAATCCCACTGTAGGAGCCAACTGGCAGCAAAAGATAACCACCAGCTAATTGACAACACTCTTCAAAAATCACTGGAGAGTGTTCTCTTACAGTTTATATAAATGCAGAACTTTAGCAACGTGCATAATTAAATTTTTGCATTTATCATCTAAACACCACCAGTAATAGAAATCTTCTGTCTGCTGTGACGACCTTTCAGACTGAATCCAACCATGAACCCAAAACTGCACCACTGAGCCATGGCCCTAGACAGCAAAACACAGGGATGAATTTACAAATCCAGAATTATTTTAGGCTCTGAATTGAGGCAGGGAAATTCCTTGAGCTGGGTGAGAACTATTCCAACACCCACCTTGCAGCCCTCATTGGAATGTTGTGTTAATATCAGCAAATTAAAGTGCAACAACTGACAAAAAATAAATGACAGCTGGAGTTTAGGATTAAGCCTTCATTTAAATGAAGAAATAAATTCCAGAGAGGAAAGATGGAACATCCTGGTATCTCAAAATGCCAAAAGTCTGAAATAAAAACACTCAGGAAAAAGAGTCTGTTCCAAATTCCAGGTGCTAGAGCGCTGCAGTGAGAAAGTAGTAAAAGAAACAAGCAAAAAAGAAATTTAAAAAGACATGGGGGGAGAAAAAAGAGCATTTCTTAAATGCAAATGACCTTCTAAGCAGCAGAGGTTTCTCCCTCCACAGGTTGTCTGTCAGGAACAGCCTGGAATCAGTGCAGAAGCCACACATCAGGGCCAGTGCTGGAATGAAGATGTACCCACTGCCAGCCTGGGCACCAGGCCTGGAGGAGATTCCAGCACTGGCAACAGAGCCAAGGGGTGAAGCCAGGTGACCTGGTGGCACCAAAACAGGAGAGAGAGAGAAAGGAGCACACCCTCTTTGAGTGAAGCTCTGTGCTTGCAATTTAAACAATGATTAAAGATGCTCAGTGTAGGACACGGCTCGGGATACACTGTGTGATCCCTGAGAGGTGAACCTGCATGCCCTGGGAATTTAAATGTACAAAAAGAATCTCTCCCCCAAAAGGGAAAGATACAGAAGGATTTCAACCTTTGAAGGGACAGGAAGGAGGGAGGAAGAGAAAGAAGATTATTTCTCTTTCAGAGACTATTTAAGGAACCTAATTTGTGACACGTGCACGCACTTCCTCACCACAGGGCAAAACAAAGAAGTGACCACTGTGAAAAAGGATCTGCACGAAGCACAAAGTCACTGCATCCCTGGCACCAGGGCCACCCTCAGGTGTCAGCTGCACATGGAGCCCTGTCCTCCAGGAAGCCATGCACAAGCACTTCATCTCTTTTGTGCCTTTTCATTCATTATTAGGGCACCAGAGATCACTTCTGTTTCACGTTCCAAAATGACAGGTTTGGTTTCATTAGGTGTGAACGCCAGATGACCAGGACTGCCTCTCTCAGAGGTCAATCCTTCCCATTTATAAGCCTGTGTGAGCAGCACTTTCAGTAGGCAGCCACTGTTATGCAATCTTTTTTTAAAAAAATACATTCTCAATTATTTTCATTGCAAAAAAATGAAATTTTAACCAAAAGGTTTAACAAACCACGAAAAAAACCAAAGGAAACAAACCCCCCAAAACTGCATGCTCTTGCTTAGAGAAAAATCCTCTCCAGTTGACACTTCTGAAATGCCTTTTTTGTTGTTGTTTTCTCACTTCATCGGTAAAAGGGAAAATGAGCTGATATTTACTATTTTTACCTTAACCACACTAGCACGGTTAGCAAACCACCATCCATCCTCACCAAGCAGCGTGGAACTGCTGTGAACAATAAAATCTGGCTTTGAAATTGTACCTTGAAGCCTCGAACCAACCTGCCAACAAGTCCAGAATATTTGCTCTAAATATAAAACACAAAGGCACTCTGGGTTTTATAGAGACACAAGCAACCACCAGAGTTAAACTAAATTAATGAGCATGTGTATTCCAACTCCAGCAGAAAGGACAGTCTGGCTTCACTTAGGAACTTGTTATAATCCCTGCCTTATAAAAAGGTTTTTACACATATGAAACCCTCATATACTAGTGAGACATAAAATCAGGATGTAATCAAATCTCCACAGCTTTATGTACAAATCCCTCGGGACTCCAAGCTGCAAAACCAAACGTGAATAATTGCATTTATTTTCTAATAAAGACCATGTGCTCTGGGGGCACGAGTACACAAGTTTTCAAGAACTCTGCCCAATATTTCTGGAGGTATTTCTACTTCAAATAAGCAATCCAGCTAAGCAGAGATAAACACACACACACACATCAGTGACCTCATTTAAACAATGCACCGATTATAAATCCGGGTGCCAAATCTAAATTTAGAATTTTAGGAAAAAACAATGGAGCTGGAGGAGAAGAGGCTTTCTCCTATTTACTGTTTACCCAATTCTGTGCAGTTTGGCCCCTTTTGGAGCAGCGTGCCCACTTTCCCCAGTGGGAGCCAAGAGAGCTCTGGCTGTTACTGGAATCGCAGCGTGATCCGGCACTTTGGATGCTCGGAGCGCGCTTGGTGCCATTTCAAAGCTTGCCTCACAGTTTGGGTATGTGCACACTCTGCTTCCCCCAGACAGCCCCCCATGCCTGACACAAGGCAGACAGGCACTGCAGCACTGAGTCACTGCTATAGAAACAGGCTTTAAAAAAAAAAAAAATAAATAAAAAATTTCCAATTTTGGGTGCCCAAGCAGGAAATGAGGGGAGGAGGCAGCATGGGGGAAAAGGAGGAGGAGAAAGTTCTTCTTTTAATTTTAGACTATTACTAATTTTGTTTTGCGCTACAGAAGCTAGACCTGTGTGAATTAATGCAGCATTATCCTTTCTAATTTTTGCTCAGTCCAGGCTGCAGTCTTAACTTAATCTCCTTACATGGGACATGGCAAGGCATTTGTTCCCCCTGCCCTGCTGTGGCTCTTATCTTTCCACCAGATATTCCTGCCTGCACCACACATCCAGCCATGTATTTATTACCTCTCTTCCCCAAAACATATAAAAAATAAAGAGGATTCCCCCCTTTTGTGTTTGGAAACAAAAATCTACGTACTGAGGACACCAAAGCTGAAATCCTGATTTGTTGTGAAGTACACCAAGATAATGAGATTTATAACCACAATGTATGGGAAGGAACAACACTGAAATGCTTTTCCTTCTTGCAAAAAAATACTCACACCTTAAAGTCTCTTTGCCCTTTTTGATTTATGGATATTTATATGCCAAATTTTGCTGGGCAGGCTGAGACTAGAGGAGAGAAATCCCTCTATTCCCTGCTCTATTTTAGCCTGTAACAATTATGCATACCATTTATTCTTATTGTTTCAAAGCAAGTTACTTTTAACTTGTATTTTTTTTTAAATAAGTTTCTGTCCCCAGCTGTCATTATTAAGGTTTTTGTCAAACTAATTTTTTTTATTTCCTTTCTCCATGTTTGCACAGCACGGGCACAACTCATTTGTGACTTCCCTCCTTAGATGCAAGTTGACACACACAGATCAATTACACAGAAATACAATGACTTACAGTAAAGAAATCATCTGGGAATAAACCAAAGATATAGACCTCAACTTATTTATAAATATCTTCAAAAAGGAGCCTGGAAACATCCCACCCCAGGCTGGCAGTGCACAAGGCAGAAGTGGTGGGGAGTGGCAAGGGAAGAGGCAGACAGACAAAGATTTTATTTTTTGTCTTATGAAAGTTTCTTTCTTTCCAGAAAAAAACAAGAAAGGCCAGGAAATCCTCAGAATTTGGCATTCCCAACACCACCTCTAGATGAACACAAGGTCCTCGTTTCCTGCTCCTTCCTCACTTCACAGCAAGCGAGGACAGAGCAGGACAATGCCAACGTCAGGAACGCTGCAAACAGAGAAGCAGCCCTGTAATTCAACCCTGAATAACCCAAATTAGGATTATTCTATTTACTTCTATTTCATACTAATGCATCCACTTTTTTTTCTAACTATGAAAACCCAGGTCAGGTCTTAGAGTCACTAAAGCTCCTCCTACACTTTCTCATCTCTGGATCAAAGATTAACTGGCCAAGCCTCCTGCAAAATAGTCTCTTCTCTGACCATCAGCAGCCAGAAGAATTTGGGGGTAGAGATGGTTAAACAGGAAGGAAAGGTGAAAGGAAAAGATCCCAAAGCTCAGAACAACCCTCTTCCCAGCTTCTCCTGCTCACACCAGGCATGGGAAAGCAGGAAAGGTGATGGAACACACATAAAACAAAAAAAACCAAAATCAAGTTCTTCCTGCCTGAAAAGCTGTCAAGCATATCAAGCCCTTCTTTTACCTTCTTGACTGTCTAGAAAACTGACATAAGAAAACTGATTGTTACTCTGCAATAAACTGCAGCAGAAGACAAGAAAAAAAAAAAAAGGGCAAATCTGAGTTTATCTTCTTAAAATATAAACCCCTCAAGGAATATAATTTGCTGCAATTAAGCACAAAAAGCCAATCCTCAAGATAAGCCTGAACAAATCACCTTGAGAACTGAATAAATTGTGGTTTGATTTGAGGGATTTTTCAGTGCATCTGTTAATGCATTTACCTGGCCTGTCAAACATACTGCTGAAGTTCTCACAGCAGATGAACACAGCAGCCAAGAATAGAAAGTGGGCAAGACAGTCTGGGACCACTGTTTCAATGAAGAGGGTTTGAATATTTAATTACTAAATTAGAAAGAAGTCTCAAGTTTCAGCTTGTATCATATGACACTTCACTGAACTTCTATGCACAAAGAGAGAAGGTTTAGATCAGGTATTGGGAAGAAATTTTTCCCTGTGAGGGTGGGCACAGGGTGTCCAGAAAAGCTGTGGCTGCCCCTGGATCCCTGGAAGTGTCCAAGGCCAGCTTGGACGGGGCTTGGAGGAACCTGGGAGAGTGGAAAATGTCCAGCCCATGGCAGGGGGGTGGAACAAGATGAGCCTTAAAGTCCTTCCAATCCAAACCTTCTGGGATTCTGTGATAAATTCATCTACCAGATGCAGCAACATCACCATGGGAAGCTGCACATTTGGCATCTTACTTTAGGATTCAGACTCTCACAGATGAGCAATAAATTACTGATACCAAAGTGCTTGAAAAGAGCTGATAATACTACAGATATTTACTGTCCTATAGTAAATACACAGTTGCTTTTACACGTCAAAAAAAATTAGTTCTTGATATCTAAAATAACCCTCATTCAGTCTTTAGATATGAAGAGTTACCTTGACAAACTCTCTTTTGAGTCTGCATTTCAAGTCTTTCCTGTCTGGATCTCTAAAAATGAGATGCAGGCCGTATTTCTGATGCACAGAAGGCATGAGCTCCTCTTTCTCTTATTTTCTTATTTTCTTTGTTCCCCATCACCCACAGATGCTGTTCCCCAAGCAGCTGAGAAGTGGAATGCTCTGTTCCCAGAGCCAACACCATAAGTCACTCTGTGTACTCACAAGTCAGGGTACAAGATCTCCCAACACTTTCCCCCCAAATCTCAACCACTTTTCTAACTCTCATTGTGCCTAAATTCAACAGCTTTTGTTATCAAGTCAATAAAAATTCACATTTCCTGCCAAGCCACGAAACCACATTTAAATGGTAGAATGTGCACCCAATTAAGCATTTCTTAGTGGTTTAGGTGGGAATTCAGGTATGAAGAGAATGACTTTGCAGAGCTGCAAGGGTCATTTTGACAGAAGGAGGGTAACTAAGCCTGTGAAGTGCAGAGAGAATCAACAACTCAACATTTACTGGATGTCAGAAGTACAGGCAAAGGCCAGCAAATCCAGAATTCATTGCTCCCACTGGGCTCTAGCTGTGAGCTGACCCTGTAGGAGCACTTAGCTCTTCTGAGCTGTTTAAAACCTTTCACTTGGGTGCTGGTGGTTTTACAATTCCACAGTTTCAAGCGGCTCATCAAAGAAGCTGTGAGCAAAGGTGGGAGGACACAAATACCTCTTAAACTGGCTTTGTTAACGAATCAGGCTGCAGTGGGATTTGAAGTCTGCAAGAAGTTTTCCAGAAATAGTGCATGATTTATGCAGAGATGATTGCACATCAATTTCTTATTCAGAATCTTTGTCACATTCACAGGGAAAAAAAAAAAAAAAAAGTTGGGTTTATTTCTGTCCTTCATTCTTCTACCCTACTGGGTTCTTTCAGTTACTTTTCCCACTTGCTCTCCTCTGCTCTTCCCATGCAACAAACTATCAAACACAGGCAATAAATGGATGAAATCCCACAAGCTTGCCTGTGCAGTCACTGTACTTTTCACAGCTGAATAGGCCATATCCATTCAATTCCCATTTCCAGGGATTGATCACTGAATTGAACAGGAGAGTTCATCCACCTGCACCTCTGCTTTCAGCCAATTTTTGAGAGTCCTTCTTATAATCACAACTCTAGACTATCAAATGAATCACTGTTCAATAGATTCAATACTGCAAAAAAATTTCTATTCCAACACCAACTCACATTTTCTCTTTTTAAAGCTGGCAATGAAAGAATATTAAAATAGAAGCTGCAGCTCTTTCATCATTAAGACCTCTACATTTTGTACTGCATAGATATTAAGGGAACTTCTGAATGAACCAGAAGGTGGCAATTTCTAGGTATTCCCACCAAAGCCAGAAAAAGGCAGGGGAAAGGGGAAGGGGAAATCTCTTCCCATTATTAAATGCAACACAATTAAATGCAAGGACTCCTTGTAAAATAACTGAAGCCAATCACCACAAACTACAGGGAAAATTAGGCAGAATTTATGCAGCAATACAGAAGAGAACAGTGACACACAACACAATGTCTCACTAAAGGATGAATAAATGTGCATTTAAAGCTCAGAAACTGAGAGCCAGAAATAAGAGGGGAAACAAGACAGAGGGAGGAAAATTAAGAGAAGAGAAGGAAAAAAGATGTGCTCATTATCTCAAGAGCTTAACTCCAGAGATTCCAGAAGAGCAAAGAAGGAGCAAAGAGATTCCAGTGCAGCAGCTTCTGACACAGACAGGTCTAATGCTGCCATTACCTCGCCATACACATTTGATGACTGATTTGGAGCTCTGGAAATCTGACAGGGAGAAAGCTGCAATTTAGCAAGAATAGTTATTTAAAGCACTTACTCAGGAAAAAGCTGGATTTAGCTCAACGAAGAGGCTGTGATTGCCCCAGAAAGTACCTGGCCATGGCAAAAGTTTCATACGGGGACTTTTAAGACTTTAAAATCTACAGGCACAATCAGGAAATGAATGTTTGTATTTTTTATGACTAGCCTAATTATAACTTTCAGCCCCAGAGGTGCTTTCAGTATTCACAAAACTCAGTTTAAATTCACTCTTCCTATTACCTCAGCTATCATCTAATTTGTTATCTCCTCCCAGGCCCTACTAAAACTGAAACTGGAAACCTCATTTTCAAAAGAGTAATTCTCTTACTTGTTACCTGATAACAAGCCTCAGGATCACAAATTTAATCGCAATAATAACTGAATACACTGACAAGTGAACACAAACACTTCCAGTGTTTACACCAGCAGCAGTAATTAGTGTTTAGTCATGTCAGAAAGTGACTGCAGATTTCCCTCCACAAGGAAAGTGACTGGAACAATACAAGCAGCAGTCCCTTACTGAAGAGAAGATACAGAGATACAAGCACAAGAAAAAGGTTATTTTTAATATAAAATACATTCACAGGCAATACAACTTATTGCCAAAGTGATTTGTTATTAACCCAACTTCTTTTTTTTTTTTTGAGGTTTAAATATTTTCATGATTTAAAAAATAATTAAAATAAAAATATACATTAAGTTCCCAGCAAACAGAAATAGGAACTTACTGAGATTTTTTACTTTACGTGGCTCAATTTCCTCTCCCTCCTGCAATTATCTGTCTGCAGAGGAAATAGCACACAACGTTCTGTGCCTGGCTAGGAGGTTCATAAGAACAATGATTATACAAGGTAACACCATGTTATTTTTAAACAGATTCTTTTTCACTCTTGTTTTGTTGTTGTTTGTTCTTAAAGAATTTGAAAAGCTTTTCTGCAGGCGGGATTCTGATGGCTCCATGGCACAAGAATGCAGCACTGCGAAATGCAGAACAGATTTAGAGTATTTCTGACACGTGTGCTGCAAGACTGTCATTAAATGAGATGAGTAATTAATTGAGATTTCTGAGTAAATGTGTTCTGTAACAGCATCACTTGAAGGGGCAGCCTAAATGTCACTGCACTCAGGTGATGAAATCCCTCCTGAAACTCCCTTAGCCATGGGTGACAGCTCAGGGGTTACCACCCTTCAAAGCCATGCTGCTCCACAGGAAGGTAAAAATCCCTGATTTATCATCCTCAGCACCCTCAGACAGAAGATATTCCTGATGCTTCAATAAAATTACCTGAGATCCCAGTTCCTACCATTATTTACCTGCCAACAGACAGACATGTAAAGATGCTGCAGCCATTAAGGCTGTTACTTTTCTGCTGTTTGAGAGCTTTGATGTGACAACTTGAAAGTTCATTTAACAGCTTCTTACATCCACTGTCACCCTGCAGAACCTCCAGGTGATAATGCAGCATCAGCTGTGGGGATGCAGCTGAAAGAAGGGGTGGCACAGTTAGAAAACAAAGGATTCTGCTTAGCTAAGCCCTTCTCAATAAGTTTTTGCTGCTTTGCTGTTCTTTAATGTGTTGAGATTTCCACGCAGTTTGTATTTTTTATATAAGACAAACAATAATGTTCAAGAACAACCAGTTCCAGTTGAGTTAAAAGTCTCTTCAGCTAGGGCATGGCTCAAGCTTATTTCAGTTTACCCCAAATCCAAACAACAGTTTGCATTTTCTCTGCAGTTGTACACCAGCAGACAGGCAAATTAAAGAGTGTTTAAAAGCAGCAGGGATAAATCCAGCAGCATTTGTTAGGCTGGCAAAATGCCACTTGCCAGTTTTGACCATGACATTTTATAACCTTTTTGTTTTAAAGAAAGATCAAAACCTTAGGATGTTCAGTTTCACCACCACTTCATGAAGTGCTCACAAGTTCTCCACCATAACCAACCTTAAACATACTTATACATTAATAGGAGTCATTAAAAATATTTCATTATATTAAAATATTACATTCTAAAGGGGTCATAAAAAACCCCTACTGTCTCAAAGTATGTGGAATTATAAATCCTGCTGAAACAGTATCTGACCACATCTGTTCTGATACAAAAGTGATCACTTAGAAATCCCTTTTAAAGGCTGATATTTCATGTAGTTCATTATTCCTTAAACCTCTGAAAGCTGCTGTAAGTTGCTGGTGACTAATCAAAGGCATAAATTTGGACCACACAAATCCATGATCACTTTCAGATCTCCTTCAAGTAAATCTCTCCCCAACAACTAAGAATGGAAGAAAAAATTATTTTTTTTAATGACATGAGAAGCGCTGAATAAAAAAGAACGGTCACCAGACAAAGACACTGCTTGGTAAGGACAAAATCAGCACCTTTTGCTGCAGACTTTCTGCCAAAATTACACGTGACAACACAGAATAAGGTGTAGAGCTGCATTTTTGCTGCTCCCCACACCATAACCACTGGAAAATAAATACTGTAAGTGTCCTTTGCGCTTCTTTGTAATGTTTCCTTCCTGTGCCATTTCTTTTTCCATCTGACTGCTGATTGCAGTGGTCTTTTTATCCATGGAGAGCTGGGCAGCAGGCTGGGATTACAGAACTGAGAACAGCACTCATCCTCCTNTTTCCATCTGACTGCTGATTGCAGAGGTCGTTTTATCCATGGATTGGTATGGAGAGCTGGGCAAATGCAGGAACCAGGCTGGCTTCAAGCACGTACTTTCCCTGGGGCAGAGTGAGTGCCTGTATTTACACACCTTGTCCAAGTGCTTCTTCAATGGGTACACTCCTTCCAGGATCACATTCCCTTCACCTCACTCTCCCAGCATCCTCAATTTCCTAACATCCTGCAGGCACTTAAAAAAAACCCCCATTTAACACAGCTCCCCACGGTGTAAACAGTGAGATTTAAGGAAAAAAAAAAACCAACAAAACAACACAGCTCTCCAGGGGTTCTGAAATCACAAAGTTATCAAAGCCAAGGCTATTTACATGGTGCCCTTTTGGCTGTGTTTCTCTCAACAAAGAGTTGTGCTTTCAAACACTGATGGACGAAAACTTCTCTGAAGAAATGTACACAACATATGTACACAAAGTAAATGTGTGCTCTAGTCACTTAATACCTGCTAGACTTGCCTATTAAAAAAAAAAAATCCTTCTCTGTTAATTCTCAGACTGAGCTTTTCCTTAAGTGCAAATTCAACTAGAATAATTCCATTCTACTTACTCCTGAAGTAAGTAAAAGGGGCTTAAAAGAGACCCAGAGAGGGACTTTTGACAAGGACATGTGGTGACAGGAGAAGGGGGAATGGCTTCACACTGACAGAGGATAGGGTCAGATCAGATATTGGGAAGAAATTCTGCCATGTGAGAGTGGTGAGGCCCTGGCACAGATTTCCCAGAGAAGCTGTGGCTGCTCCATCCCCAGAAGTGTCCAAGGTCAGCTTAGAGGGAACTTTAAACAACCTGGGACAGTGGAAGGTGTCCCTGCCCATGGCAGAGAGGTTGGAATGAGATGATCTTTAAGGTCCCTTCCAACCAAACCATTCCATGGTTCTGTGACATTTATTTTCACTCAGCTCCTTTCTATAAAGGTTGCTTAATTTACCCAAAGTCTCAAGCTATTTATAGAGAGATCAAGGAGATCTCCTCTACAGTTTCCTGTATTTGTCACACCACAATCAAGGAGATTACTCTGTTTCAAGTCATATCTCCGTTTTTCTTAAAGGCAGAAATCCGTGGATTCTGAGAAGTCCTGAGTGAGCAGGGAGAGACCAGTAAGTCTGGGCTGGAAGGGAACAGCATTTGCCAGCAAGATCTCCTTCCCAGCAAAGGGCAACACAATAGTTGGCACATCCAGTGTGTAACTTCTACACAAGAGAAGTGCTTGTGCCTACACTGCCCCCTCCACGCTCTCAGCTGCAGCCCTGGGAGAGATGGGCAGCAGCCAACAGCTCACACAAAACTCCTCATTTCCAAGAACAGTTTTTCATTAAAATTCACACACTGATAAAATTGGCACTTGGATAAACTTTACCACATGTGGCTCAGGTTGTGTCCTCCTAGCCTTATCCCAGCCTGGAGCAAAGAAGTCGTCCTGCTTTGGGAGGGCTGTTTCAGTCTGATAACTCACCTAATCAGTCCTAATTAGTCGGAGTCATTGAAGAGCCTTCTGCCCTATTAAACAGTCATTCCTTCTGATATGGCACTGCAGAAATTGTTTCCTGCTGAGGCAGTTTGAGATGTCTGCTTTGCAGACCAGCAGCACGGAAAAAGGTGCTTGCACCAGAAATCACAAGGCGAATAAAATCAATTCTTGACATTTGAGACAGCCTCTTAAAAACAGTCACTGGGTATGCATATACTCACGCTCCATAATTACACTAATTTGCACAATTAAGAGCTGGATAAACACCATAAATTTAAATGAAAAAACCCCAGGCACAGGCTGGTGCTGCTACTGGAATATTTTAAAATCCAAAATATCCAGCACTGCTGATGACAATTTCTGTAACCACGCAACCTGAGTGCACCTGAAATCCAGAGAGATACTTGCCACCAAATCAAAAGAATAGGAACAAAGCAATAAAATAGTTTCTTCTACAGCTCCTCAGTATTATTTTCTTCTCAACTTCATCTTTTGGTGCAGTCACAACTCACACAACAGTTTAAATGCTCCTGAAATGCCTTTCTCCTGCAAGCTCCCCACTCCCTTCAAAACTTCCAAACCAGACAGACTGCTGCTGTTACAGAGCCAAGCTAAGGCAGAAATCCCAGAAACAGACTTTAAACACACATTCACCTGGATAACCATCTTCTCCACACACCAAGGTTTTGGCATTTTTAGGTTGCCATCTCACACTGGAGATGAAAGATGAAAACAACAGCACTACCCAACAGCTCTCTGCCTGCTCCCACTTTTCTCCTCCCAGGCACCCAAACCCTTCTGAGCAGTTATCTTTCCCATCAGACAAGAACTTTCCAGTACTCACCACTCCATGTCTTTGCCTGCATCAGCATCTTCCTCATCAGGCTTGCCATACTGGAATTTTTACCCGTGTTGCCTCAACCTGCTCAGGCCCAAACCAGGTGGAAGAGGTGAAAAAAAGACACCTGCATCTCGTCTGTGCCAGCGCCGTGGCTTTTCCTGCAGAGGCTGAGCAGCGACTGGAGGAGCAGGCCTGAGCACACACACACACACACACGCACAGAGGGACACACACGCGTGCATGCACACGCACAGGAAGCCTGGAACTAAATCAGAATTAAAGGGACCCACTTCCTTCTTCATGCTCCAGTATCTGGGCTGTAAACAACTGCTGCACGTTGGCTGGGTGAAGCCGAAAAGTCCAGCAGTGAAGGACAAAAGAAGGGAGTGGCTCCAGCGAGGAATAACTATTTTAAATACACAAACATCTTCCCATCAGATTAAAACTAGCTTTTAAATTAGGCAGATTCTGAAGCCATTGTTGTGACAGGGTAACTCAAGACAAACAGGAGACGCTGCTTCCTCCTCTGGAGAGGTCTGGATTTCCAGGACGAAGCGTCCCACAAGCATTCCAAATGCCTGCTCAAAAAGTGTTCATGGAAAGAGTTCCAGTCACTCCAGGGATAGAAGGCAAAGAAGAGGGAGGCAGATGCAGAAACAAACCCCCAGAAGAGGTACCAGCACTGCAAGGTGCAGCAGCAATGGAGGAGCAGAGGAGGGATGCTGAGCTTGTCAGGGCATACGGCTTTGGCTACCAGCCTGCCCCACAAGCCAGCCCCAGCTCTCCAGGAACAAGGGCAGAAATGAACCTTTTGTTCTCCAGGCTGTACAACCCCAGCTCTGCCAGCCTTTCTTCACAGGAGATGTGCTCCAGCCTTTTCTTCTCCAGATTATTTTCATGGCCCTTCTCTGGACTTGCACCAACAGGTCCTCATCCTTCTCATGAGGGAGAGGCTGGTGTAGCCCAACATGCCAGCTAACTGCCTCAACACATATTTTTATGTACACATCTACCAAAAGACATGCAGAATTTAATTCTTCAAGTGTAATGAAATCACTGCTACAGCACAAAACATAAATCATCTCTTTAATACCCATCAGCCAAAGTAGGCTTCACATTAACACCCTCATCTCTGCCAAGAACCAAAACAATTGCCACATGAATATTAATAGGGTTCGTTGGCAGGGTAATGTGATTATCACAGGGAATCTCAGGAGATGCTGCAGGACACTTCAGATTTGTACCAATGTACAGAGCAACTCCTTCAGGCAGCAGATGCTCCTCAGCCTGGTTATGGAGGGGTTCCATGTAGTAAAAATAAAAAAAAACCCTGGGATGAGACTGCTTCAGAGCAAAGAAGTAGCACTCTTAGGAATCGAAGCCCTTCATGCCTCAGAAAGGAAAATGTGATAACAGCTCTGCAGCTTCTCACACCCCTATAAGGGGAAGAAAAATGGTCTTGAATTTGTGATCCACTTAAGATCATGCAGAAAGATGAGTTTGGTCAGTTAACCCCTTGAAGAGCTTTTCTGGGATAGACCAACACCAACAAAAGAGATGGCAAAAAGGAGAATGGAGAGCAGCACCCAGACCAGCAGAGCTCTCAAACTCTTCCATCTACCTCCACTTCCAACACCACTTTTCCAGTGTTTGGGGCATTCACCTGTTACACTGAACAGAATGTTCTACATTTCACTGCTGAACAGGCAATCACAGCTCCTCACCTGCTTCCAGAAGCACCAGGAATTTCCTGAGCTGAGCCCAGGCTTTCTCGCCAGCCAAGGCTTTCAAACAATCTTCAAAGATTGAAACTTTAGACTAAAGCTTCACCAGCAGCACTTTAAACCATGCTCGTCTCCCCTTTGCTTCCCATGTGATTACAGAAAGTTGTAATAAAAGCTTGTTCCAAACAGAAATATAAGACCATTTTATATGTAATATTTTTAACATTACATGTAAATGTAATGTTAAAAATGAGATGTAATATTTTAATATTACATACAATGTAATATTAATGTAATGTAATATTTTTAATATGTAATGTAGTATTTTTAATATTACACATAAAAACAGCAATTAGAATTTTTGTTTCAAATTACAAATATACTCAAACCCAGAAAAATTATCACCTTGGGCAGGTAGAGTAGATTTTGGGTATATTTTAAGGTTGGGATCTCATAAATTTATGATACAAGATTCTGGACCACGACAAAGAAGGTGTTGAGATTTCAGGTCCCATTTGCACTAAGGATCCACCAGCTCCTTTAATTTTACAGGCTTTACCAAAAAGGAAGGACATCCTCTCCCCACCCTTAGATACTGCTCCTTCTACAGACTCTTCAAAAAAGAATAATAATAATAATAAAAACCATCAAAAAGCTGACACCCAGCACAGCAACCTGATGTTTTCCACTCATTTGCCCTCTGATAAGCACAAAAATGCCTTCTGCTGGGCGTTTTCCCTGTTAACCTTCCTGAGCAAAAAACCATTAATGCTGGGGAGAAAACGGAACCTGATGCAGTAGGTAATGATGCTAAATATAAGCAGTGACTCAAATTGCTTTGTTTCTCAGGCATGCAGCTCAACAAGTTGATTCAGAACAGCAAAAATCCAGTCCCTAAAGCAGCTGATTGTTCCTGGGTTTTATGGGGTTTTTGGGGTTAAGTGGAATGTACTCTTAGAAACAGAGCTTCACAGAACTCTGTGAAACAGATGCAGTTCAGCAGTTTTTTACAGCAGCTGCTGCTATCAAAAACCCCTCATCACCAGCGACCATCCAACAAAACATTCTTACAACTGGCCTAAGAAAAACGAGGGACAGAAGAAAGCACGCAGGACAGGGAGCATCCAGGGCACCGCTGAGATTTGTTTCACATTGCTCCTGCCAACAAAAGCACAGAATCATTGCATGAACTCTTCAGGCAGGACAGATTAAACTGCCTTGGGTGGCCATGAAATGAGTGAATCTGCTCCCCAAATCCTCCAGCTCCAGCAGGATGAGTCCAAAGTGTTCAACTGCCCTTGGAAGCCAAGTCTCAAGGCTGGCAAAGTGACAAAAAAGGCAGCAGGAGATGCTTCCAGCTATGCAAGGGACAGTGGGAGGCTGCTTTTGGAACAGGAAAATACACACTTGTTAAAAAGAAGAGATTAAATATCTAATGGACAAGTCAATGGAGGAAATCAATGATGCATTAATAGCTTCGATCATTCGCAAAGTATTTGCACAGTCTGAATTCAAACATTCTCTTTGGAAAACCAAACCAATAAACAAAAAGCTCCCCAAACAAACCACAGATCAAGGTATTATTAAAAAATTAATATTCTTTATTTGAAGTCTACCTCTACAGATACTCACCAACTCCCTACCTCCCATCCCCACAAATTGTGTCCAACCTGGAAAAAGCCATCTAATTGAAAAATCCCATGTTTTAAGCATCTCCAATACCATGTCTCTGCACATTAACTAGGAATTAAGATAGGCAAGGAAAAGAGCACTGAGACTACATGGGAGATCACTATAAATTTGTCTGCAGAGACAGTCTTTATTTGGGAGCAGAATTTTATTTATTTACTATGTTTAAACGCCAACAGCAATTCCGTGTCTCTGTTTTGCTTTAGCAAAATTTAAAACAGAGCGAAAATTATCAGTAACTGCAGGCAGCACTAACACTGCTGTGAGTGATAGAACAATCAGGCTTTATGGGCCATGGAGAGCAAGGGCAGGGGGTGTGGGGAGAACCACATACCCTTCCAGAAATGTGCTAATAAAATGACATATTGTCTTCTTGAATCCAAGACATCAAAACCAAATGTTTCTAATAGGAGACATTGATAGGACAAAAAAAAACCAAACCCAACACCACTGTAAAGAAGTCACAAACATGGAGTCACCCTTTTTTTGCAGCATGAATTCTCTGAAATGCAGCTCATCACTATATCCAAGTCTCTGCGAAAATCAAAACTTCCCAGCAGCTGCTCTGCAAGTTCTCAGGACAGGGCTGAGGTTCACCCTCCCCTCACCAATAACATTCACTTTGGTTGGCTGGAGATGTCTGAACACATCCTGCAGTCCTCACCAAGCTTTCCAAGAGATGTTTTATCTCAGCTTTTTCAAACCTCAGGCTCCTTCCCTGAGTCAGGTGTCCCCTGCTCCTCCAGCAAAGTCCATCCTCTGGAAGAAGTTCTCTTCCCCCTGCAGCTTCTCTTAACTGAGTTTGCACAATTCATAGTGAAAAAGAGGAGAAGGAGAGAGGAGGAGGAGGACAGGGAGATAAGATCAGGTCCTCTCACAGTCTAGCAGAGGGGGTCTCATGTCCTTAGGTGGGAAGGGACCTTAAAAACCATCTCATTCCACCTCCCTGCCATGGGCAGGGACATCTTCCACCATCCCAGGTTGCTCCAAGCCCCATCCAGCCTGGCTTTGGACACTTCCAGGGATCCAGGGGCAGCCACAGCTTCTCTGGGTACCCTGTGCCAGGGCCTGCCCACCCTCAAAGGGAAGAATTTCTTCCCAATACACAAACCCTCCTCCCTTGTTCTGTCTGCAGCTACAGGTGGTGGCAGAACAAGACAGGCAGTCCGTGTCTGCCTGCAATTGTCTGTTCTCAAAACCTGCAAAGATAAGCCAAAAAATTCCCCCAAAATAAGAGCTATAAACAGTGACAAAGTATTTCTCACCTCTTACACAACATCCTTGATGAGCAAATTAAGTTTGTTGGAGTTCATACAGTATTTTAAAGCACACACCAAAAAAAAATAAAAGTGAAGTTTCAATTTCTGTCAAAGGGTTTTGATAAGGAAGAATTTGTAAATTGTTCTCTCTTCTCCCAGTGCTCTCCCTGCCTCGGGACACAGGCAATTTTCTACGTAAAAGTGCAAGGAAAGACATTCTAAAGATTGCTTTTGAGCTGCAATTTGAGCCAGACCAAAAAAAAAAAAAACAACCCAAAAACCAAAACAAACAAAAAAAAACCACCCCAAAAAGACAAAAAGAAGAAAAAAAAAAAAAAAAAGACAAGAAGCTAAATCCAGAAGATGAGAAATCTGAACTGAAAGATGAAAAAGAACTGCACAAATGATGCCATTGCCAGTAAGGGTAAAGCCTTTGTGGCTGAGACACAGCAGTGAGTGCCAGGCTGGCAGATCTGAGCCACAAGGAGCTTTCAGCAGCCTCATTGCCTCCCTGAACTGTTGAGTGAATAACCCAGCATCCAGACAAACAGGAAATTCAGTGGAAGCTGAACAAGAGACAGCCAGTGGCTCATTCTGCAGGTTAATGTGCTTTTAAATGAAATGAGCTATAAAGAGATTACAGCTTCCTAATCAAACTACGTGTTTGAAAGATGAAAGGGAAGGGAAAAATGGGAGGTCATGGAGACTGAGGATGGGAAGGTAAAATAAGATGAGGTATCTACAACAGATGAAATGGGGCAAAACCAGAAGAAATATGCACTTGGGTAAGTCTCTATGTACACAGGACTTTGCAGCCCTTCACCCAGTGTGAGCAAAGCTGGGAATGCACGTGGCATTTCTCTAGAAAAATAATAATTCTGGGCTGCGTATCAGAGACAAGTGCATTTCTCTAACCCTGTGCTCAGCACAAGGAGGAAATGCTGTTTGCACCTGCAGAACATCCATCTCACTTCTGATCCCTGTTAGCACAGCACTGCTGCCAGTGCTTGCCACCAGCTCTGCTGGAAGGTGAGATAAATGATTTTCTTGCCAGCACCAGTGCAAAGAAAAACACATGAGATCTCAGCCTCCCCTGCACCTCTTGTTTTAGAGGAGGATTTCTAGCCACATGATGCTAAAAAGACGAAAGAACAAGTGTCTCCTCACACAGTTTACTTGCTGATGCACCACAGAAAGAGTACATAATTCGTTAGTACGCTAATAAATTTCCTATTTTATTGTAGGATGCTGCCAAGTTAAAATAACAAAACGCTGCTTTTGCTCTGTTAGTGAACTATCTTATCTTTGTAAGTAACAGAAGACACAGTTAACTGACAGTAATTGCAGCTTTGGCTACTCTGCAAGGTATAAAAGACACAAAGGTACCCATTTCCTTCATTCTCAGTCATCCCCTGGTGATAGAAAATTTATTCACTGCGGCTCTATTGATAATCCTTGATGTCTGAAACACGTTTATTGCAGGTGCCAATATGATAAGAGAAGGATGCAGATATTAATATTTAACTAAAGGGTTTCTTTACCAAGGAGGTCAGCCAACCAAAATGATCACCTTAAAAATGAATAAACAACAACAACAAAAACCCCATCACCTTTCTGTGGGACAGTGAAAGGCCACACTGCTTCCAGTGGGAGTGATGCTGCTTTAGGAATATTATGAAAACAGCAGACAGCTGCCAGAAACCTCCTCTTAATCCCTAAAATTGGGCACGTCAGTAAGGAAAACAGAAGAGCTCAGAACCACAGGAGAATCTTGTAATTTGCTCTCTGAAATAACCCTGAAAAGCCCACTGCGATCCACGTGCAAAGGAATGTGCTTTCCCTCACAAAACCTCAAATGAGAATTTCAGTCCCATGTCGTGGTGGGAATCAGAACTGCCCCTTCTGATAACTCATGGATTTCCACGTTGGCTGTGTGGAAGTCTGAATAGGCAGCCCAGTGAAGCAAATGTGGTTTTTTTAGCAGAACAGAAATGCAGTTGTTTTCAACTGTTTTGCACAACTCTTCCTCATGGCCCCTGTATTTTAGATTTGATGAGACGGGAAAAAAAAAAAGCTACAAGCTAGAGCAGCCCAAAAAAGCAAATCACATCTTCATACCTGATTCCAGGTGTGTTGTTAAATGGTACTTTGTGAATTTTCCCTCCTATGTGCTGGTAATCCTGGGCTTTGTTTGACAGTTACAGGCTACCAAGCAGGGGAAAAAAAAAAATCCACCACAGACCTTCACCTCTTTCCTTGTTTTCAAATGTTTGTCTGGAGAGGAGGAAAACATGAAGCAGCATTTATGAGATGCCAATTTTACTGCAGAAATCAGGGATACCTTCAAGCATAAGCAGCAATTGCCTTGTTTATTGGAGCAGAGTTGACCCAACCGCTCCTTGTGAGTGGGTCTGTGAGTCACAGTCGGCTGAAAAACGTCAGCTGAGTGCTATGCCAAAGTTGCTCAAGTTTTTCTAAGAGGGGGGTAAGTCAGACATTTGACAGGCTGCTGGACTGCAACCAGTGCAAGCAACAGGCAGACAAAAATCGAGTTCCCAAGAGAGAAGCCCTCCCCAGCAGCATGGAATAGCTCTGGGATACCATTTTTGAGCAAGGCAAAAGGCTCTCTGCACCCCCAGAGCATGGTTTGACATGCTAACTCATCACTGGCATGTCAATAACTGCCCAGAATAAGCTGTGCAAGATGGTTTTATGTGAAATGACTGCTTTAGGGGAGCAGGGGAACAGGGTGAGTGAGGCCCACAAATCCTCTTGTGCTTTTACTCTCCCAGATAAACATGGAATTTGAGTGAGGGGACAGTAGAGATTGTCCCCTTGGCATGGAGAGAAGGGAAGGCTCTACTGCAGGAAGCTGCTGCAAACCTTTTTAATTCTTCTACAACCTGAAAAAAACCCATTCCTCTCAGAGAAGAATTTTAATCTAAATATGAGCAAAATGGCACTACTGCTGCACGTGGGGCAGCAGTAAGGAAGGAAAGCACACAGACAAAAGAGGATGAGAAATACCATGAACTACAGAAGAAAGAAACGAGAGAGGAGGAAGAAGAGAAATAATAAACCAGACTGGTTGTTTTGGGAGTGGAAGAATAGATGAAATACAGGAAATATCATAATGAAAGTGCATATTATTGCTTCTTTCCTGTAAAATCATAGGGGCCAAGATCATACAGGTATTTTCCACTTCACCCAAAAGCACATATCCCCCAGCTAGTGAGTGCCAGGTGTATTCTTCCTGCGACTTGAGGAAACGCTTGTATTAAAATTAAAAATAAAAGGGAATGCTCACTTAATCTGCTCTGCAACCTGAGTCCCCACTTATAAATGGCAGGGGCTGGAGACAATGAGAAATTGCTAGATTACAGAGGCCTCTGCAATGCAGTGAGCAACAGCTGAGGGGTAAAGTTGGAACACCACCAGCGGGCTTCAGAATGCCAAATTAAGTTTGCTCGCACAGTTGTTGCTAATAAAAACCACCAAGCTTTTCTCCCTGTCTCTGCACTGCCTCATTCATCCCACTCCACAACGCTGAAACACAACAAAAATCAACAGAAGAGGCTCAGGAAAAAAAAATTCTGTCTCCAACAGCTTCCAGTATTTCCTGAACAGAGCTGCTGCACAGCCAGGTAGGGCTTCACCCAGGATCCTTCACAATGAAATCTATGACTGACACAGGCGGGAGTTGTCGCTCCAAAAATAAAGCATCCCAGCAGGAGAGGGACTTCCAAAAGGTGTCACAAGAAGAGGAACTTCCAAAAGGTGTCATTCCAAGCCAATGACGTCCCGATGAACAATCAGACAGGAAAATATTTTCGTACTACGCCACGGATAAGCGGAACTTGCTGATGTTTATTGAAAGGTCTGCTGGGAGCTCCAAAACGTTTTCTTCATTTTTTTTTTTTAAAGGCACAAACTCCTCACCAAGCAGGCTCAGGGAGCAAATGGAAAGCAGTAAATGTGCACTGAGCTAGGGGAGCAGCTCTGTCAGAGCCCGGTAATTACAGGAACGAGCTGATCTATTAACAGCCAGTCTAAATACAGCCCCTCAAGGGGCTACAACTCAATCACTGGCATTTCCAAAGGCACCACGACAGCAGAAGGGAAGAGCAGACGTGTGGTTATCAGCAAAGAGGAATTACCTACTTATGGAATAATAAATTGCGCTGTTAAAAAAAAAAAAAAAGAAAGAAAAAAACACATTACGCCGCAAGGAACTTCATTTCACACAGGCCACATTTAGAAGCACATCAGTTAACTCTAATTTGCCTTAATATAGCAGATTAGCAATAGAAATTCTCAGCTTGCCTCTAAAGTGAAGGGTTTCCCAGCTGCATTAGCAAAGTGGAAATCACAGCGCTGCACTTCCAAACGGTTTCAATGTTGGGAAAATGATTTTGACTTTAGAAGGGAGCTTCTCCTCCCATAAGGAAGATCTGTCAGGGAATTATGCAGCTCAACAGCTCTTTGACAATCAACCCTATCAGCCATCCTCCTTCATACCAGAGAATAACTACTAGAGCACAATGCATTGTGCAGAGCAAACTGATCCCAAGAGCCCCCAATAAAATTCTGCTGTAGCCAAAAGAGTCATCTTTCAAAGAAACATGTGTTCCTGGCTGCTTTCTTGTGTAAACAACATTGTAAACAGGTATTTACTTTCACAGGTCAAGCTTAATAAAATTAATCACATAAAATATGTGCATGTTTTCGACAACTTCAGATTATTTCCATTTTATCACGGTCCTACACTTAGAGACCACAATTCTGTAGAACAGAAAATATTTGGGGAAATCCTTGACTTTTTTTAAGAACATCCCAGTTTCTTCTTTTTGCAAGTAGCCACTATAGATGCCATCAAATCCATGCATGGCTCTCAGCCCTGTT
The DNA here is from genome assembly GCA_013400435.1 of Pycnonotus jocosus. NCBI lineage: Eukaryota > Metazoa > Chordata > Aves > Passeriformes > Pycnonotidae > Pycnonotus > Pycnonotus jocosus. The sequence continues at coordinate 25,614 of VWYP01009686.1, read as the reverse complement.
TAAACCCTCCATGGCACGACACACTGATCTTCACAAAGAGCAGCCCTACTTGCATCCTCGACTTGTTAAAGCTTGTTCTGGTTTTTAAACTGTGATTAGAAAAAAGAAAATGCTGCTCCATCTCTCACCTCTCCCCATTACAACAGGGAGAAAGCACAGAACAAAGCTGCTCCTTTATTTTATTTTTTTTTTAATCTGTATTATATATAACACAGGAAAAGCCCTTTAAAGGAGAAGGATTATTTGCATGTAGCAGAGCCCAAGAAGTTGAAGAGCAAACATGAGGAAGGCTGCACAGTCAGACGTGATGCTGCATTCCTTAGAAATACTATCATTTTATTACATTCCTCTTAAGGAATTAGGCAAAGCTGCAGTACTTCTGAAGATGAATGAAAGGAAAAAAGGGATAAAGAAATTAAGGTGTGGCCAACCATAGTCAGAAACCAAAATTACAAAGACACTCTTGTAAATAAACATGCTCTGTTGCCTGCTTTTTATTTTGCATCTTTGACATACTTCCCTGCTTATATTCCAGCATATGTTTGTTTTTTCTTTAGGAAAAAAAAAAAAAAAAAAAAAAAAAGAAAGAAAACTGCACACAGCTCAGATTGTGTCTGTGAAAGTGTAATTCTGTATGAGCAGGGAACAGCCACAGGCCAAGTCAGCAACTTTCAACACAGCTGGCATCAGGGATTCCACAGACTATGGTCCTTTTGTTACCAGGGCTGAAGGACGTCAAATATTTCGCTCATTTGACTAGCACATGTTGCTCTGCCCTGCTTGGATTTTATGCAGTCTAAGCCTTCAGTCTGAAACGGAGAGGAAGTTTTTAAAATCTGTAATTTTATATTTCCAAACGCGACTGAAGGATCAAACGTTAGTCCACCACAGTAAGCAAACTGAAATGATTGCTCTGACAAGATGTTCTAAAATTTTTATCATCAGGTTTGTAGTAAAGCAGGATACATTAATTATCTTTTTTCAATCAGCCATTTTTATCAGATTTTCTTCAGCAGAAAACGTAGAGGAGATGGAAAAGCCACACAAGAATATGTTTGAAAGATCAGCTATAAAAGGCATAACACAGCAGATCAAAGGAAAACTTTTAATTGAGCCATGCTGGTTGTAAATAAAAACAAAAGTTGAAAGAAAAATGTTGCTAAACACTGTCAAGTGTTACTTCATCAATAAGAGACCTGCTGAAATGTCAAACTTGGGGCTGTGCTCAGACACCTCAATGCCCCATGGCAGCAGCTGCTTGCAAAGGAAACTCCTGCTTCTTTTTGCTTTGTGTTTTCAGGTGGAAAACCCACCCTGAAATCACTTTCTAATACACTCAGTGTCAGTTAGTGTTTGGAGTAAATAACACCATAAACAAAAGACCACTCCTTATGTTCCTGAGAACAGCAGTCTCCACCTGTACTTCTTGGCACAAGAAGTCACAACCATAAATCACTTTTATTACACATGGTTTTTCCCTTTATCTTCAGTTATACTGCACCACCATCCAAAGTTCTTTGGGAACCTCTCACTCCAAGATCCCAGGGACTCTCTTACAGTCCATAAGGCTTTTCTTCTGTGTAATACAATTCTCAAGCTTTCCACTACTCATCCTTGGGCCAAGTCCAGCATCTCTCCAAAAGGAAAATACAAACCACACTTATAGAGATACTTCAGACCCTATCCATGGGCAAAAGTCACAAAACAGGACACAGGTGTGCATAAACATCCAGTCAGAAACCTTCTGGGACTGCTGCCAGTAAAGAAATAATCGTAAGAACAGGTTTATTCAGCAAGAGAAATGATACCAGTTCTGCAGGAGGCCTCCTTGTTCCTGTTTCCTACTTACACACTAAATCTAGACTGGGTTTGAGGTACAAGGCTGACTCCTGCATGGCATTGCATTCATAATATGAATAAGGAAAATCCCAGCTTGAAAACTAAAAATGAAATTCAAGACAGCCTTAAGCATGAGTGTACAACAATGAGGAGGTGGAAGAAAAAGGATACAAACATTTCTCTGAGGCCAAGTATTGAGGCAACTGTCAAGAGAGGTTCCCAAATATCCTACTCGAAAAAATAAAACCCACAAAAAAAGAAGACACCCACAGTAAAAAATAACCACCAAACCCCTCACTTCAGCCTTCAGAAGTCATCTTTCTGCTGCCCTGAAACAATAGGGCTATGTTCTGTTTGCAAGATGTTTTATTTCAGCCACCACACCCAGTTCTGGGAAGGGCAGGACGATAGCTGCTGATTTGTTTGCAAGATGGTGCAAGGTGAAGTCAAAGTTACTGCTCCTATACCTGTATCCTGTTCAATTTATTACTATTTTTTTTAAATTTCACACTAGTAAATATGGAGATAAAATTCACTCATAAGCTAAAAGGAAGAGGGTGCACAGCTTCCACCACGCTGCCTCACCAGCTCAGCCTTAATTGGCACAAGCTTCAAAGCAAGGAAAAATTCTTCCCTCCACACATTGGAGCCTCTGCAAAAATCAACACCCTGCACAGAACTCTTCTTCAGGAGGGAACAAGTCAAAAATCAGGTTTGCTTTGCATATAATACCCTGAGTTTATTTTCACTGATGACCTAGATAGACAAATTATACAAATCCAGACTAAATAAAAATAAACCAGCACACCCACTGGGGGTTTAGTGTGTGTCTAATATTTAAGTTGTACATCACATGGTACATCAGCTCCTTTATCCAGGCTGAGGACCTGGAGAGGACAAGCAGATAACTTTTTAAAAAGCTCCTTGTGTTAACCATCACCAAGCTGGCTGCTTGGCTAAAACAATAAAAGGATTTCAGCCAAGCCAGCATTACTTCCTCTAGACCGTCTTTTAAAAATTAAACTCTGGAAAGATAACAACAGTCATGCTCAGGGCTAATTATAGCAGAAACATTACAGCAGCTAAAAATGCTGAAAAGAAGTGGTGGGAAAGGAAGGAAGGTAGCTTAAAAGAAAAAAAAAAAGCAGGGAATGGCAAGCCTGTCATATGTGTGACACTTGGCCTTGGTGCAGTGATCACAGAGAGAGGGAAGGTAGAAGCTCAAAAGGTCTGTGGACAACCAAAGTCCCAAACTCTGAGAAACAGTCAGACACAAGACCCAAAAACGCTGCAAGAAACCAAGAGATGTAGGAGTAATGTGCAAATTAAAGTGGAAAAATTAAGAAAGGTTTCTCACTCTGGTTTTTATCCCAGCTGAGAGCATGGGGCAGAAGCTATCATGCTCCCATGCTCACACCTGACTGGAAGCCCAGCCTGGGCACAGCACAGGTACTAAGCTGGTTTATTTTAGGCTGAAGGACAAGGCTGCACTCAGCAGTGATTTTAGCAAGAGAACTGGAAGCCTGAAGAAATCCCCAAGCCATTGAGGCTCATGAGCAGCAGAGTGTGCTGCCAGGCTCCAGAGCAGCCGAGGAAGAATCTTGTTTCCATGTGTGATCTGTACTTGCGTTTTCTTGGCGTATGATTTTCTTTCTAACCCTATAATCAAACGTTTCGAAGCTACTTCGACAGCAGACATACCACTTTGTCCTTCTATTCCTAAACTTTGGCTAGTAATCAGATGATCCAAACAAGGGCAGACCGCTCATTTGTTTGGGAGTGGCAAATCGATGAATGGAGCAAATCCACAACACCCTTTGCCCAGCACTAAACCAGGCCAGCAGAGCCTTTCCTTTAGGTTCTGCATCTTCTGGGATCAACCTCCCCCTGAGATCAGCAAGTGTGAGAACAGTAAAATATCAAGGAAAAAAAAAAATGAGAAGCCTCTAATTAATTAAGGTTTCCAACATAGCAGAGCCTTCCAAAGCTGACCTGCAGTCATAAACCCAGCAGAGCATCCAAGAAAGGCTGGAGGATGCAGAGGGATCCAGCAGCATGGAATGACTGTAAAAATTACTGATGCCTCCCTGCCCTCCCCCAAAAAATCCTCAGATCATTAAAGCTGGAAAAAGAGGGCTATTTTTTTCCCTGCACATTCAAGTAGCTGTGAATTCATAGCTCCTCAAACCCACACACACACTAACAACTGTCCTTATTTAAACGATTTCTCACAGTTGCTACAAGCCAGGAATAAAATAGATATGAAAGTACTGCAAAAGGTACTGTAACAAGAAAAAAAGGTCAGCAGAAAAGATACTGGAAAGAGAGAAAATTTTGATGCTTGCTCATGTTAGTTACATGATAGGATATTTTCCCCAAATATCTGTAAAATCAGCTTGTAAAACTGGAAAATAAAGTTTCACCATCTGTGAAATCAGCACAAATACCAGGGATTCTGATTTGAAATAAAGTTCAGCTCCATGCTGGGTGGGTTAAAAAAATCAGCAAGTTTGGTTCACTGAGGGTGCAGAATCAAATGGGGCAGCACTCAAACAAATGTGCCCCCAAGCTGCAGCACGTTATCATTCTTTATTCTGCATGGGGGAAAAATAATCCTTGAGACTGGTCAGGAAAAGGAGTTGGGACAAGCATTTGATCACAACAATAAACCTCAAAATTTAGCTGAAATGAGGGGAAAAAAGCAATTTATAATCAGTTTTGAGAGAGGGTTCCAGACTCCTCTGGGCCTGGAAGTCACTTTTCCCTGTACTTTGTCTCCAACAGCAGGTGCAGCCAGGTGGGATATTGCTCTGAGTCCATGATAAAATGCCGTTTTCTCCCCGCAAACACTAATATTCATCAATTCTGCCTGCAGATAAAACAATAAATGTTTGCTTCCACAAACGGAGGCGATGTTATTTAAACCATGATACTATTCCAGTAAATCCGAGACAGATGGGCCAGGATTCGGGGACGACTGAAGTCGCTGTGTTTATGATCAGGGAATTAGAGTGACAGAAAGCCTCTTGCTGGGAAATGTGGGATCTAGCAGATTTGCATTTGATTCATGAAGATGAATGTTGCACAAATGCACCATTCAAGGTCAGTGAATCAGAATAGTTTGGAGGTAATGGGTCCGTCCTAAAAGAGGGGACCCAAATTTCTGGGTAACTGTTATAAAAAGCAACAATCACAGAGTCCTGCAGGTCACTGCAAACAAACCTGACGTAAATTTTGGACATATCCCATTTCTCTCTCTGTCTGGAAACACTAAATAAGAGTTTTGGGGAAAGGAGGAAAGTAGGAGAGAAAATACTCCCATCTCTCAGATCACAAGCATAAGAAATAGAGGGAAAATGTATTCAAAGTTAAATTTGAAGAATATTTTTCTTAACAGTGATACAATGTCTGTGATCTACTGATACCAAGCAGACACAGAGTAACTTAAAACTTTTCCATCTTATAGAATCAAAATACTGTTGGAATGAAGACTGGATTAAAATGTACTGTACCTCCAGCTCCAACTTGGCTACAGGTTACTTAAATTGCTGGGGGGTTTCTTTTGAGCCAGCAGAGAAAGAGTCAAAGGTGTTAACAGAGAAGTCAGACTAGTACTCTGTGACCAGGGCAGCCAAATTTATCCCCTCCAGCAAACATTAAAAGAGTCATTACTCAGGCAAGGTTTCAGGTAAGTCACCCCTGAAGTCAAGTCCCAACATAATGCAGGGGTCCCTGCTCTTGGTTCATCTAGCACAGCTGTTAATACAGTGAGGGAAAGAGAAACAAAAGAATATAAAAGAAAAAAAGGCAAGTTTGCATACACTATTGCTACAAAAAAAAAATAGATGCACACAGGCTACATTAAGATGGGGTTAAAAAGTTGGCATTTTTCTAATGAGCCAGTATTTTAATGATGCTGTCTGAAAGAAGAATAGACTAACAAGGCTGCAGGGCAAAAATGAAGACATGAAGAAACCAATCACACGTATATTAACTAAGGCAGCTGCCAAAACTTCCTTAAAATGTTTAATTGGACACGTAAAACTAGGGTAAAATTTAAAGTGACCAGGTTCACTGAGCAGAATCTGTGCAATTTCAGGCATGACAGATGCTTGTGCATCTTCTTTGTATCCCACTGTCAGTCTGCTTTCTAATTGTGTACCTTCAAACCCCAACACTGGTGATCAGATCCTGCTGAACTTCTAACAGGGAGTTTTGTTTTTCCACTTCAGAAAAATCTTTGAGTACAATAATGAAGCAATTCCTTTACACTCTTTATTTCTCACTTCAGTATTGCCTTATGGACTTCAGCCTGCTGATAATATTAATATCAGTGTTACTAAAGGCTTAGAGCCTGCAAGAGGAAAAACAGCCCCTTTTTTTTGGATGTGTTTAGAGTAAATGAGGAAGAAGCTGAGATATTACAAGGACAGAAAAAGCACAGAATGAATGTGTTGCACAGCTTAAAATAAGCAAAAAAAAAATATTGCTTCCTGATGGTCAACCTTCAAATCCAAGGAGAAGGAGGAAAAGAAAAGAAAAAAAAAAGTCTTGTTCCAACAGGAAATGAAGGTCAAAACCACTGATATCAACAGCTTAACATTTGAGATGGGGAAAAATAAACATATTGTTATTGATGTTCAGAGGGACAGGGTCAACAGGCAGCAGCAGTTTCCTACACCACTTGTTAGAAACGTGGCAAGTTTAAAAGGCCATCATATTTATATGTATTTATGCCTTCAATGATTTTACAAGACAATATTGCAGCTAAACTAAAATGAAAAAACAATGAACAGCTCAGGCTTAGCAAAACAGCCTTCTCAACCTGTTTTCATCACATCTCCTGATTTAATGGTTGGCATGACATGTCAGAAGTAAACGAGCTTCGTGTAATTATCATGTCTCCTGCTTGATCTCTGTCTTCCTCAAACACTTTAAAAGAGCAAAACATTGCTTAAAACACGAGTGCAAGAAGCATTTCATCTTTACAGCAAAACCTGTTTCTTCTGGTCTCATCATGAGAAGTGCTTTCACCCCTATCTTCCATCTTTACTACTTGTATCCATGTTGATGTTGAAACACTGGCAAAGCGTGCAGCAGGTCACAGGCTCAAGCACTGCTATTTTCTTCCTCCTTTTTTCCAAAAGTTTCTTAGAAACCGTTTCTTCCTGCAGCAATGAATCTGTTCCTCTGCACTAGATTGCAATGTAGAAGCCTCTTTGTTTACTCCTTCCTTTGCACACAATCCCCAACCCCCTATTTTTAAAACAGTGCAGTTCTGAGAGTCCTCAATTTCTTAATAAGCTGTCACTGGAAAAGCCTCAAGACAGCAATAATGCTGACACTTAGCAGCAACCAGGTAGCTTCAAAAAAAGAAAAAGAATAAAATCAAACAACACCTAGACTTGGCTGTCTATTCTCAGTACTAATGGATGCAATCACTTCAAAAGTGTCACACATTTCATCCAGGCTTTATTTCTGTTACAGAAGTTTTGATAGGAGGTTTTGACAATTATTGTATTATTCCTGGGCTGTAAAATTTAGCTAGTGCATTTAATGCATCTTTAAAAACAGGATTTATTTTTAAATAAAAATACCCCCAAAGCCTAAACCACAAGGGGGAGTGAAAAAGGAGAGGTGAGAGGGAAAGGGACAGGTTAGAAAAATCAGCTTGACACACTAGAATTGCTGATTATGCCACTTATTATGATTATTTTGCAGGGGGATTTTTATTTTGATTTCAAATGCTTGCCTAGCCTTCCCATACACAGCTTCCAGATCTCCTAACTGGTGTGCTGCAGCTCTTCTTCTTGCTGACCATGAGCTTGGGAGAGCACGAGGCACAGAGGAAATGCTCAAGGCACAAGGACAGATATTCAAAGCTACTGATGGGAAACAAACTAGGGAAGCAGGAGCTTTGGAGTAATCATGGACAACACACAGAACATGAGAATGTCATAGAAACTGAGCCAGGATTGGTCTTGGATGCAAATGAGGGATCTCAGAGGATGTATGTTATGACCATGCCTAGATCAGTACATTTTTGGACATTTCTGGTGCTGTGAGTGACAAAAAGCAATATCAGAATGCTGGGCTGCAAGACTCAAACCTCTGTGGTGCAACAGCCTGAAACTCTACCAGCTTCAAGAAGCTGGCAGTGGTCCTGAGTTATAAAACCACAAAATGGTTTGGGCTGGAAAGGACCTTGAAGATCATCCACTTCCAGCCCCTTGCCATCAGCAAGGACACCTTCCACTATCCCACGGTGCTCCAAGCCCTGTCCAACCTGGCCTTGGACACTTCCAGGGATGGAGCAGACACAGCTTCTGTGGGCAACCTGTGCCAGGGCCTCCCAACCCTCACAGGGAAGAATTTCTTCCTAATATCCAGTTTAAATCTACTCTCTGTTAGTTTGAGCCCATTTCTCCTTGTCCTATCATTCCATGCTTCATTAATAAGTCACTTGCCATCTGTCTCCTGGGCTCCCTTCACGTACTGAAAGGCCACAATCAGATCACCCCAAAGCCTTTCATTTTCCAGGATGAACAATCCCAATTCTCTCAGCCTTTCCTCATAGCAGAGCTGTCCCATCCTCCTGATCATCCTGGTGCCTCCTCTGGAATTGCTCCAACAGATCCACATCCTTCTGTGTTGGAACCTAGAGCAGGAGGCAGCTCTGCACAGACCCCTAATCCCAACAAATCCCTGCCATTTAACAGTACCCTGCTCCTATTTTCTAGATTCCCTCAACCTTTCAGTCACAGAACATGAGGCTTTTCTTCTTATTGTCAGCAAGTAATGCACACACCAAAGCAAACACTGCAGCACCAGCCTCGTTGTTCAAGGTGCTGGATGTCTGCTACAGCAAATTGTTTTCCAGACAGTTGAAAGATTTAAATAGAACATGACGTGACTTCTTTGCATTGACTACCAAATAAAATTAGAAGTTCAAAGGTCTCAAAACTCCCCGAGTGTTTCCTGGGAACACCCCAAATGCACTGAGAAAAACTGCTGAAGCAGCATAACTTGGAACATGAAATTACAGTGGAAATACCTATAAGCATTCTTGTAAACAGATTATGCATGGCTGATTGGGATAAAGGCTGCTGTGAAAGACCAGATAACCTACTGAAATATTCAGCTGCCAAGGATATGAGGGAAGGAAAGGATATTATTAAAATGTTTATTATGGTAATCACAGAAATTAATTTGAAAAAATCAGCTCCCACTATACAAGCCTCATAATGAGCTTATAGCCTAAACACTGATGCCTTGTCAGATTAAGCAGACTTTCCTCCTTTGTATTTTTTTTGATGTGATATAGCTACATGCTGGGTTTTTTCTTTAAAAGAGATCTTCAATACACTATTACCAGAGAAATAGGGCTGAAAGACAGAAGTGTCAGCCTCTGAAAGGCAACAGGATTTAAAAATGAACTGTGAGGGAAAAATGTCCTGTTATCTGTTAATATGAGACCTTTTTTTGATTTTTTTAAAGCAAGTTAATGTCATTTTACAGTTCAGAACTTGGGTTACAGAGATAACAGGATTTACATGATCATGACAATCTTTAAAATACCCCATCGCTGTTACTAAATTTTACTTGTCCTGCAGACAAGTCAAAGCAATTTTCTACTTGTCAGAGATGATAAATCCGTTGTCGGGTGACACTGACAGGTGGATTTGTCAAATCTCCCATGAAGAACTTTGGTCTCTGCTCTCAGGCTGCCTGGGAACTCCAGAAAGTGCAGTAACACAATTGATTAAGAGACTGATCAGGAAGAGTTTGGATTTTTAAGGCTGCTGCCCCTTCCCCCAGCTTCCCTGGTATTTTTCTTCCTGCTTTGCCATCCAAGTGGGTGCACAGCATCAAGCTGCTGCTGGGTTTTATTCTAGCACTTCACCCACAGAATTCCAGTCAAAAGTAGAACAGTTTTAAAAAAAACCTCTCCAAACCACACATTGCATTTGAAAATACATTATTTGGCTTATAAATAACTATTTCTCCTTTCTTCAAAAGACAAAGGCAGACCTTCAGAAAGATAAGAATCAAAGCCCATTTTTTTCTACCCATTCTCTTTGCCCCTATGCAGGTTACTCAAAAGAAACAACTGGTATTTGAGTGAGAGCAAAGAAGCTATGGCAGAGATGTGTGACTGGAATTTCATACCTTGTGTGTACCAGCCACAAAAAACATCAACTGACTAAGGGTAAAGGTGGAAATGTTCTAGTGAAACACTCCATGTACTGACATTAAACAAGTTTGACAAGACAACTGAGGCAAATTGTTCTCTTTTTAGTTCTTTCTTCACAAAACAAATGAGAATGGTGTTAATATTCTGTCTGGGCTGCACTTCTAAAAGGGATAAAATTTTGCTTAGGAGCCATGGCGGGTGTAGCGGAGAGATTAATTTGGAAAAATAACAAGAAACTAGAAAATGCAGAAGAGGAAATGGTTTTCTTCCTAGTATCTTTGGGAGTCACACCCCTTGGGCACTGGGGCTCTCCAGTGGTGATCCTCCAGTGCTCTGCAGAGACTTTCCTGATTCAAAGACCAGACAAATACAAGGAGCAGCTGACACTGCTCCAGCAGATAAGAAAAGGTGGGAAGCCTCAAAGTGAAGCCCAGAGGTAGCATTTCAATAGGAAAGCTCCTCCCAGGCAAGGGAATCTGTCTGTGAGGTCTCTCCAGGAACCACTAAGCACCACCTCATCTTTCAGATCTTTCATACAGACCTTGGGGTTGAGTTTAACCTCTAAGATTTGCTCTGCTCCATTCTCCAGGATAACACAGGCATGGCTTCCATGGGCTTTCCTGGGAATGTCATTCCATTGCTCTGAAGTTCAAAGAACCAGGAGAAACAGCAAGGAATTTCCACCCTGCATACAAAATGTGAGCTGCTTCATAGGTAAAAAAAGGCAACTCCCTACTCACGAGCCTGTTCACTGGAACACCTGGAAGGAGTAAGGTTTTTCATTTCATTTTCTGTCAGCAAGCAATCTGCAGGTTTCAGATGGAGCATTGGTTTTGCTGTGTCCTGGGATAACATTTCTACTGCCCTCTAAATATCTACATTAAATGCTCAAGCTTAAGGACTTTTTAATATCATTTCGACACAAAGGTTGTTCATCTATATTCCAGAGCTGTTGTAAAGCAGGTCTGCTTGCTGTGTGTTATGCTCAGCATTACAGTAAGTGGGGAGAAAGACATTTCTAGCCACTGACAAAGCCTGAATAAATTGCCTGGCAGCAGCACTCAGTTCCCTGTATTCCCGTTTATCCAGGGGCTGAGTCAGAGCTGTCTTCCCCCACTGGAAGGAGGCAGCGTGGAAATGATGACAATCCGTTTTAGAGGCTGCAAGATGAACTAAGACCTTTGGTATTAGTGTCATGCAGACACAATTCTAATTCTAATAAAGTCATTTATTGGAGCTGCTAAGTGCAGCTGTTATTCCCTCACCGTGCTATGGGCAGCAAGAGTGAAGCTGAGGGGTGAGGCAAAGAAACCAAGGGGGAAAATGAAATAAATCATTTGGAAAACAGCTGGACATAAAATGACCAGCCCTTAGGCTGGAGAGCTACTCTAGATTTACATTGCCATCAAGATGAATCTAATTGCCATCTGGGTAAGCAAGCTACTTTTTAAGAGACACGTGTCTTTTAAAATTAATCTGCAATTATTTCTAAAGATAAACTGTAACTGGAATGATACTCTTGCCAGAGATCCCAGAGCAGAGTTGCTCAGTGTCTTTAGAGGCAAAAACTTGTTTCTTTGGAAGTGTTGTGATTCCCCGAGAAAAAATTTCTGAGGATTCCTTCCTTGCTGTCCTGGGGTGATTTTATGATGTTTGTATCCCCAGTTGTCTGTTCTGTTTAGGCTGAATTTGCTGACACTTGCATGAATAATTTATGTGCTTTGGTACTCATAGTATTAGAGAGACACAATTATGAACAGGAGATAACTCTTCAATTGTTAAAGTTGTTTCTAATTCAGGCTTCATTTGTCCTACTGTGGAGAAATGAGAATCATACTATCCACTCTCCCTCTTTCTGCTGTCATAGGAAAATTGTGCAAAGCACAGAGCCAGCCAACATCTCTTTTAATCCTAAACCAACAGCATTCAGATTGCAATATGAGTTTCAAGAAAAAAAAAGTGATAAAAACCACAGAGGAATAATACCCACGGTGGCTCATCAGAATATTAAGGAGATTGCAGATTGTCAAAGCCCTGGAATCAGATGCTGATAATTCAGAGCTCCTGCCCAGCTCAGCTTCCAAGCTACAAATGCATCTGCATGTGCTGGGGAATAGATTTGCATTCACTGTTTCCTATATGCTGATGAAGAGAAAGATTAAAAAAAAATCCAAGGTATGAATCTCAGTACCTATCCCTCACGGGTGCTAATGCTTCATTTGCTCTGCTGAATATTTCAACCAGAGGAAAAGAACATCCTAAAAAGCTGCAAACCACTAACAGCTTTCACATGCCATGCCTCTGGACCAAGCATGGCCTCTTGTACCAAGCTTGCTTCCAAAAAAAACAGCACCAACGCCGCTTTCACCCAGCATCCTGCTGGCAAGAAACACGGAGAAATAGATGGTGTACCCAGAAAACCACTGGGTTGCTCCAGCTGGCACCCCCACACTTGCTGAACTGTGCATTTTCTCCCCAATCACACGCAGCTCCTTTAACCTCAGAGCCCTGCTAACGCTCAGCACAATGCCAGAGGTTGCCTTTTGAGGTAAATTATTCCATTGCAGCTACTTTCAGCTGTATTTTCACCCCTCAGACTCTTCCATGTTTATACCAGCACACAAGCCCACAGCTGGTCAGACCCATGGCAACAAGGGAGGCAGTGAAGATTCTGATTTACAGCAGTGGCTTACAAGAACCTGTTTCTCCTCCAATATCTCTCTACCTGCAGCACTGCTGGACATCTCTTGTAGTCCAAGTTCTCCATTCACCTTCTGGTAAAGGTTTTCCTAAGAGGGTTAAGGGCACCCAACCCCAGAAAGGCAAAGACAAGTTCAACTCCAGACCCTAAAGGGAGCTGAACGTCACCTTAGTTGAAATTCCTTTGACATTGACATACACAAAACCAATTTCCCTCATGGTTTGAACTGCTGTTCCAAGCAAAAACTGTGCAGTTAAAATTAATAGCATGCTCATTTTATAACAGACACACACACACACAAAGCTGGCTGCTCTTTGCTGGAAACCAAAAAGCCACCAAGGTTCCAGAAAAAGGACTGGAGTAGATATTTCTTTTGGGTAACCAGTGTTTATATCAACTTGACACCCGAGGGAAATGAAGCAGTGAGAAAAGCAGCCAGTTTTACGAGATGATGATAACAAATGCTACATCCTCTTTGTCAAATTACAGGAGTGAATTATTTTTTTCCAATGAGGTATTAATCCCCCCATAAGACTTAGCAAAATGTTCTATATCTGCTGCAAACTGCACATCTGCACCACACTAACTGTTTTTAAAGTATCCCCACAAAGAAGTAAACACACACCTCCTGCCCCAGATAAAAAGCAAAGGCACCACTAATTGAAGAGAGGTCCAGCTCAGCCTCAAACTGAATCACCACGAGTGGAAACTACAGAGAAAACCACAGGGAGCAACACAAATGAAGAACACTGTAGATGAGTAAAAGGAATAAGGACTGGGATGTTGCTTCCTTCAGCTGTGCAAGCGCTTAAGTAAGGAGCACATGACACACTGCAGGCCCCTGCAAGGACAAGAGGCCAACACAACACCCCTAAGAGTCACAGGGCTGGCCAGTTCCATCATGAGTAATGAGAGCTCCAAGGAAACACTGGCATTTCCTTCCCTAATTCTCCAAACACCCAGCTCCAGGGTCTCCAAGTGGTCAACAGCAGAACTAAGGAAAGTACCCAAGAGCCAGTCACGCCATCTGCCCTGGGTGTAAGCAGCAGGCCACTCAGGCTGGTCCAGGTTTTCATCTGTAGAATTAAAAACTGGCTGGTGAGCTCCCAGCATTTCTCATGGAAGGCACTTCCTTTTGGAAGGGAATGGAAAAAGCAACCTTAAAGCGGTGAAAGTAGGTCACAAAGAAGCCACATCAATAAAGTCTGGAAACAAAACAGGGAGGGATACTGTGTCAGCTACAGAATTGAGTGGATATTATAAATGGAAATCAGAAGTACAGCTAGAACATCTCAAGTGGAAAACCGATGAAACAGATTAACCACACTCCAAGTGATACACTACAGCTTTTCCTCCTGCAAAGCTACTCCAAGTTTTAAACTTAATTGCATGCTTTTTACACTGAACTCGTGATAACCCTTCTGAACTCCATCAACAATAATAGCAGTCTTGACAGCAAAGATTTATGTTGGTGGGTATCAACCTCCCAACACCCCTCTGTCACCACAGCTTTCATTTGAGATTCATCCCAAAGCATTTTTAAAGCCATCCAGGTAGAGATTGATCTGCAAACAGATGTGGTGGTTGTGTTTTACTGTGGGATGGATGTGTCAGCCAAGAGATCTCATGGCCTGGCCAGCAGATACCTGTGGTAATCCCACAGAGATGGCTGTAAAAGGTCATCAGCCTGGACACACAGAAAACCAGGGCCCAGCTGTCCACTCTCACCTTCCTCCCCCCAGAATGAAGTGAAACATCAAAGCTGATGTAACCTGTAATCAGAGCAAGTATTTTCTCAGCACGGAAGAAGCAGGTTGATTTAATTCTTGGCACCTGTTTATAGGAACATCTACCTGCTCATAGGGGAAACTGCTTGAACTCCTAGCAGAGCATTGGCTGTGTCCCAGGCTGTCTGCTTCCCAACCCATCCTGAGAGGTGATTTGGACCACTGCAAGGAAAATAGTTACTAACAGCTATTGCTCTTCAAATTATCCATAAAGACAGGGATTATAATTGATTTTTATAAAAATGTGTCAGTCAAAATATAGGACTAAGGAAAAAGCCTCCTTCTAGTTGCTTATGCATAATTCACAGTTGCTTACTGGCTCACAAATGTAATAATTACAGATGACCAGTATTATATCACCATTATATATAAGCAGCAGGTTAAAGGTGCCAAGAGAAGCATTAAACCCAAATTACCAAAAATGTACAATTTGAGATAACTGGGCAAACACTGTGCTGAAGTCAGGATCCAGAAAAATTTGAGCCATGATGATTCAGGTGAGTGTTGCTCTCACAGCAAACATAAATCTATCATTGACAGACATACTGCATTTTTAGACAGTTTTGTATTTTCACCCTTCTCTGGTTTTTAACACAGAAAAGGCAATGTATTCTGACAAAATAAAACAGCGGAAAGCAAGTTGTGCCAGAAGTGCGAAGATTAATGCCCTTTCACACCACATAGGTTTTTAACTATTATTACTGCATTCCTCTCAAAATATTTTCCAGCAAAATTTCAGATATATTTTGACTTTTACAAGCAAATTCCCCATTTCCAGCACTGGTCTGGAATAAAAAAAAAAATATTTGTTTCCTTCTTATCATCCCGCTTTTTATCCTACACATTCATCATTTCTGCAAACAGAGGCTGTTTACTTCACAGTCCTGACTTCTCTATCAGTAAGTCAAAAAAAAAAATAGAAACTAGTGTGGAAAATGTTTAACTTCTGTCTGTAAAGCTTGTCTAGGCTGAGGAAAAANNNTTTTTTTAAAAGTTTGTTAAGGCAAAAAAAAAAAAAAAAAAAAAAAAAAAAAAAAAAGAGGCTTTCTTCCTAATTTGATTTAATGGTTGTAATGATTTAATGGCTATAAATTGAGAAATTAGCAACCACTGGAATCAAAATGAGGAGAGCTGAATTGAAATGGCCTCAGTTCACACTGCTCTGACAGTTCTTACAGGATGGGATGAGAGCAACTACAGGAGCTTCTTTAAGCAGAGGAGGGTATGTGAAAGCAAACTGACATAAATATTTATGGCAAGACCATAAAACTTTTTTTTGCTACTTGACTATATGGGATATAAAACTCCTTATCTCTAGGGAGTTGAGGCTATTTGAAAACTTCAGTGAGCAAGGCCTTAGCTAATGGAAGGAGTTAAGGAAGGACCCCATGAAATCCATTCAACAGGGTAATCAATCACCCCACACCTCCCTGACATCCTAAGCAAGTGCTGCTAGAGAGCAAGAGAGAAAAGGACCCCATAAACCAACACCATTTAGAAGATAAATCTTCTCAAACCTGGTTTAGAAGGATGTTGGTTTCTTTCCTGATTTCTTATTTGCCAGGATACCTACCAACTACCCAGCATCCTGAACAAAAAAAGAGATGGAAAATAATTACAGAAACATGCCTCAAAATAGGAAATACTTGGCATTATTTGATGAGGAAGTCTAATGATTTCCTAGCAAGTGTTAGGGGAAGAAACCACATTGTGTTTTTGGTGCGTGATGTACGTGTTCCAGTATATTTAAGCAAGTAGGAAACGCAGCAAAGGCAGCAGCCTGTCTGTACAGCTTGAGGTATAACCTCATAATGTAAATAAACACCTTTTCAGGAAGCATTTTGTCTCCTTTCCTAGAGCCTGCACTGCGCTGAACTCCTGAGATAAAATACCTAACGTGGAAAACTGCTATGGCTCAGTCAAGTGTTGGCAAAGCCAACCAAACCTGTGTTACACACTGCCACCAGGTCCCAAATGCCATGGGAAGGATGTTGGAGCTCAAAGTGGTTTAACCATTGTTCTGTGGTTTTCCAGTTTTGATCTGTGATATACTTTCTTCCCTCAGCCAGCAGTGAAGAGTTACCTACCTGAAATTAATGATTCAGGCACCACCCAGCCCTGCTCACAAATTATTAAAAACTAATGAGTGCTGGCTATCCAACACCTTCAATCCAGTGCTCCAGCCTGCTATCACTGTAATGACTGAAGGTCAACAAAACTTTACCTTTGGCTTTGTGGGGAGTTAAAAAAAAAAAAAAAAAAAAAA
>VWYP01009685.1:275415-362066 GCA_013400435.1 Pycnonotus jocosus | reverse complement strand
CTTTTCCATGCCATCTACTGGAAGTGATCACTGATATTTTTGGGCACCTTCTTAGAGAGTTCTGAGGCAAAACTGCAAGGGATCCAAGCACGCTGACAGTTAAGCAGGATGGATGATCAGGGGCAAGAGTTTTATCTCACTTTGTGAAGTAGTTTTATGTAGTAGGATGGACATAGTTATGCATGCTTTTAAAAATATGCACCTATTCTCTGTCTTCCTTCTCCAAGGAGGTTTAGTTTTTATTTGTGTGGGTGTGTGAGCATGTTACAAAAACTGGAATTTTCTTTTTTTCTTTAAAGGCAGCTTGTAAGAAAAAGTGCTTTGTGTGCACATTGATGTCTAAGATTTTGGCTTTCTTTCTTGACTTCAGACAAATTTGCATACTGCTTTAAATAGATCTTGTTGAGAAATAGAATTTCTGGTCTTTTTCCAGTTAGAGATTTTTAATGGAGATTTTTTTTTCTTGAAAAAGAGGGACACACACAACACAAATCTTAACCTCATTTTTTTTTTTCCACAGATAAGAAATTAATCAGTATTTTATTTTTACATAATCCTCCTCTGGAACATTTAGATGTTAAAAATAAAACAGTATCCTCTTGACCCTGAAACCACTTAGGGCCCTGACACCCTTGTACAGCAGTGCTTAGCCAAAGAGAAATGGAAGCAAAGATCCTGGAAATCCTTGGAGCTGATGGCCTAAAATGCCTGTAAGATCCAATGTCCTGAATAAAATAGCTCTGTGAGCTATCAAGGCACTAACAGTCTGGGTATTTTTTTTTGTCTCTGTCAGGCATATTGTCAAAAAACAAGAGAGAAGCCCAGGGACACTTGGATACCACCAGAAATGTCTCATATTTGCGTGTTCCCACAGGAGGTTTTAATTTTTGTGAATCAGTTTCCCAGTGTAAAAATGTCGTGCTAGGAATTATTTTGACCTTAGTTGATCTGCAAATTGCCAAGGAAACACTTCTGTTGCAGTGAAACTGTGTTATAGAATGTTAAGATCATTTCTGTGTTTCTAGCTTTTTCCATCTTCTCCATCTTCCACCTTCTCCACCTTGCTCAGTATGCCTATGCCGTATGATAATAAACATGCACCTCTTGCATTCACATAATAGGTCATTTCCCCTGGAGTTTAACAAGGATAAAGGTACAAATACTGGTGTTCAGCCCACTTTGCCTCATCATTACAGCAAAGAAGTGTTGAGAAGTCACACTAATTTTGATGTTCTAAAAATGTGTTCTCTCATTTTCATGCAGTCAATCCAAATCTATGCTATCACAAGTTTTGTTGTGGGGTTTATAGGTCTATATTTGACTTTTTTCCCCCTCTTTGTTATTAAAATAAGCAGCCAGGATATTTTATGGAATTCTTCCCCTTGATTAAATTGTTGCTGCTTTGCAGACTATTTATCTCCATCTTGGGGTGAATCAATGGAAATTAGCTTGTGTTGTCTGTAGTAGATTGAAACTGGGGTCATATGTCAATTTACAAGTATCTTTTGTCTTACTATACGTACTACACTAATTTCAGTGGGCCTGATAGTAAAGTGAGGGCCACTGTCACAAGTGAAAAACTATAGCAGAAATAAGGCCATAAGAAAGAAATAGTATTTTAAACACAGATTTATATTTCAGGCAGTGTTGGATTAATTTGAGTCAATAATAATTGATGGCCAATACTCTTAAGTACCTTTAGTTACTAGCCTTGGTAGAATATAACCTTAGAGCACAGAAACTTGGGACAGTCAGTTGGGTAACCAATAATGTTTGTTTGTTTGTTTGTTTGTGTAACACCTGGCAGGGGAATGAGTGGGAAAATCAGGCTGGAGCAGGAGGAAGGAAGCAGTCTGTGGTCAAAGCCACTGCCTTGGCCACAGCAGAGGATTGGTGCAGTTTGTGGGGGCCAGGTGGCTGCTCCTGGGCAGGTCTGGGAGAACCCACTGCACCCTGATGGAGCACTGCACACCATGGGACATTCTGCTGCTTCCAGCAGAGTGAAACCCATCCTTGTGAACTATGTAGAGTAGATGCTTCTGAGGCTTTTTAAAATTAAGTAGTAACATATAGCTTTTCAAAACTTCTGCTCCTGCTGGAAGAAAAGAGATACAGTTCAGGCGCTTTCCAGTTTGCCCCTGGCACTTACTTTATGGGGAGCTTCCTTTACTGAGGGAGTGCTTGCCCAAACCTTCCCACCTTCCCAGGAGAAATGATTCCCATCTAGAACACCATGTAGACAGTTTTACATTTCTTCTTATTAGGCAGATGTTTCATTCAAATTTCACTTCGTTAGTAATGCAGTTGTTAGAGGAACTCTCCAGCTGCTTAATTATAAAGATCTTTGTATTTAAAAGCTCAGGAATCCTTATGCAGTAAACTGATATTCCTGTGCACAGGCAAAGGATAGGAAAAAAAAAAAAAGGTCTAAAACAGCTAGTGTTTCCTCCAGAAAAATATGCATAAGGTGTTTTACTCTACTTCTCAAGTTATTTTTAACCCATTGACTCTCCAACTTTTCTATTTCATAGAGTTTTCATTGTAAGTTAACCACTGTCCCCTTTGTGATCTTAATTAATTCTTCCCTTGTTATTTCAAGGTAAAAAATTAAAAGAGTGAACATTCATTCTTAATTTGTAGTGTTTACGGTCCTGAGACTTCACTTCCCTCTTCATTAAGCATCTTTTTTTTCCCATGCTTCTTTTTTTAAAATGTCTACACCATATGCATCTTAAAAACAACAAACAGTGGTCTCTGGCTTGAGGTGGAGTCACCTGGGCTTACAGTGAATGGGTGATTAATTGACTTTTAGTAGTACAGCTGACATCTGCTAAGCAGCTAAATTAATCACAGATGAGTATGTGCTAGGGTTGCCTTAGGGTGTATTTCAGACCTTCTCCTGTACTCGAGAGTGGTAATCTGAATTTAAATAAGAGACCTGTCAACTAAACTACTTCTAAGGTAATAAAAGGCATGTAAGGTGTTTTCTAAGGGGATCTTAGCAATATTTTTTTCCTTTCTGGTCATTACATGGCAGAAGAGGCACAACATTGCAGTTTCAGAAGGCTGTGATATTAATTTTATCTGGTAATATAACACTTCACTTGGAACTGCCCCAAACATGGCAAGATAGATTTCCATTTACCTGAGATCCTGCTACTTATATCTGTCATATTAAAGATTAAATATAAACAAAGTTTGAATAAAACCGACCTGCACAGAAATCAAAAAGGAAGAAATTAATAAATATTCTGAGACTAAAATAAAAACAAATAGACAAACAAAAATCAAGCAAACACTCTCATAAAGAGTGGAACTTTCTCTACCTGGAGCAGCACTGAAGTTACACTTTTTTTATTCCCATTGGCAGTCCCATTAAACATACTTAAAAATATGGTTATATGTCTGTAAAACACTGCATACACAAGCTACTGCCTTGCACAGAAAAGAGAATGAATATTGCTACAATTCCCAGTTTCATCTCTCCCTGGTTAAATACCAGTGGCACTCTGCTTTGCTCTGATGCCCTCATGGGCATTTAAAAACACCTATCTCTGGGAAGGTTCATTTAACAAAATCACCTTGAATATTGCTATCTACTTTCTCTATTATTATGGCTTGCAAGAGCTCAATAAAAGTCCTTAAAGGCCTTACCTGATACTTTTCTCTCTCTCACTCCCTGAGCAACTTCAGGGTATTAGTTCAGTTTAAATGTCAAGTTGAAAGAAGTGACTTTCACATTGCTCCAACCTGGCCTTTCTGCATCAATGTTTAATCTTTCTGAAGAAGATTTGTTGCTGTTGCTGGTAGTCTGGCCTTGGCCTTTTGTTAATTGCATGCTGCTCCTGGGAGAATTCTCTTTTTGTATGTATTCTTTCACTGTTCAGCAGTGGAAATGCTCTTCTGCCCTGCTTACACTTCTGTGCTCCAGGATTGTCAAGGCTCAGTAGGTGCTTAGTCATGTCAGCCTGGAACATTTTGGATTTTCTCAATATATAATTAAATGGATTTGCTTTGGTCTCCATTGCTTGCCAAGTAAGTTCAGGATGTTAATTCAGTCTAAATGTCAAGTTAAAAGAAATACAATTCCAGCCTGCTGAATCGTCCTGTTAACTCATTCCTCTTTTTGCTTTGACCTTTCCTTAGGGAGGTGCAGGTATTGCTCGATTAGTTTCAGGCTTTCCAGAAGGATGGTGGAATTTTGTATGACTACACCATCCCTGAGGTCATTAAATTCACACTGGACAGGTTTTATACTGGCTCTAACTATGTCTATCCCTACTTACTCATTGCACTATGAAAGATTCTTCTGTACCAAAACTCAGAAATGAAAGTGTTGCTCAAAAGTGAGCTGAACTTGCAATATTTATATTTAATGAATGACTCAAAGACGGTTGGACTTGTTAGTGAACCATTGCTAGAACAGCTTGTATCTGGACACTAATTGTCCCAGATTCATTGACCCTATCGAAATTAGAGTTAGAAGGAATTCTAGAGAATTACTAAAAATATCTGTGTTAATTTTTCCTGGCTGTAATTGTAAAAAAACCCCAAAAACCAAAAAACCCAAAACCAACCATATCCAGAACAAAATTAGGTTGTAAAAAAATATTGTTCTATTGCCAGTCTCTTCCCTGCAAAACAAAGGATATATTATACAATTGGAAGTAGTATTAATTTGCAGATTGAGAGAGTGAAACACAGATCTGACTGCTTGCCATGTACAGAACATCCATCCTTAGTGTGTGACATCCTCAGTAGTTACAGCCCCCTTTAGACTTACAGTAAATATCCATGGAGATCATTAACTGGGAAGTGAGTGTAGTTGATTAGGAAAGCAAGGGACAATGGCCAACAACAATTGTCTGAAGCAGGAAAGCTGAGAACAAGGCCTGTGAGTAGCTTTGTCAGCAGTGTCATAGATCAAGAGCACCTGAGGTGCAGTTATTTGTGCAAAGTAACTCTGTCATACTCTGTCAACATATATATATTATATGTATACATACATGTATGATAAAGGGCTTCTGGTTATCACCCTTCAAAGACATGGCAGAGTTTGTTTGAGTAATTTACTGAAAACTTTAGTTCAGTAGTGTTCAAGGAGAGATTAAAAGTGAGAGAAATATTACTGTCTTTCAAGTATGGTACTAGATTTCAGACACTCAAGGTGAAATCCCAGATTCCAAGATTAATATAATATGATTAATATAATATGATTAATATAATGTGACCCAAGCTGGAAAGCATTCTGGCCCATACAGAGTACACTGAGACCCCTGTGTATATAGATAGTGTTTCAGAAGCAGAAGATGAACTCTGAATTTCCAAGTACAACTCCATATGTGAGCAAGGGTTGACTGTGTCACACCATTTCCTTCCTTCCTTCCCCTTCCCCTTTTCCTTTACTTCGCTCCTTCTTTTCCCCACCATTTCTCCCTCCTCTTCCATCCTCTCCTGTCCTTTTCTCTCCTTCTTATTCCTGCTAATCAGCAAGAAGCTTGCTGATAACAATTGTTTTCATCTAAATTAAAGCACACATTAAGGTATAGCTACCTGATCATGTTTGCTGACTGAACCACTCTAGTGGAACCCCTATATTAGATTACCCTTAGATTGCTCCTGAAAAAACCTGCAGCTGTGTGAACTGGTGACATCTTGGGCACAGCCAGTAGTATCACTGGCAGAAGACCAGTTTGCCATCTGTTCAACTGCCACTTGACTCTTTCAGGATTCTAATCACCACAAAAACAAATCAAAATATAGTAAAAAATAGCCATAATGTAGTTTTAATTCATAATGTTCTTCTACTGCACCTTTGTCTATCCCCTTGGAGTATGTGAGAATACATGGCAAGTAGCTCAAATGAACCATTACAGAGTGATGTGATTTTTCTGCTTGGATACAACATTTGGAACCTGTATTGATTGTTTTCAGTTGTCTTTAGTACTGTGCTGTTCATTGTGTTCCCCTCTAACCCAGAAATCTGTGCTGCCTGAAGAAATAATTTATAAAAATGCTACCTTTCGTACAGCAGCAGAGTAACAACAATATAGTTGTGTTTGCTGTACTACTCCCCTTCAACAAATAAGAAACAAATTTCAGGGAAAAACAATATTATTTAGAAGTAGAGTTTCAAACTCAGGTATCTTGTTTCCCATTCATCTTCTAAGAGGTTATTTTGGTCTTTTTTGTACTGAAATTGTTTCTTTGCTGTAATAATACTCTTTTACAGGCTCAGAGCTGTCAGGATTCAAAAGAATTGGTAGTGTCAAAGCCAATATAACCAGATGGGCTATCGGTGTTTTTCATTGTTTTTTTTTTCTGAAGTAGGTATGCCTATGAGGAAGATGTGTTTTACTTTATGCATGATTACAGTTCACATATAAAAATGAAATGGAGCTTGCCAACTAACCAAGTTTTGCAAAGTTGCACATTTTATTTTTCATGTGTAATCTATTTCTCTTCCCCATCAACAGTATAATTCAGCATGAGTATACTTTACAATTGCGTGTCAGCACTATCTGTACTGTGCTCTTTCTGTAGAGAAATGACAAGGATTTATCTAAGTCTGGTGAAGTTAATACAGCTCATCACTTTTACAAATGCCTGGCTTTCTCCTAGAAATGCTAGTAGGATGCCAACTGGGCTATTAGTGCTATAAAACTGCCACTTCTTCCCTAAATGATGATTGTGACTCTATAAAAATCACTGACCTGCCTTTAAGCAAGCTTGGTGAATTTAATTTCAGGGAAGACCATTGGTATCCTGCTGCAAAGTCAGCAGGAAATACTTAGTAGATCCTCACTTCTCAGATGAATGCTCTGTGCTATGGGCAATTTTAACATTTACTCAGCATTAAAAGGCCTAGTAGTGGCTGACTATTCCTTAGGAGGATTCATAAGAGAAAAAACCCTCTTTATCCATCAGTCTGGCCACTTACTGCAGAAACATCAGCCAAGGAGATTTGTTTCCCAATAATCCACTACCTGGACATTTCCAATTACCTCCTTTCAATGGACACCGCATTAAGTCATAGTTTGGCAACACCAAACAGGAGCTGGCAGGTGTTTTTTAGTTTTTTCTTCCTCTCACTACCCTAAATAGTCTTTGTAGTTGAATATTCTGAATTGGGACAGCCAACATGAGTTGCCCAAAAGTTGGCCAGAATTAACTGTACTCACATTTTGACTGGCAACCTGATCTAGAGGATAAAAGGGAAATTCAAGTTCTTTGGACATGACATGCCCTTAGCAGCTAGGAAAATACTGTTCCATAGGACTCTCTTTAAGGTACACATTTCATAGAGATCTGTCAAGTGCTTTCAGCAATCTCATTAATGATGTTGATTTATAATTAACACTTAGTAAACATCAGGACTGGTCAATGCAAGTGCAGGGTTTTGCACAATGAGAAATCATACAAGATGGATAAACTCAGGCTGGGAATCAGTACAGTCTAATGGATCTAATTTGAATAGTGAGTCCCACACAATGTGTGGGTTTGGGAACATGATACCTTTGCAAACAGAATAGATCTTATTGTGGGACAGGTGAGCAGAGGTGTGGAACACCTGACCTTGGTTGTTCTCTATTCTGTCTGCTTGGTTTTGTTAAACCAAGATATGCACATTTTGAGAACAGATATGTGAACAGTTTTCAAATGTTAAAACACTGCTACTAAAGAGAAGCAGTTGTAACTCATTGTGCTTGCATACCCTTACACTAATGGGAAGACACAAAGAAACATTTTCTAGAAATGAAGGTCTAGATCAGATGTTAGTAAAAGGTTTGTGAGGACATAAGTGTTGAAATCATGGAGAAGGTTGTTCAGGGGCATGAAATATCTTTCTATTAGACAGCAACTCTCAGGCTGATTTACGAGTATTTGTCCTGCATTTAGTGCATACGGGAGAGGGGTAATGATGGACAACACCAAATCCCTTGAGAATCCTTCCAGCCCTCCGGCTGTAAGATATTTTAAATGTATTAAAATTCATGGAATCCCTACTATTTATTTGCAAAGATAGTAAAACCACTTCATCACAGTAACAGGAAATGTACGGTACTGGAGTACTTTATGACAACATGAAAATGAAATGGTAGGAAA
This sequence comes from Pycnonotus jocosus, assembly GCA_013400435.1. Taxonomy (NCBI): domain Eukaryota; kingdom Metazoa; phylum Chordata; class Aves; order Passeriformes; family Pycnonotidae; genus Pycnonotus; species Pycnonotus jocosus. Next base: position 353,960 of record VWYP01009685.1, on the reverse strand, counting down.
GCAGAGAAATTCAGTCCTTTGTCTCCACCAGCTGCTATTTATTTTAATGTGCATCTGACAAAGTAATATAAACTTTGAGAATGCCAGATTTGTGAATATGTAACAAAAGCTATAACCCCAAACTTTGCTGACTCTGTCACACTTGGGATTTGTTTTCACTTAGAGAATATTTTGCTTGGCATGTTTATTATACTTTGGGATGCATATTTCAGTGTTTCTGTTGCATTAGAAAACACATACTTCCTTTTCTTTTCAAATATTATGTCAAACCCCAGAAGACAGACAAAGGAAAAAAACCTGGTTTAATCTGGACTATAAAAATCATGTATACTGGTAAAAGTATAATTCAGAGACATTTTACTAAAAAAATTAAATACTGTTTTTATAAATACTAAATCCATCTTTTTATACTTCTTTGCTCTATTTTCTAATGATGATACTGACTCTGCAGGAAAGACTTCTAGACACTTTAGGCCATAATTCAATGTAAAGCTGAAATAAAGAAAATATGGCATTTATAGCCCTCCCTCAAGCCATATGTATCTAGAACTTACAAGTTTTCAAGCATCATTGCTTCCACAGATCAACAGTCTTCCATCAGAGAGGATACAGGAAGTAGAAATTTGAAGTCTCTCAACAAGCTCATCCATTTAAGTTGTAAGCATTTGGAAAATGAGAATGTTTTGAGCTGTACAAGAAAGCATGTTCTTTTTATTAGTTTTGTTCAAAATTCTTACAAGGAATATTATTTTAAACACAACTGCTCATCTTTTCTGTACTGTGTAGGAGTCATAGTGTGTTTTTACACATCCTACTGCATATCACAAAGCCATGGTCAGAACATATAAATAAATGCTGGATCTTGCATGTCTCAGAGTATGGGCATGGATAAACTCTGGTCAATGTTTTTAGACTGGGCACTCTGAGGCTTCTTTCTCTAGTCCACTTCTCTCCATGCCGTATTGCTGCCCACCAGCTGCCCTATGCTATATCTGACACCTTCAAAGTCTTTCCCATTACTTACACCATTTTTCCTTCTGTCACTTTTGGATGTGGCATATCTTAAATATCCTTTAAAAGGTTCCCAAAAATGGGATTTATGGATCTCTGCAAATAGATCTAATATCGAATTTCTGAAGGCATGATGATTCTATGTGCTGCAGGCTTGGAGAAGTCACTCCCATGCCCAATTTCCTACTTCTTGTTTCTATATGAAGCAATGCCTTGCTGCCCACAGTGAACATGTTGCCCTCCTCTTTAGAGAACATTTCTGACAGAATGTATTCATTCCAGCTGAGAGGTTGAACAAGCCCACTACCTTCCCTTTCCTGGTGAGCCCTGATTCCCTAAAGAGGAATGCTGCTGTGAGATGATCCTCAAGGTAGGGTTAGAGGGATAGGCAGGGTAGATGTTCCCAAACTGAAGCTGTGATGGTTCTCCCAAAAGGCTGCAAGTGCCAGTGGAAAAGGCAGCACCACAAAAGGCAGAGCCTGTAGCACCAGACTAGAAAAACCTCTGTGGACAAATCGCTAGAAAAAGCCACATATACACTAGAGAATGGATGTTACTTACTCCATGTCTAATTCTTTATTCTTTCCTTACCTGTTCCCTGATCTTTTTCTTAGAATCTTTTATGCTGTCTTCACCTTGTAATGTCAAATTTTGGTCCAATGCTATGAATACCCCAACTCTATTAGAACTTTTTTAAAAATTTGTTTTGTAGGGGCAGGAATGAACATTTTAACAAGAAAAAGGAATTTTGTTGTTGGGTTGCTTTTGGTTTGGTTTTTATTAACAGTACTTATTCTAGGTAGATGTAAAAATCAGCCAAAGTACCTCATGCTCCTGGTTATTTCCAGTGGCCGCTGATTTTATATAAGTTATAAAGGACTCTCTGTAATCCACAGGCTACAGAAAAGGAATTTATCTTTCTTTTCTATGTGGGAAGAAAAATAAATGTTTATGAGCATCAGGCTAGGTACAACTCACTAAGCCAACTTCCCCTTGCTTACCATCTCGCCTATCAGAGTGAGGGTTTGAGAGACCTAACTTCTTCAGGTGCAACACAATCCTGAGTACATTCCTCCCAAGGAAAAAAGTGTATACACCCCAGCTTCAGGCTTATTGGTTAAATTTAATTTGTCCAACTTAGCTGTCCACATTAATTTCTATGTGCACTTTGTCATTCTGAGTTGAAAAAAGAATGATATGCTATAGAGTGGGATTTAAAATCAGAAGGGTATCAGGCGTCCTGCTGAGAGGAGAAGAACTGAAGACTTACAGACTTCTCAGGGTCGGGTTGGTTTTGTTTTGATTTTTTCTGAATACACCTGTGCCTTGGCAAGTGTATAACAATTTGAGGGAAAGCATCTGCAGGAGAACATTTTCAGGCTATTTTTGGCATAATTCCTAAATTTTTAAAGGTGCCAATTAGATGAGAGCTTTGAAACCACTTTGTATTTATATTCTTTGTAGGGTCTGTAGGATTTGACAAGCAGACCCAAGCACATTTATTAGGTTTATTTAAATATCAATAGCTACATGTCAAAGGCATAGCCACATGTCCTTAATGCTTTATGTAAGTAGAAATTTTCAGGAAAGTGGGAGGGAGTCCCTCAGTGTGGGAAAATCCACCCTCTTCCCAGGAGAAAGGGTAATTGTGGTTAGTAACTGAAAGACTGATGATGCCTGAGAGATTTTATCATCTGATTTCACTGTAAGGAGTGCAGCTACCAAGCCAGAGGAAAGCAAAGCTTGAGTTCTCACCCACACACGCTAGCCTGGTGAAAAATAGCATTAAATGTGAGTGGGAGCTTACATACCTGCAAAAATGGACCAGGGGAATAGCCAAGCTCCATTTTCAGGGAAAACCTGAAACTTACTGACAATAAATTACCCTGACACTTTTTTTTTTCTTTTTTTTTTAATTCACGCCCCTGATTTAGAGAAAGTATTGATATTTAGAGCAGAAAAGGTTGTGGTTAATTTAACTCATGAGGTAAAGAGTGTGGTGAGTAATACTTGCATCATAACTTGCTTTTTTCTAACTTTCTTCTCCAAACTTGGATGACTCTGGCGTAAAAATTTTCACATAATTATGGAAATATATGATGTGTGTATATATATTTGTAAGATATATAGTGTGTGTTGTGTATATGTTTTTGCATGAATACAAATATATGTATACACATATTTCAAAATGTTATTTTTTGTCATTGATTGAAAACATTTTTCCTTTAAGTGTAGGAAAGTGTGCAGTCACTTTTCTATGTAGATGGTAGCATATTGTTGTTTAGCATAAAGTAGCCTGGAAAGAAACCTGGAAAGAAATTTTACACCTGTCAGTTCATCTGTTGTTGAAGAGTTCAGCTTTATATAGTGATGCTGCATATACACATTGTACATTTTGCTGTCTCTGGAAGAAAGAACACAGAAACCAAGAAGGAATTGAGGCCTGACATTTTCCCTTCCTGCTCCAGAAATTCTTCAATGCAAAATACATCAAAGTCAGCTTTAATTTTTCTTTTTTTAATTTTTCCTTTCCTTTATTGTCAGCTGGGCTGTTCAATCAGTCAAAGCCATCACAAAAGTTTTTAAAAAAACAACAAAAACCCTAACACCAACCAGAAGTTGGTTATTAAATTTCTGGTTAAAAATATAATTTGTTGGCAAGGTTTTCAAGAAGAGGAATGTTAAACTAAATTACTGCCTTGATTTTCTGAAAGTAATCTCATCACCTTCTACCTTTATAATAGCAAGCTGTGTTGCAGAGCAGCAATATATAACAATACAGGTTCGCATCTTTCTTGTGTTAAAGACTCCAGGGCTGGATGCAGCACTCCAGGTGTGCTGTCATGAGGGCAGAGTAGAGGAGGAAAATCACCTCCCTCAGCCTGCTGTCGTCCTCTTTTGATGCAGCCCAGGATGATTTGGGTCTCGTGGGCTGAGAGTGCACACTGCCAGCCTTTCACCCAGCCTTTCACCCATGAGAACCCTGAATTCCTTTTCTGCAGGGATGGCCTCAGTGACTTTTCCCAGTCTGCAGTAATTTTTGGGATTTCCTCAACCCATGTGCAGCCCCTGGCACTTGGACTTGTTGGATTTCCCAAACGTAGTGTTTGAACAATGCTGTCAGTCACATGGTGTGATTATTGGAGCTACCCTGTGCGAGAGAAGGAGTTGGACTTTGTGATTCTTGTAAGAGTATCCAATGGACTTCCCTTTCTGAAACCAAACTGTTAATGCAACCCAAATGATAGAGGCCATATACACCTTTAATCTTCTCATGCACACTGATGCTAGAAAATACACAGTGAATAAAGAAGGTCAGAATAAAACATGAATTATCATTGATGAGTGTGACACCATGGGCTCCTTGTTTAATATATGGGAATGTGTTCACTGCATTAGTCAAATTGCTGCTAAAAGCCCTTTAGCAGTGGAAAAAAAATCTGCATCTAAGAGGATTATAGTGTTCCTTAAGTCCGTAACAAAACGTGGCTGATTTTAGCATCAGTAGCAGTTATGCTTTAAGGGCAATGTACAAAGCCATGAATTTTGTATTTAAAGCATCACTTCACCTTGAGGCATTAAGGCAGCTAATTCCCATTTCAATAACAAAAATTTACAATAAAACCAGTCTTCAGCTGATAAAATATCCTTCCTGTGGATTTAAATTCCTACATTTAACAGTGACATAAAATAATTAGCTATATGGCCCCTTGTGTGGTTTTATGGCTTCTGCCTTCTGTATTTGTTGCTATGAACTCATTATGTGGCCCCAGCTGAGCAAAATGCTCATGTGCATGCTTAAATCTCGGTTTGCTCACTGAATATAGAAGTGTAAATGCTTTGTAGAGTCAAGCCCCATTGAATTCTAAGATGACCCAAAACAGATGTTTCTGTTCACTCTCCATTTCCACAGGACAATACATCTCTTCAGTGTTCACTCATTTTGAACTTAGCCACCCAACTGCTAACAAAGGAGGCATTTATTTTAAAGCCAGTGAGCCCTCTTTTTCCAGGATTGCCTATTTTAAACAACCAAGTATTAATCCCCCTTATTATTAATCTATACAGTACTGATTCTGGGGTAGCTCACACTGAGAAACAGATTACTTGGAGAGGATGTTTCCTACAGCTATTTAGAGCTTGATATGCTTTGGAGGCATGGTTGGTTTTTTTCTTCCTTTTTCCTTGTTTTGCCCGAGGACAGAATCCACTGAGATGGGAGAGGAGAAAGCTCATCCTAACTGACATTTCAGTCACTGCTGAGTTTGACTGCAAGGTTTAGTAGAGGTTTATTCATACCAGTGAATGAAGGCCATATCTGATTTTCTTTTTTTAGAAATGAGACAAAGAGCTGTCTTACTTGACTAGTTCATGATGGAAGAACTATCTTTTTCCAGCTTTTTCCTCTAGTGCAGCTTTTGCATAAAAAGTCTAGATGCCTTCTGTTCATTTCAAGAAGGCACAGTAGACTACATGTTCAAAGATTGGCAGACTTCCCTCAGATAATTATGAATATTTTACTTGTGTCTGGTTTTGGTTGTACTGTCAAATACTTGATCATGTCAAAACAAGCACTTATAGCTGATACTGAAAGATGCTGGTGGCAACAAACACTGCTGCTCATAAATAGCCTTTTCTTCACTGTGCAGTTCTGAAATAGTGAAGTAAACATGGTTATATGAGTATAAGATGCACAAATACAGATCCAGGAATGATGTATCAGCTGTAATGAAAAAAGGACTTTGTTGTCCTTGTTTAAAGCAAGCTACATAAAGGACGTTTACAGCATCCACTATTTAGGTGCACAGGGTATAGTCAGTGATACTGTTTTCCATCTTAATAAATAGTTGGAGAAAGTGATATGAAGGACAAAACTTACAAACAGGACCCCTGATTTCTAAGACGTTATGATATCCCTTGTTTGAAGTGGCTCTGGATGGTGCATAGTCTCTCCATCTAATGGTTAGACGGATGGGATGCCATATATTCTTCATAACATTTCAAGATGTTCACAGCTGAAAATGGGTGCAGCTAAAGTATGAAGGAAATGCTTTATGAGAAAAAGCTCATTAAGTAAGGAGGAGAGACTAGGATAAATGTGAAAAAGAAAACACAAGGGAATTAAAAACTGTCAGGATAGATTTTCATTATTGAAGCTCCCCTTTCTTAATAGCTAACTTTGGCCCAGCTCCCTTGCCTTACATATATAAAAAAACACAGCTTGCCCATGGATGATGGGAATATGATGGACTGACTACTTATGTGCCTCTGCATCCAGTTTAAAGGCTTTTCTCTCTCCTTGTAGAGTACCTGCCACAGCAGATATTTTGAATCCTTTTCTTGAATCTCCAACCCAACAATCTCCACAGTCACAGCAAAAGCTCTTTGCATCTGTTTTTACCAACTCCCTCCATATCCCCTTGTCTTTGGTTTACAACCTCTCTAGACTATCACCAGTGTTTCTGAAATTTTCTATGCTCTACTCAGAGCTCCCCAGTTTCATATTTTCCAAAACATGGAATAGCAATGCAGCCCATCACTTGGTGAGTGATGTATCTGCTACATTTTATCAGCTGTGGATGCAGCTTTTGAGGTCAACCTATCAATGTGTCACTTGGGCTCCTTCTGAGGACAGTTCCACCATGCCAGCCTCCTCACTGAACACCACCCTGGCTTCTCCCCCACTCTGTGGCCTGTCATATCTGATGTATGTGCTCAGCATGCTGCCCTGGTGATCTAAGTAGTGGCATTTTTTGTGTCAGATTGACTCAAAAAAAAGTGTTGGGTATATGTGAGATGCAACGTGGCTGCAGGGCAAACCTAGACCAGAGCTAATTGTGCCACTGTTATGCTCAGTGCCTGAGATTAGACAAGCTTGCCTGTGGCTGCCTCCAGCTGAGTTCTGAAAAACAAAACATTTCTGCTACTTCCCAGGGTGAAAGTAGGGGAGAAACACAATTTCCTCATTAAAAATCCCTCAACAACCAATCTCCCAACCTTCTTTTCTTTGAATATAGTGTTTTCCCAACTTTTATATTCCTACATTTGGCAGGAGATGATCTTTGTCCCAGAGAAAGCAGATGAGTTAACAGCAAAGAAGTTTTTTCCAGCCATACTACATATGTACAATCTGATCCTAATGGACCAGTATTTCTTGTGCCACTTTAATATGTGGTTTAGATCTTCTAAGTATTTAAAATTTATATTATAAATTCTCTGTATGTTCACATTTAGACAGATATTTACAAGCTCAGCTATTCAAGAGTATTATTTGAATCTATTTTTTCTCATCACTATCTGATGCTCTTCTACCAGCTGGATATACAGGGAGGCATTTCCATTTGACTACTGAAAATACAGTGTAGCAATTGTCTTACATTGTCCAGTAGCTTTAAAATAATAAATAGAATTATTTTAATGTTAAAATGTCTAATACTTTTTCACCTGCAGAAGTGTAATCTTTCTGTAGGTTACATGAGCATGAGTTATATTTTATTGGAGGCCTTCCAGTACCTATAAACAGACAATTTTTAAAGATAACACCTTCTAAAGGTAGGCTGCAAAACTGCAAAGGCGATGAAACCAAGAGTGTGAGGACAATTATAGTATGTGATTTCAAAACTTCCCTTCCTATGTAAATAACCTAAAGGTGTGAAAGTGGAAGGATACATGCCAAATCACATCCATAGCCCTCTACTTTTAGACATCTTTCCTTCCTTCATTTATGGTCTCTATTTTGTCTGTGCAGATGGTAAATTCTTGTCTTAAAGACATGTATCTAAACACAGAACAAAAATGTGTTGCCTGATCCTTCTCTGTTTATTGAAGATCTTCAGCTGTGGATGCCATGGCTCACTGGGGCTTTGCATTCCTTGGTTAATAATTAATTTGTAGCACAGCTGCAGCTCACATGGGATCCTGGATTCAACAACCAGAGAAATTTCCCATTAGTCATGAAAAATTTAGTTCAAATAAGCAATACAGTATTGGACCATTATCTATTATTAATCCTTTTTTCAAGCTAAAGTAATTATAAAATAAATAGGTTGCAATCTTATAAAAAAGTAGTCCCAAGTCTTCTCAGAAGGGATAGACTTTATTTTGTTATTGCATTTTGCAGAAAATCATTTAAAAATAGTGAGGAAAAATACTTATTAGTTTTGGGCTGATGAAGTTAGTGTGTGTTTCATTTACGGGAACATTTCCACTGAAACTCCAGATAGAACCAAGCACTCTAGAAGCCTAGAGTCCTAGTGAACTAAAAAGGAACTGTAACCATATTACTTTGCCTTCATATGTATCTTATACAGTCATTATATGTGTGTTTAACTCACAATCTGATACATAAAGACATACATTATGCAAAAAGGCCCACAATACAAAGAAGTAGAAAAGGCTATGACTATTTCCTTGACATGCTTATGTATCTATGTGTCAGGCAACAGCAAATGACATTTGGCTGGGTTGATTGGTGACTTCCACTTTTAACTGTGCTCTATTCATTTACCTGCATCAGTTTAAACCTATTGATTTAAATTGTTGTTGTTGTTATTATTATCATTATTTATTTGATTAAGTAAAGTTTGGATGTGTTCCATTACACAGAGCTGCTTTTTTGTTTATTTATGTTTGTAGTTTTACATGGGCTTAATTCCCCTGGGTACAATTTACTCTCAAGTGTTGCATTCAAAAGGCAAAAAGACTTTAAAGTGGACATAAATTAGATTTGGCTGAGTACAAAGCTCAATCAATATAGTTTAAACATTTGAATAGTTCCTGAAGTCCTCCTGTCACATCTGGGTTTGCTAAACACACGCTGGGGTAAAGCTGAGGAATCAACTATAACCTCAGGAGACCAGTGTGCTGAATCTCCATCTAGAGTCAGGGGAGACAAAGTCTCCAAAATTAACCTCCTTGCAGAGTTTGCTTTTGACTTTTAGGGAATGAGCTTGTTCCTCATTGTTATCACCAGTGCACTCAGCTGCTCAAACACTGGAAGAGCATTCTGCAGTTGTCTACAGAAAAATGTATTCACACCAAGCTTAAAAATAAAAGTTGGCTGTTATTTTAATGTTAAAGCTTTATTTTAGAGCTCTAGACCACCAAAGGTCATGATGCTTCAATCCAGAGCAGGTTAAAGAAAAATCAATTTTAAAGCACAGATTATAAATACTTCCACAGCAGATTTGCCCTCACACTAACTACTGGCAAATTCATGGTCACAAAATAGACTTTTGTACCATCACTTTGAAACTGCTTATTTACATCTGCTTTTCCTATTGAGCCAATTCTACTCCATTTCCCCAAAAACCCAATGAACCACAATGAATCAGCATTCAGCACACTTTTTTAAGAGCACGAAAACCTGTTTCTGATCCTTAGCAGGAGTGAAGCCTTTTTATCAAAATGGGTAAGTATCTGGAAGAAATCATCTAGAAGGAATGAATCCTACCACTTAAAACTTCATCAAGTGATGATTCAGCAAGGCTTCTCTGGTGTCCCACTCCAAGGATGACCATGGCTAACACTATGCCAGGCCAGCTGAGGCTTTATCCAGTGTTGAAAAGATCCAAGGACAGAGATACTAAGCACAGTCCCAGTGTTGTTCTGCTTCTTCCATGCCCTTAACAGAAAATACTTCTGGTGGTTCAGATGTGCTATGTAAAGCTTCTTCATCTCAATCAAGCTCTGTGTACTGGCATAATTTGAATGAAAACATGGTACATCGACACAAAATTCCAGACTGTAAAGCAACTGCAGATGACCTAACATCTGTTAAGGCCTAGATGCTTTGTCACCGTTCTACATTTGCTCTAACCTCCACTGGGACTCTGGTTTATGCTGGAATGCAGTGTGGTCTCTGCAAATCTTCCCATGGTGCCTAATGGAGATGATGAAAGGCTTTTCCCTGCATTCAGTCACTTTTGGGTTTGCATTTGTTTTGCTTCTGGAGCTACAGTGTTGATTGTTATTGCTGATCCAAGACCAACAGTCCCAGGTTGTTCATGCAGTCAATCCAATAGCTTCACTTGTTAAATTTCCTCTTTTTTTAAACCTTTCCCTAGGTTGGAAAAATCCACAAGAATGCTGCCCGCAAAAGAGAATACCACGTCCTGTTCATGGTGATCACCACAGTTATCTGTTACCTGGTGTGCTGGATCCCATACGGGGTTATAGCATTGCTTGCAACTTTTGGCAAGCCGGGTGTTGTGACTCCGGTTACAAGCATCATACCTTCCATCCTAGCAAAAAGCAGCACTGTTTGCAATCCCATCATCTACATACTTATGAATAAGCAGGTAAGACATACATTACTTTTAAACTGTATTTTCTTAGGGGTCCATCAGACATTCTTAGCCATTGTGACTAACAGTCTTTCAAGATGTATCATCAAGGACATTGAAAGCTTGTCCAAACAATACTACTGGAGCCTTGGGGTGGAAGAGTTTGCAAACAACAACATATGGCTAGATAGGAAGAATGGAAAAATCTTTGCTTACTGAAATTTCTTGTGTTTTTCTGAGGGCACACTGGATATCAATTTGTACCCTTCAGAGTTAGTTGCCAAAAATATTTACAAGAACATTTGGTGAGGTTGAGGACTGGGGGGCAAAATGGACAAGGAGACAAAGGGATTTCATGACCCTGAAAACAAAATAAAGAAGACCATTTGTAAATACCATTTTCATGATAGATCCCCTTGAAACCAAATACATTGCACTTACTGGTTTTGTGGACATCTACATCCTTACTGTTAAATTCACAGTTCAGCCACGTACCAAAATAGATAATGAATTTTGTGTCATGAGCACTAAAGCACCTCCAGTTCAAGTCCCTCATTCCTGTAAATGCCATTTTCAGTACGGAAAAGTGAGCCTCCTAATGTTTCTGTGTTGACAATTCTGACTCTAAAGTTTGATAATGGTAGATCTGGAAGTTTTAAAAGTGTTTTGCAGTAGAAAAATCTGAAAAATATGCATAGTTTATGAAAACTTTTTTTTATTAGATTATGTGTTAGAGATTGTTCTCAGTTTTCTTTCTTCATTATGTCCATTACACTATTACAAAGCAAAGAAACACTCATTATTTTTTCTTGCTCAGTGTGTGCTGGAGCCCACCTTTAGTATTTATCCACAACAGCATTATATTATTATGGAGCTGAGACAAGGGAAGAGTTAAATGTAACAGCTATATTCAAGTTTTGTCACAGCCTGAAATAATTCTTGGCCTGCTTCATCTAACTTAAATTTCTTAAACAACAAAAGAATCTACTCTTGGAATTTGAGGGAAAAATCTCAAGCAAGCTGTGAAACCTCCCTGAAATCAGAAGGATAAGTTCTATTGCCTTCCCCAAGACCAGGGCTTCATTTGCAAAGTCTAGTTTGAGCTGACACTGAAGCAAATAAAACATTCCATTTAAAAAGTGTTAATGCTGAAGAAAAACAGTAACTTATCCCCTTACCTTTTATGATTCTTATGAAAACTTCTCAACAACAGCATCTGTCTTGCTTCTTTATTCTCTGAACACTTTGACTGAGGTCCTTGACTGAGAGATAATCTGATTGTGATGTGATCACTGGAGCAAGTTACATAATATTGATAGCAGATATGTTTTGGTATTGTCATTACACATGGAGACCTGATGAGCCACCCTGAAGGGGAGAAGCTTGGTCAGATTTGGGATAGATATGTTTTACTAATCAAACCAAAACGATAGCTAAAATGCAGCATTAACCTTCAGCTCTCCTCTGCTGTGCCACTGTGTATTAATAATAATTATAATTGGTTTTAACTGACACTGAGAAATGTCTTTCACTCAAAAAGGTGAAACCTATCTTTTTGTCTGTTCCTCCGTCTTTAAAAACAGGAACAATAGTAACACCCCCATTCAATGCATCACTGGTGTTCTTGGCACCCCTGTAGTTCTCACACTTTCTTTTAAATTTAACACCTCAGGAAAAGAAGTTGTTAATCTTCCTGGCACTCATCTTTCCTGGTCTTCATGCTTAGCTGAGAATTGTCACGGAAGGCTGGTGCCTCCCAACACAGAAATTATCTGGCCTGCATTTTTCACAGTTCTGTTTGCAGATGTGAGGTACCACAGTAGGGTATTTGCTCCTGCACCTTATAAATACACAAAACATACTGCATAATTTTTAGCTCTCTGTGTATAAGTGTTTTTGCTCTGGGAAATGCCCTGAAGATTGGAAAATGGTGTTGGTTGACTGCAGCTGCGGTGTTAGCTTCCAGCTGTCATAAATCTGTGCAGATTATTGTGGAACCGTCAGCCTCTGAGTCAGCTTTAAAACTCATCCTACAGAGCACATCTTTAAATTACCTCTCAAGCAGCCCCTGAGTCACTTTCATGGTCCTGGAAATCTAGAGAAAGAGTTCTGTCTTTGGCATTGCCTACTGCACTGACCTGAGGTGGTAAATCACTGAGGAAAATAGTGACTTTCTTTCCAGCTGCAGGAACTCCCTCAGATGGGGTGGCATGAGGTGTGTGACTGTCCTTCTTCCTGTGCTGTCCTCCAGGAGGAGAGACATGCACTGTTTAAGCTGGACTGTTACTGGGCTCATAACATGCCAGGCAGACATCAAGATTCACTGACAAAACTAAAGCACTAAAGCCTGAGACCAAGTCATGCTGGGGTGAAGCTGGAGGAGACAGTGGAGGAGACTCCATTTTCCGTGTTCTCTCTTTATGGAAGGCTCTTTTGGCTCTTGGCAATATGACTATGTGTGCCTGGGGCAGCTTCCCCAAAGGTCAGGTCCCAAAAAAGCAGCACACAGACAAGTAGCTGGACAAGGTCAGCATGCTTACACTTTCAGTGCATCAGTCCTTTATAGTTATATAGTTAATGTAGTTGTGCAGATTTTGTTTCATCTTCTCTACCTCTCTCAGTGTCTTTTATTTCCATTCCACATCCCTGTCAAGTTCCAATTGTTCAAATTTCCACCCAATGCAGCCACCCTAAACAGATTTTTAATGACAGCTCTGACTACCTTCCTTTCACCATGGTGGTGCTGACTGAAACATGCTCTTTCACATGTTACATGCAAGCAAGTATTAAGCATTCACCCAGGAGATATGGGGTTTCCTTGTAGCCATGGGTTTGCTGCTGAGGAGGTGATTGTTGGGAGAATCCTGCTGTTGTGTGTTCCACAGAACAGCACAGGAACCCCAGCCTGGAAGTGCTTTCTGCCTGGTATAATTGTGCATGGGGACATACTGCACTAAGAAACAGGGATTATTAGCTGGATAGCCTGATGGTGTGGCAGCTTCTGTGAGTAACCTTGTTTTACATACCAGAAATTCATTTTTTATTGACACAGAAGTCAAGGTACTGATGATGGGTGTTCAAGAAGGTGTGCTTATGGATGGAGTGAACCTCCCCTCGCTATTTCACATAATTTGAAGATGGCACTCAGAGAAAATAGAAATGTGCTGCATTGCTACTGACAGCCAAACTTAAGTCAAGTTTAAAGTTGTAACACTCATTGACCTAGAGAACCAATTGTTTGAATACTACCAATCAGATTATATGTCACAATATTTGCTGAAGCAAAAGAGACTTGCTCCCCTGCAGCTCATGAGCTTTACACTAATTTCTTTCACATTTTTTGTTGCTCAGGTAGTGCACCTAAGTCTCCCTGGACTACTGAAACTTAGGCTACCACATCTAATACTCTTTTGCATATTACAATTACAGAAAAAGTCCACCCAAATTATGTGATCAGTAATGCGCCATTTCTGGTGTCAGAAAGTGCCTTTGAGCAAAATAAGCAGGGAGAGTGTGAGGAAAAGTATGTATTAAATGTGAATATAAGTCCCTGACTAGTGATTGGATTTCTAGTGTATGTCTTCTTGTATTAAAATCATTGCACTTCTAAAAAATAGGTGACCCTGTCATTTCCCCCAAGGATCTTGAGAAGTGATGCTCAAAAGAATATACACACTTACTTGAAAGTCATTACTTCTGTGACCTTTCCAAATTTATCATGTAATGGAGCATGAGGGGTAAGGGAGAAATTAAGGAGAGAGAATGATATAACTAAACCAAGTACAAAGGCTTTTTCTTTTTTTCTTTTTTTTTTTTTTTTTTCCTGAAGAGATTTGAATAATAATGATAATGATGTACTTAGAGAGTGTTGCTCAGTGGGACCTGGGCCCAACATCACACATCAGACACCTCCCGGGTGCCAATGCTGTGGCTCTGACAGCCCCCAGGAAGTGATGCCACCTCCTCTTACCAAATGAATGGCTTGTTGCTCAGGCCAGCCCCTCTTCCAGGGCCTTCATGGAACTTCCCAGCTGCCAGATGAATAATAAAGAGTCTTTCTGTCCATAATAATAATAATAATCTATTTGTTCTCTGTATACACAGTTTTCTAGCAACCCTTTTCAGTCCTTCTTGATCTTATCTTTTGCACTGAACAGGGAGAAATGCATATGAGCTTTGGGAAAGGGAGACACACATGATTGTGATTAAAAAAAATAAATGACATTCATCCACTGGCTGCTATAACAGCTATATTTTCAGTCATTTTTCATGGGGTATTTTGCAGTTTTCAGCATTTCCAACAAAAGGTAATGGCTCATTTTTAAAGCTGGAGGAATATGTGTGTAAGTTAACAGTGTATTTTATAAGTTGCTCATTTTCACATTTGGAAAGCTAAGATATTTTAGCTGTGTGAGAACACAAAAGTATAGGTCCAGAAAGACAGTATGAAATTCAGGGACAATTGTGCCAAACCTCATTTTATACAATGAATTGGGACACATCTATTAAGTCTTGAAAAGAGTCGTTGTTTGCTTAGTTCAAACCTTTGTGGACTTACAATAAAATTTATTATCTTGTTATAATTTTTCATTGAAATTCACATAGATTTCAATACTCATGATCTGCTCTTTTTTTTCCTCTCTTTGCTGGTAGCTAAACTGTCTTTGAGTAATTAATAGTCCAAATAGAACGGCACACCCAAACTCTTCAGTTGAAAATAGGTCAACTCAAAATGATCTCTTACTGCAGAATACTCTACTGTAGTACAGCTCAGAAATGTTTTGTCTTTATTTCTCTGCCAACACGTAATGCTATGACTTTTTAAAGCAGAGGGGCAAGGAGAAGAAAGGTCTCAAGGGCATCTTTGCTGGTGTCATAAAGTATAATTGCATTTCACACAGCAAGTTTAAAATTACTTTAGGAATTTCTCTTGTAGCTCATGACATAAAGATCAGTTCCACTAAATAATGGGCATTTAACTAGGGTCCCAAACAGCCCCAGCCAGACTTCACCCTGTCCCTGTCCTTTGATACATCTTGTCTGTGCTGACATGTTTTGCTTGTCTGGACTGGCTTCAATATCACAGAAGAGTTTAGAACTTTCCTCTTTTAGATTCAGGGCAAAACTAGGGAGCAGGAAGCCATACCACCTCTCATGCAAGCAAAATACTGAATAAAATTGAAAACTAATGCAGATGAATGATGAAGAGAAATACAGGATAAGCACATGTTTTAAATTATATAATGATTTTCAATTTGTGGCTAGGGAATGCATCAATGGAAATGAAATCCAGTTTAAAGATCCTTCTTCTGGAAGACACAGAAAGTGAAGAGTAGCAATATCTCTTTAAATCTCATTTTAAACAGCATCTAATCTGTTAATGTTTCTTCCTATATTCCGCTTTTCATAGCAACAGAGAAACATGAGGCTTCACAGAAGTGGGAAGAGACATCTACTTTAGACAAGGGAAATTAATGGGTTGGAAACCAAGGGGGAAATGCAGTGAGCAGGGTTTGTACCAAAGACAATGGGATCCTTTTGTAGTCCATATCAGTCCTGCAAAAGAATGGAGAAGAGAGGAGATTCCAAAGAGAGTGAAGCTGAGATGTTGAGTTTGAAGTGACTGGTACAGCAAAAAGAGTGAAGGAGGGCCCAATATTGTCTGGCATCCTCATTGAGGACATAGGAGGATGGAGTGCATGCACCCTCAGTTGACATCAAACCAAGTGATGCCCTTTATGTGCTTGAAGGAAGAGATGCCACCCATCGGGATCTTTACAGCTTAGAGGAGTGAGCCTGAGCAAATGCTATGAAGTTCAACAAGGTCAAGTGCAAGGTCCTGCCCCTGGGTCAGGGATTCCACCAGTATCCATATGGAATGGGGAATAAATGGACTGAGAGCAGCCCCATGGAGAAGGGCTTGGCAGTACTGGTGAGTGAAAAGCTTGACAGGACCTGTCAATGTGAGCTTGCAGCCCAGGAAGCCAACTGTATCTTGGGCCGCATCCAAAGCAGCATGGCCAGCAGGGCCCCTCTACCCTGCTCTGCTGAGGCTCCACCTTTGGTACTGCATCCAGCTCTGGGCTCCTAGCACAGGACAGATACAATGAACCTGTTGGAGCAAGACCAGGAAAGGGTCATGAAAATGGTCAGAGGGCTGGAAGTCTTCATCACTGAAGAAAGGCTTGAGAGAGTTTGTGTTGCTCAGCATGGAGTAAAGAAAGCTTGGAGGAAATCTTGTGGTTTTTCAATACTTAGAGGGGGCTTATAAGGAAGACAGATGGAGACTTTTCACCAGGGTCTGTAGTGACAGGGAAAGAGGCAATACTTTTAAACTGAAAGAAGGTAGATTTATACTGTATATTAAAAAGATTTTTTTTTTTTTTAACCATGAAAATGGTAAGACAGGTTGTCCAGAGAAGTGTGGATACCCTGTGGATACCCTGAATTGTTCAAGGCCAAGCTGGACAGGGCTTTGAGAAACACAATCCTGTGAAAGATGTCGCTGTCCATGGCAGGGTGGTTGGAACTAAATGATCTTTAATGGTCTCTTCCAACCCAACTCATGATAACATTCTACGGTACAGGAAGCAATCTTTTCATATAACATATATAATAGGTCTTTTCATGTCTCTTCTACTTATTCTCTAAACCTGGATGGACTAACCTATTTCTTCAAAGGTTTAAGTGATCAGTGTAATTTAGAATCAGCCCCCTAGGCATGACAGGTAGGTAAGTGTCGGATTATGATTTCCAACATTCAGGTGGTCAGAGTCTTTTTGTCCTCCTGGAATCTTTGGGCCAGATGCAAGAAAGAGATGGAGGCTTCAAACTTCTGTATTTCCAAAGTCTATCACTTTGTTTATTATTTTTCTTATCTCACAGTCAGCAAGGACTGTTCTGAACACCGGCCATCAGGGAACTCCTTCTCCCCTGGAAGGTCGCTGTCTTATATACAGATTATTACGAACATATTGTTTACCATTTCCTACCAATGTCTACCATCCACATCAAACAGATCATGTCCACCTGGCCCAATCTCCCCAAGCCACATTGTACTAACGTCACAGCAGAAAATGGAGGTGAAGAAGAAGAAGAAAAGCCTTAGGAACCGCCCCAAAATCTCCATCTTGTCTCCATCTACTTCTATCACAAAAACTTAAAGCTACATATTTCTCACTCAGTGATAAACTAAACTACTGTATTTTACACTCTTGAGATTTGTAATTCATCTCTGCTTTGTGCCATGGTCCGTGACCCCCACGGACAGGGCCAAAACCCCCCTGTTCACCCGCCCTGGACAGGTGCAGGGTATTACAAGTGCTCTTGGATAAAACTCAAATTTCCTTTGCTCGGTTCCCAGACTGTCTGGCCAGGGTTTCCTGAGCTTCCAGGGCAGCCAAAGAGATGCCCTGGGTTCCCACAGGTAAGTATTTTGTTATATTTGGACAAGTCAAATTTCAAAACAGAAGTATACATGTATCTCAGTTTAAGAGGTCATGTTCACTGAGTGCATCTTCATTGTGATTAGCTTAGAGAAGTGGGAACATTGCCTCATCTGCTTCCTGACAACCTTGTAGGCCGTGCTGGTCAACAGAAGGTGTCAGAGTCACACTTACCCTAGTGGAGACAGGGAAATAAATCAGCATAATTGCTGAATCAGTGATTGAATGACAGAAGATTTACACTGCTGCCTGTTTGAGGGCTAGCAAGGAAATAGGTGTAGGGGAAGACTTGACCTCTAGAGTCATTGTCACTACCCAAAACAACAAACTGTTTAAGGATTCACATAAAGTGTAGGTTTACACATCTCAAATTTTCTCCAGTAAAAGGAAAATAGTTTCAGTCAAATAGTTTGCCTATCATGATCAGCCTACAGCTGTGCTGCAGTTTCAGAACTTAATTTACAATCAACTGTTTTTCATACACTCCCACCCTATAACATTAAACCTGCAGGATAGATCAATAGATAAATGGAAATTTCCCGTATTCAGAGCTTACTGTAGAGCAAGAAATGTGGTATGTTCACAGCTAAAAAAAAGGTGTTAGAATTTTTGTAAGCAAGGTCCCTTGGTAGCCTCATTGCTCTTGCAAGAAGACATCATAGGAAGCTCAGCCAAAGTGGTGTTTCTCTGTTGACTTCACAGGTACATCTGTCCTCAAGGGAGAATCTGGACAGTCAAGAGCTCAGCCAGTTCTAAGAGAAATACAGGGGGAAAAAGGATGAAATATTATCAATCGTCCTGTTTCTCACTTTCCATTACTTCAGTGTAATCTAGAAGTTGGGTGAAAGCACTTGGCAGTTAAGTTTGGGTTTTTTTTCTGAACTGATTTCCAACTTTGGTGTGAACTGTTAAAGTCCTACAAAGGCCTGTGCGATCCACAGGTAGACTAAACTAGAGCTACTCTTCAAAACGGCATTGCCAATCCACACTGAATGGATGTGACAGGATCTGCTGCAGTGGTCTAAACTGCAATGGCAGGTCAGGGTCCAGACTCAATTTTAGCCCACACCTTGGTTTGGTTAAAGTCAAGCATTTATTTAGCCTCAGAATTCTCCATTTCAATGCTAATGTTTTTGTTTTTCTATAATATGTCCAAGTTTTATAAATAGGACTCCAGTTAAGCATTTGGAACTACTTATCAGTTCAAAGCTGAATACAAGTATAGGTCAGCTGAAGAAAACAGAATACAACACATTAGATAAACAAAGAATTTAGTTGCTTTATGAGGATAATCAAATTCAACAGATGAAAAAGCATTGAAAAAATAAGTGTAACCCTGGCTGTGACAGAGCCTCTAATTTTCCTCTCCTGTTCAATAACTGAGTAATATTTGTCATATGGTAGTGGCATAATACTAAAATTTTATTCAGACCAGGACATTTTTTCTACATATTGTGTCAGTTGAGATTATTTCTCAGAGTTTTACGTGTGTACTAGGTATATTTTTGCAGTCATGTATCTTACTACAAGTTGGAGTGACAATTGTTTCACATTAGATGGATGAAGAAAAAACAAAATGAGTTTTCCTAGACAGAGAATATTTTTCAGTATCTATTTAACCTCCATTAAATAAATATTTTTAATTGAGTTAATCCTTGGTATCCATGTAAAGCATATGAATATCATCATTGTAGTCTTACAGCAGGAGAAATTTGAGGATTAAAGGTTAGATCAGTGTTTTAATTTTATTAGAACTTTATTCTATGATTTTATCCTGATGTCCTGCTTCCTCCAGGGTAAAAAAATCTGCTGTACTGAAAGAAATAATCATTGCCACAGTATGGAAAATACAATATAAAACTGCACCAGGCCTGTAATTCATTAGAATAATCCCCTTTTCATTATGAACTGCATCACTTAATGCAATTCAGAGATCTAACTGTGCCCAAATGAAAATAAATTTGAGGTTCATTGTCTTTTGAAGTAGAGGCTATTACAGAGCTTTGTTCCCCTGATGTTTAGTATAATAACTGCTCTCAAACTAAATTTATTTGTAGCCAGTTTATAAACCTTTATTCCTCAAAAAGCCCTTCTTCTTTGGTAGTTGCTTTTTCCTCATATTGGGACACCATAAACAGATCACTTTTTACCCCCACATTACTAGGGTGAACTAGTTAATTATTTTCATAATCTCATGTTCAAAACAGATTCAAATTATAATTTTGGTACTCATGCTTGGAACTGGGTATTTCATTTGGGAAACTTTTTAGGCATTCACTGGACACTAGTAGAAAACCAACACCCCAGTGTAGTAGGAGTTATTTCTTTTTTCTGTCTTGTTTTCAGTGTTTAATACTCTTGATTATCTTCAGAATCTGAACTGGAATCAAGATCATCAGCTCTGCAGTGACTTCTTAAATCCCTTTATTTGAATTAGAACCAGATTTTCAGAAATGGGTATATAGAAATATGCAGGGATCTGCTACATAAGATACAACTATTGTATACTAAGTACTTTATGGATGACCCTGCTTCAGAGGTAATGCTCTAACCCTTCAGGGAAAATTCTTACTCAAAACCTTACAACTCACTCAAGGCTTCACAGGACTTCTGTGTCTGCTGCCTTTAGGCCAATAGGAATTCACTACAAGCAGGATTCAAAGGTTAACCAAAAACTTGTATCACTTGTCTTCCTTTTCACCATCATCACTCTTCCTCTCTCTCACAGTGAGCACCAACTTCAAAATCAAGGAATTTCTATGTGAGTTAGGAAAAAACAAACAAAAAAACCCCAGGCACTTTTGTCACTTGTTAGTCAGTTTCCCAGTAAAGCATTTTCTCAGTGTGAAATGTGGCTTCTTCAATATTAGAAAAGCTGTTAATTTTGCCAATTTTATATTCAGCAGGGGAAAAAAAAGGACATTTCAGCTCAGATCTCCATGCTTAAGCTTCTACACCCTGGTTCTTGTCAAAAGTATCTTCAATGAAAAACACTGTTCTTCACTCAGCAGATCAAGCTCTCTTACCAGACTGCATCCCCCATGTGCAGCAACAGCAGTGGCTCAGTCAGGGGGAGGAAATGCAGTGAAATGTAGCCCAGCACAGTGGTCTAACTCACAGGGGAATGGTCAGAATGAAGTTGAACTATAGATCCATACAGACATCTACGTGTAACTGGATATTTTGACAGTCCAGGGTTTTGTCTGGAAATTTTGATGATTTGTTTTGGTTTTGTTCAATATGAGAAAGAAATTATAGAAGAAATAAAAATTCTGTCAGAACAGAAATTCTGATTTCTCAGCCCAATGGTTCTGTTATTGCATCACTTACACATAAAACCAAATGACTGCTACTAAAACACAGTCACAAATCAACCCCCTCTCAGTAATTTCTAATTCTACCTTGGGTAAAATCAATACCTAATTGCCTGCAAACCAAGATAAAAGTAAACCCAGGGAAGACTTAGTCTTCATCCTTTATACCCACCACTTACTATGTTGCAGCTCTCATTTCTTGAAAAAGTAACAAGTGCCCTTGTCCAACAGTAGAATGCTTATGTGGCAATTAAAATGTTCTTCCAGTATTCTCATATTAGAGAACTTCCTGTATCTCATTCATAGTAAGTCATAGAAATATAATTTTGGGCAACAGAAGCAACAGGGCAGGTGGTCAGGAAATCTGAGGGAGGAGAAGGCTCATAAGAACTTATGTTTTAGCCAGAGGTAGAATTAATTAGTGCCGAGGAAGAAGAATCAGTATGAAAAATCCCCAAGAGCTGCTGATGTTTCTGTGTGTGTGTCACCTAGCAGAATGCAAGTGACCAACCCTCAAGCAGAAAGACCCTGAGAAATTCACAAGGGAAGATAGCCATTGGTATTTTACTACAAAAATAACCTCATGGAAAGAACACTTTGGATTTCCTTTTGCAGTGTTCTGGGTCTCAGACTTAATGAAACTCTGTAAGGAACATCAGGAAGATCTGCTTTCCCTTAAACATGTTACAAACATAGCCAAAGATAGGCAGTTTACAACCTAGCCTCCCCAGAAAAAAAACAAAAAAAAAAACACCCTATCACAAACAACCCCCATCCCCCGACACAGTAAGATCACATTTCTCCAAATATTTAATAATGTGCTATATTCATAGCAAGATTGAGGCAGGAATATATCAGCATAAACCCATCACAGTCAGCTGGAGTCTTTATTTTAATTCATTTGGGCTGATCTAGAGTCCATGGCTGAAGAACTGAAAACACAAGAAAAAACCAGGTCAGCAGAACAGTATATTGACTGTAACTAAATAAACACATAGATTTTTCAAGTGTCAAAATACTTCTCATTGTAATGCTTTGAACTTCCAGCAAAACACGAGTTATTTTAAAATGATCTGGAACCACTCCTCCCTTATTATGGTGGTAATAGACCCTTCATTTCTCCTCATGAAATAGAACGTTACTGTAGGGACTGGTAAATTTGCTGCTGCCTCTGTTAGTCAGGATCCATCAATCACACTGCAAAACCCTGAACAATTCTAACTTATGAAATGAGAATAGGAAACAGAGGGAGGAGCCATTTTGTTGCTATTCACTGAAGTTCCTCATGTTGCTTTAGGAAACTTTTCTTAAGTTTCTTTTAGGTAGAACTTCACATGCTACTTGTATACTGTGTGGGGTTTAGTAGTTCTGTTTCAGACCAGGGAAGGGCATTTGTGAGATAAATATGACAACTGCTCTGTTCTTCCTGCAGTGATAAACCTATTGAAAGCAACCATGTGCTGTCTTAAACCACTGCACTGAAGACACAGTAGCATTGTTAATATTTGCTTTTATGTGCAAAATCAATCCCTTTGAAGTTCAGCAGCCATGCTGATTACACTGAAATATGGGCAAAGAAAAGTTTCTCCCTGTTTCCTCTGACAAAATATCCCCACTTTATGATCTCTTCAGCTTTGATCTCCCACTTTGTTAACTTTATATGAGAGTACATGCTGCATGGGGACCTATCTAAAAGGAGTGTTTTAAAATAATTATCTGAATAGCATGTTATAACCATGAAAATAAGGCAATATTCCTCAGACATGGTATGTGTTTTGTTGTTGCTGCCTTCCTTGCTCTTCTATCATAGAACAACTTTGTTAATATTGTTTTGGTAACAGCTTACATGTTTTCTTCTTATCTCTCCTTCTTGGGATGCTACAACTGCTCATTAAAATGCCTAATGTCTTGACAGCCACATTCAGCCCCATGCATTTGTAAAGTCTAAATTAAGTCCATCAGATAGCTTATAAATTCATTTGTATAGATAAAAACAAGCACTGGAAATAACTGAAAAACAACCCAACACCTCCAGAGAGGAATATTGCTAGGGGAGAAAAGGAGTGTTGCTTGATCCAGTTGGAAGCATCAGCTAAGATTCCTATCCCTTTTACTGAAAAAGCAGGCTCAGAAACAGGTCCAGAACCAAACCTTCCCCACTTTTCCTTTCTGGTCATCTGTCTTCTCATGCTCAGGACTTTATATAAACCTCCTGGTTTGTGTGCCTCATGGGCAGTAAGGCTAGGCCTATGGGAAGACCTCTGGCACTTTTAGCTTACCCAAGACACATGTTGCATGTTTCTTGCCTTAATTTGCCAAAAATTCTTCATGCTGCCCCTTAGTCCAAAGTGTAGATACTTTAGATCAAGAATGCTGCCTAGCTTACAAAACATCAGACAACTCCCAAGTCATGAACTCTTAACTTCTTGAGGCACATTCAGGTCATGTTTCCTACAACTGCTCTCACTAAACAATGCTTAAAAAATAAAGCCTTCTAGATTTACACAAACCAAAACAAACCTCTTCCATTAGAAACACTCCCACCCCCTGCCCCGAGGGCCCCACCTGCACAGGAGTCATACCTGCAGCACAGGGTAGCAGCAGTGCAGGATGCAGCCAGTACAACCCATCCATCAGTGCTCCAGGACTGAGGGTGGATAACAACTACTGTTTAGAAGGTGGGGCAGTAAAATATTTTAATCAGGCAGCCCAGTTGCAGTCAGACAACTTTCTGGGAGGAAGGTAATTAACAGCAGCTGACACAGCCTGGAGTCAGCACTGGAAGTAGGTTTCCCCTCTGGCTGCTTCCATAAAATCAAGGCATCCTGCCTCCAATAACCCTCAGGGTTTCTGGAGTCCTCTCACAAGCATGTAAGAAATTGTTGCCACAGTAATTATCCCCTACCTGTCAGCATCTTGTAACCAAGAAGAAATTTGATTTGTATTTGTCTATGTGTAGAAACAAACAAAAAAAAGAAATCGGTTCTCTTATTTCAGTTATCACACAGATGACTATAAGCACAGGGAGGAGGTTGTTCAGAGTGTAGCACTGTAACCCCATTAATCTTTTCTCAGTTAAATTTGTGGGATTCATTTGTTTACAAAGAAGTTGAACTCCAGCAGAAGTCTGTTCGTAACTTTACTATAGTTCTATATTTTAAGATCACATCCCAGCACACTAAACCTGACAGCAGCAATATGAGCACCAACAGATGAGTAGGGTTTCTTTCTAAATTTGCTGAAAAAATGTAAGTAAACAAAATGTCAAACCCAAGTAAGTGCCTAAGGAAAAAGCAACAGTCCTGCCTATCTGTTATGGTACATCTTCTAGCTGTTTCTTTCTGTTCTCTTGGTGTCTTTCATAATTCCTTGTCTCTCCCCCTTCCTTTCACTGGACCTCGTTCTTTTATAATTTCTAAGAATCCAGCAATCACTGATTCCCCCTGTGATCTACCACAACCTACTTGTGTTGCCAGTCTTCTGGTGGCAATTCTGCCTCCAGTTTAAAAAACACCTACTATATTACAGCATTATAGTTACTTCTCAGTCAGATTAATATAATTAGTTAATATTGTCATCAAACTAAATAGGCATTTAAGGCATGCACTTCTTACTTGCCTTGATTATCAGGGCATGAAGCTTTGGGGTCAGACAGTACTTCCATAACAGTACTGCCATTTCTTTAAAGTGCGTTCTCTGGAGTAACTTACTGTATAAGAAAGTAGAATCTAAAAAAACAAGGAAAGATACTATATGGAGTAGACATTGGTGAGTTTTGAGGTGCAGCAGATAAATCCATGCTATTCTGATGAAGCAATCATATTTGTCACTCTGGAAAGATCAAAACACCAGGAAAGTAGAACAGAAATCCAAACAAACCAGAAGTATTAGTGCTCTGTTCACACTAATTGATGCAGTCCCACAGTAAGATACTGTTTAATCACTGCTGCAGGTGCAGTCACCTGCAGAAGATGGCGGATGTGATTATGGTAAAAGACTGACTCCTCCCTTGCTTGTCTAGCTATTCTTATCAATTTAGGTTGGAAGGTCACTTTAAAAGCTCATCTAGTCCTACCTCCCAGAAGTGATCAGGAGCTTCTTCACCTCAGCCAGGTTGTTCAAAGTCCCATCCAATCTGACCTTGAATATTTCCAGGGATCAGGCACCTACCATCTCTCTGGACAACCTGTTCCAGTGTTCCACCATGCTCATCATTAATTTTTTTTTTCTTTTATATAGTCAAAATCTACATTATTTTAGATTAAAACCATTACTCCTTGTTCTATTGCTACAGGCCCTACTAAAAAGCCTGTCCCATCTCTCTTGTAAGTTCACTTTAAATATTGAAAGTCCACAATATGGTGTCCCCAGAGCCTTCTCCGGGCTGAACAACCTTAACTGTCTTAGCCTTTCCTCTTAAGAGACATGCTCAAGCCCTCTTTGTGGGCCTCCTGTGGATGCTCCAACAAGTCCATGTCCTTCTCATGCTGGAGGTCCCAGGTCTGGATGCAGTACTCTAGCTGGGGTCTCACCAGAGTGGAGGAAAGAGGGAGAATCACTTCCACCAGTTCATGCTGCAGTCACGACAGCAAGCTGAATTAAAAATCCTGAGATATGTCTTTCAGCCAGATAACAACAGGCAAACTAATAATGCAGATAAACAGACCAAAATGCCTGTATGATGTTTCACCTGTAAATAAACTGTGCCCCTAAGAACTACTCAAGTGAAACACAGCTGGCTTCTATGAGTAAAACATAAAAGGTACCTCTGAAAAAGGCACTGCAATTTTGGGAATAAACCTGAAAATGAGTTGCCTCCAAGGCTCCCTGAGATTCTATCAGAAAGGTGATGTCACACCTCCTCTAGCTGTCCCTGCTGAAAAATAGTGTGTGAGCAAGATGTCCTCTGTACCCCACACAATATAGTTCATGGATTTACACCTCCTGCTGAGGTACAGTTTGAATGCAGTGGGACAAGAACGTCCTCTCTGTGTCACAGAGAGTGAATCTGACTGAGCATTTAATAGATGGAACACAGTGATCATATTTCCTTGTTAGTTTTTTAAATAAAAAAGCAAAGTTGCTGGATTTAAAAAGTATCAATTAATTTGTTTCATTCATAGGTCTCAACCTTCAGTTTACCCCCTAGAGTATCTCACTGATGAGAGTTTTCTGAGAGGTGTTACTTGCATATCATGACAGTAACTAGCCCCTCAACACTGCCTGTCAGGAGGCAGTGGTGTACACAGGATGAGCTGGGTGATTACTGTCTGCCAGGAACGTACATGATGGCATTCCAACTTTTATCTTTCCACTAATATGTAACAAACTTTCTTGTTAGCAAGGACTCAAGATGAGTTCCTGGGATGTAAACACTGATTAGCACCTCCACTGGCCCAACTCAGGGCCATGTGTAGTTCAAGAACTACCAAAAAGCAGCAGTATGCCCCACATTCAATGGATGTAAGCAGGCTTCTTGTGGTTGAATTATACAGTACTTCATCACAGACTGGATGGCAAGGTACTGTTTCCCCTTGGCAAGTTGTTTTTCATTTTAATTAATAGTTTATTAAAAAGCCTGTTCTTCTCCCTTACACACAACACTATTTCTTGAATGGGTAGCTCAGCCATTCAGCTGAAGTCTATCAGCATTTCAGGTACACCACCAAGTCATCAGAGCATGACCTTCATAAAGGGCTTGACAATAACAAGAAATTTACTGCTCAGGAATTTACTGAGCAGTATGGTGAATATATTGTCCCAGGGAATCCTAGCACATCTGCTTGGGTACACATGCTCACTTTGGAAAAAGCTGGTGTTACGATATTTGCCCCTTTTCTATAGTTTACTGTGATACCTCCTTGTCAGATTAGCTGTCCATTTCCATTTGAGATTTCATTGAAATTGCGGACAGAACTGACAGGCACTTTCCGTCTTTCATTCCACCTGCAGTTCAGTGTCATTCATTTAAGGCAATATGAAAAGACCAGCACTCCTAAACAAATGAAAACAAATGTTTTATTTACAGGAAAAGATCTGTACACTGTGTATACATAAAAATATACAAAATCATAATAGAAAATATAAAAAGTGTTAAAATGTATACAAACACTGCTTAAAAATGTGACTCCTGTAAAATCTTAAGGTTTGTTATTAGAGTACACATTCATTTAAAAAAATCATCATACAAAATAATTCTCAAAGCTATTAAAAAAGTACACAGTCTATATTTGAATAGTTCAATGACTACATATTTTAAGAGTGATGAGATGATATGAAAAAAGTAAGGCTTTTACACACAACTCTTATTTCAAGAACAAAATTCTGAATCTGATTGCTAAGCCAGAGAGAAGACATCTGCACTGTAAAAATTCATTAAGTGATTCACATACTCCTGACATGGGCTACTTTAAATTTCAAACAGTTAAATCAGGTATCCTCCTTGTATGTGAGAAGATAGATGCTGGGAAAGATTCAAATCATCTTAACAGCAGGCTTCTGAATTACCTACTTCAAAGCAGGATTTCACTTAAATATGCATCAACCTCAGGAAGCAGGGAAGGGAAAAATAGTATCCATTTATTGTTGCAGTCAATGCATTTAATACTCCTTTCATAGTACATCTGTGTCACTGTCCAAATGGCATTTTCCATCCTTAAAAACTTCTGAAGAAAAAAGAAATGAAAAACCCCACGAGGCATAGGTCTGCACGTGTTTTGAACTCCTGTTTAATTCGGTCTCCAAAATGACTGTGCTCAGTCTGTGCAACCAGTGAGTGTAGACACTTGTCTTCATTTTAAGAAAAAACCAACTCTTTTGGTTTTTCTGACTTTGGCAAGAGATCTACAGCAACAAATTCAGAATTCAGATGCCTTCACCAATGAAAATGCCTTGACCAAAGATAAGCAACACTTAAATTAAATTTGTACAGTGAGAGCATACATTGGAGTGTTTGTATCATCTCTCTCTCTCTTCAAAGGTACATCATGGTAATTTCACTGAATTTATCAGAGTTTCTACAGCATAAAAATGCACAACAAGGTAGAAAAAGATGTAGTAGCTTAATCCAAGGAAGCACTGAGCTATGAGTTTATGCTGAGGTAACATTTAAAACCATAGAGGAATGGAACAAAAGAATGTTTTTTTCCTAGCAAAAAGATTTTGGCTCAAAATAAGGCAAAGTATTTAGTAATTTTTTCTTGATTACACAAAAGAATACTTTGATTTAACCATCCAAAACTCAATGCATAAAATGACAGAGCACCACAAGTCAGAAAAGGTACAGAATTCACAGTGGGGAAAGAAGAGCATAATTCAATTCAGCATAAACTCAGCCCATTTTCTTAAGCTGCTGCTGTGTTTCTGGTTTGCTTCAGTAACTGTTGTCCACAGCACCAGGGCACAGAAATGAGGCTCAACAGTGTTTGAAGGCAACTTGTCAGTAAAACTCCATAAATTTAAAGCCTACAAGTGCAAAGGACCTCAGGGGTCCAACAGCAGAGGCAATTGTTTGGCTGATGATGCACCTCAGGATGCACCAGGTTTGTGCAAGCCTCTCTTGTCTAGGTGCTGTCCCACTCTGTCAGTGTGTGACAGCCACATGGGAGAGCTACGAAGCCATTCCTGTATCTTTTCCCTGAAAATCTTTTCACCGAAAATCTTTTCACCATGATCTTGGTGAAAAAATACACTTCCTCTCACATTGCTGCATTTAATACACATCTAAAACCAGCACTCTCACCCATTATTTTTAGAAGAGCCATGGTTCAGTGTTATTACATATTGACTGTTTTAAATTTACTGAATATCGTTCTTTGCAAACATTTCTCTGCCCTCACAAAGAGATGGGGAAATGCCCATTAATTCAAAAACACTTGGAGGGCTCTTATAAAAGCCAGCAATGCCAATGCCACAGAGAGTAAGAAGTGGTGAGAGGAGAACCTCTGCAGGTCCTTTATGTTTCCCCTTTACTTCTGCCCCTTGCCCCCTTGCAGCAAGTGGAGGAGACCTCTCAATTAGCACATCAAACACACTTGCACTTGTGCCAAAAACTGAAGGAGGACAAGACAAGGTAGGAGAGAAAATGCTCTTTAAGCAACCACAATGTGTTTGAGCAGGCAGACCAGTAAAACATCACAGTGGAAACCAGTGTTAGAAAGCCAGTCCAAGCTCATTTTTTAAAGTGGCATCACAGGTTGGTCTTCCTCCTCTGTGAGCAAATGTTTGCAGCACAGCTCTGCAGCATCTTCTGAGGTGATGGTGCTACAACAGCCACATTTGCACTTGTGGAAGGAGGACTGACTGCCATATAAAGAAGGATATGGCAAAGAAAAAATTTTGGCTGCAAGGGCTTGAGTGTGCAGTCCAGTAAATTAAAAGTATATAGTTCATTATACAACACCTCAGGCCTGGTTCTGCATTGGTATGTAAATGATGTACCAAGTAGGTATGCTTAGCACTTGTTACATGAAATTTTATAATTTGCCTTGTTCTGTATTGTCAACAGCTATGTTGATTATTCCGACAAATTATGGAGAGAATAAAAAAATACTACATAATCCTGCTGTGGGTGGTTGAGCGGTGCAGTTAGTGTTTTTCATCTTTGTGAAAATCAAAGTTAAAAGTTAGTGGTTGCAGGCCAAAGTGATTTTTTTTTTTCTTTTTGGAACTCTAGAAGTTCTTGCTTATTGTAAAGTAGCATATTCACTAGTCTTAGAAAGCTAAACTCTCTTCCTTTACAGTTATGTTGTAGCTAACCCAGGGTACAGCAGAGAGAGACATATTTGATTGCACTGTTCAGACTGCTTATGTTTTGCAAACAGGTACCAAACATATGGCAAAAACAGATTAGTTCTGTGTAAGCTACCTATTGTCCATGCATTTAAATAGCAATGTTATTAGCTTCAAGAATAAAAGTTGCCACCACACATAACATTAAAAAGAAATTGGTATGTACTATATGCAGAGTCCAAGGCTAGTATGAGTAAAACCAATTAATTTTGATATGTACCAAAATGCCTTATGGACATAACTATCCATACAACACAGAAGTACAGTTATTAGATCATCCATACAATTTCTGTCAAAAAGAAGAAGCTTAAGATCATCATGAAGCCCAAAAAGAAGGCTAAGTCCTATATAAGATATATATTCTTCACTTTGAGAAAGGGAAATAATCCTTCCAAAAGATCCTTCCAATACTGCTTCCCAAAGAGCTGAGAGCAAAAGGAGTTTGTGATCATACGTACACTACAATCGAAGCTGAAAGAGTCATTAGTGTTGTTTGCTTTTTTTTGCCTTTCTGGCGAAAAGCTTTTGCTTAAGTCAAAACACAAAAAATCCTTTCCACCACAACCAGTCAACTATTCTTTTCAATGCCTCTTTGAGCTGTCTGCTTTTTTTACTGGATAGATGTGAGTAGGATATAGCTGTGCTTTTGTGTACACATATTCCTGCTGAAATTACTCTAAAAGAAAATGTACAGTCAGGTGGATAAAAAAACAAACTAAAACAAAAAACTGAGAAAACCACTTCAGCCAATTAACTTTTAGAATCGCCTTAATGAATATTGTCCTTCTGTGTTATGAATGAAAATATCAAACCATCTCCATATGGAATCTGTAGTCAGTTTTTTTTGCAGGCATTACAGCTTTTCTGTGTTACAGTCTTTCAAACATTAAGTTAAAAATGCTGATATCTTTTGTCAGAAAACCTCTCCTTTCTGAACAGCAAGAACTTGTGAACAAGTGACTTTGATTCAGATACCAGCGAAATACCTAACAAATAATGTCTGTATTCCTGAATGCTATCTTTGTTGACAAGAGGTGAGCCCCCTCTATGCTTGCTTTCAGTGTGATGGGTGAATGCTGCACAGCCTCCCTTTTTTTCCTCTGGATCTTTTGTATCTGTGCAGACTGGGGGAAGGCAGCATGTCCATCTCACACCTTCCTGATAGTCCTTTCAAGGAGAGTTTTTTTCCAAACTGGGTTACAAATATGTTCTTTCTCCTCTCAAGAAATGAGACATTTCTTTCTTCCCTCATCAGTCAGTGTGAGCACAGGAGACTGGCATCCAAAAATACATCCAGTAGTTTAACTGGTTTAGCTGTGTGACCCCACACACTTCAGGGCCACCCCAAGCCCCTGTTCAGCTGGAGGCCTGTAACTAAGCCTGTGTAGGAACAGACTTTAAAGTCTGCTTTAGTGAATGACTGCACAGCTTGGAGTAGCAGTTACTTCATTCTGGGAGAGTGTGAAAATCCCATGGAGCCATGGGAAATGCTGCATTGTTCAACTGGCTGCTCTGTACATACATGAACAATAGAGGCTGTTTCACAATGCCAGGTTTGACAATTAAATAAATTCATTTAAAAAAAACTTACAGTCTAGCATGTGGCATGAGACCACTGACAAATTCTGACAGCCACACCAAAAACAATACATTATATTCCTGCCTAAGCATGTCCTTTGCACCTTCATGAGCTAAGCCTTTGCTTTTTTTCTGTAACTATTTGTAAAGCAGTAATAAATACTCAGGCTCGGAAAAGAAGCCTTTCTTATGCTTGCTACTTAATTACAATTTATAGACTCAAGACTAGATTGGTCTAAGATACATTTTTTTCAAGTATTCTCTTCTTGTTTATAGTACGACAGTAGTACCTTATTGCACATTGTTTCTGAAAGACTTACTTCTACGAGTGAGGGAAATTATTTCGTTTGGGGCACTTGACAGCTTTGAACCCTGGCAAAATGACTTTCCCCTTCCGATACAGATCATCCTGCAAACCTTTGTTCATCCTCTGCACCAGGAGCTTCTCATAGAGCAGTGGGTGGTAGGCCCCTAAGGTGCAAGCTGCATCGTAGTAGAGTTCGTGGTAGTGACACAGGTCGGTCTGTCGCACTGAGGGGATGTACTCGTACACATGCACTTCATCACACATGGACATCATGATGAGGATGCCTGCAACAGGACATGAAAACAAAAGTGAACACCAGCTTCTACTCTTCTTGCAGAAATTTCCCTGCAGTCATCCAATCCATTTTTTCTTTCCTTCTTTTCTTTGCTATCACACACCTTATGTATTCTGTAAAATCATTAAGTGAATGGTTCCTTTCATTTGAGCAGCTTTCACTTGACCCTGATACATAAAGATTGTGATCTCTGTAGAGTCAACAGGGTAGGAAAACAGTCATAAAGAAAGAGTGAAAAGCCTGTAAAGAACTTGCATATCATCATCAGCCTCTTGCATGGGAAGACTGCTCTTTCCCACCTTCCTCCATTTCCTCTATGGACTGTCCAAAAAACATCCCTCACAAGAATCCTTGAAACGTCTCCACCTTATCACAATGTTGGTCTTTCTTAGTCTGAAATTGAACCAATTCCACTTGCTTCTCTCTAAGCAGCAGGACTTGGCCAAACACATGCAGAAGGGCATATAAAGAAACATCACCCATGTAGTGGTGGCACAGAAGCCCACAGCTTCAGACAATTCTGTGAAGAGTCTCACGGAGAGACACCAGAAATGAACTCCTGCTTAAAGCTGCCATAAGGAAAAGCCCCTCACCACTTCTTTGCTCAGCAAGGAGAAATCCACAAAATGGCAACCCATTTTTTTCTGCCATGTGCCAATGCCACACTATCATCAGCACCATCAGCTGAGGTCTTTATAGCCTTGAAACAAAAGAATATTGCTGTTGCAGCTGTACATTTTCAGACAAACTAATACTGGATAACGATCAACAACATTGCCTAAACTACAATACTTTCACATCAATCACAGCTCCTGGAAGCCTTTTCTGGTTCACAATGCCATGCAACAGGAAAGCGGCATGAAATAAGTTTTGGATGCCATTTTTTTTTTTTAAGATTACACTTAAAAATAAATTTGTGTAGAAAATGTATTGAGGCGTTAGTAGCACTACTGGTAACCCTACCTGTTGAACAGGACTATCAGGTCTCAGAGGAGGTAGCTGTATAACTGCTCATTTGGCACTTACAGATGAGAACTGATGTAACTGTTGGGTTGGTTTTTTTTTTCTGCACAACAGCTTTGGCATCATCAATGTTCTTTTGGGTAGATCTCAGAAGTAAAATAAATTAACATAAAAAGTTATTTTGGTTTCTTAATTAAGCAAAGCCATTTTCTAAAGTTTAGTTTACAGTTTGGGAATGCAGGCATTTCTTGCTAATGAAAAGAACCTCATGTTCTCCTTGCTGTGTATCATTAGATTATCAAAATGAATTTTCCCTGCCTGATGTGTGAAGTAACTGAAAACCAATTAGTTCTATGATTAAATCTTTTACCATACATTAAAGGTTCGAAAAATATTTTATAATTGTTCTACAGCTTTATACTCCATAGAATCTATAGTCTTAGAAAAGCTAAACATATCAAAACTCTGAAGTTCACAAATTTGAGTGAACTTTAGTCTTCAGCAAGAAACATATATTCATGGTGAAAAAAATATTTAATCCCTATTTGAACAAAAATCCCTATTTGAACTGTTTATCTGAATAAATCAAGTTTCCTTGCCTTGAAGATGTTACAGAGGTGCTCTGAATTGTAACCTGACAAACAGCTATATCTAGAATTGTATGGTTTTTTGTTGTTTTAGTTTTACAAATGCTTTCGTCTGCTTTTCCACTGCCAACCTCCTTCCTCCACTGATGGAGAGCCCACCTGCCATTCCAAGGTAACCGTTATCCAGCTGGATCAGAGGGCGGACTGTGGAAACGCGTGCAATAATGAACCACACCCAGAAACAAACAGTAAAATGACTTCTCTCCTGCGCCCAGAGCCAATTTCAGAAGCTATACCACCAACATCTTAGGAAAACTGGCTCTGATGGAAAGTACAAGCCTTAACCAACGTGTGTTCTATTTCACTGCCACATTACCAAGCTAACTCTAAAAGCAATAAAGGAAGTTGCCCTTTGTGGGACTGGAAAACTGTCAAGAACAAAAATTGTGACTCCTTAATAACAGAAAAATAGCCACTTAACTCCAGGTATGGTTCAACCATGACAAAATTTTAAGCAGTATCATTGTCTTTGCTGTAAATTAGTGTCCTAGGTTACAATGTAAGATGTGCCCAAAGTATGTATTCTATCACCATCCTCATGAGCTGTTGAAACCAGGTGGGGCAGTGTTTCCCTTGCCCCCTCCCTGTGGACTATCTTCTGTTAATGGGCCCATCAATGCCTTGCCCTGTGACTCATAGGTAACTCCCTCTGGGAGCTATCTCTATTTAACGGGCCATCAAGGACCCACTGCATGACTCATAGAATGATGTAATCCCGTTGTCAGATGCTCCACCCAGGGGGAGGAGCCAAGCATACCTGGATATAATCTGGGATTTGGGACAGCATGGGGGCCTTACCCACTGGATTTTCAGAGGACAAGAGCTACCAGACCTTTCTATGGGATCACTGTTTCAACAAGACCACCTCATCTCAACTACTACCACCACCCTGCACAGGTTGTGTTCTGATTCTGTCAGTGGTCTTTTGTACTATTGCATTTATTTTATTTTACCTTTTTTTTTCCCCTCCTATTAAATTGTATTTCTGACTTGGAGTCTCTCACTGGTTTTGCTTTCAAACCAGTACAATTAATAATGGAGGACTCGGAAGCGGTAGAGTTTTAGATTTTAGTCATCAGTAGTTCAGTGTCCTCCAGAATCAATCTAAAAGGCAAGCTGGGCTATCTAGTTTAGCTCCTTACCTTTCCTGCCCAGTTCCACTCAGACCACGTCTTGGGGTTTCAGTCTAGGTTGCACATAAATAACCATAACTTCTACTCATATTTTTCTCATGTTGGATAATGATGTTTGAGAGGAAAGACATGCCAGAAATGACTTGGCAGACTATTTTTTGAGTGGTAACAGCTAAGGTAGAGCACATCACATGTTGAAGTCTGAAAGATGAGCTACAACAACAAGCAGAGATTACTACATACAGAACTATCCCTGTGCTGGAGGCTTACCTGTCCTGGTGGAATCAGGAGCACTCCTGATACTTCCAGACCTTGTGTACATGTCAAATGTTTAAACCCCAATCTGGGCAAAAAATGGTGGTCAGTGCCAGGTTGATCCTCCTTTAGCACCTCTAACACTACAGACCTCCAGCCCATGGGACCAATGGTGTGGTGCAACCAGGACTTCCGTCCAAACCATCTATGGGTGAGATGCAGGATTACACATGAACCTGAGGAGGTAGGTCCCTCGACTTGGCTGACACAACCCCCAGATTCTCCCTCAAAATTATCTACTCCTGCTGTTTTACACTCCATTAAAAAAAAAAAAAACAAAACCAAACCAAAACAAACAAAAAAACTCCCCAAGGAGATGGAGAAGGGAGGGGAAAAAAAGGTTCTTTTTGGAAAGGAAGCAATCTTTTTTTGTACAAATACAATTCTCTCTAAAACAAAGAAGAAATGGTTTAATTTCTGTCTCATGCCTTGGAATATATGAAACCCCTCACCAGGGGACAGCTTTACTGTTGTAGAGCCATTGTTGCAAATTCAATTTACAAAAAATGTTAATTGATCATCTTTAAAATAGCAATTTAGATCACTAGGGCATTTACATCAGTCCATATATTCAGGTTTTATTCTATTTTTTTTTTTAAATGGCATGTATCTGGGTTGTTTTTCTTAAGTCCTTAAACAGGGCTGCCAACAGAGCTTCCGGGACTACAGGTCTCACATTCCATCTCATGCTTTTTCATACCACTCTTTAACTCAGTTCCTCTCTTTGCTTGGTTTTAACAACATTGCAGGGAGTTACTGACATCTGTATCCATCAGGTGTAAATATGCCAAGCTGTCTATATTTTCGTCTACCTTACAACTTAGTTTTCCCATCTTCCCTTCTCTCCTCCTCTTAGCTCCATTTATAAATGTTTTAAATTACCAATTGATTTTTGCCACTTAGAACACCCCCGAAATATTTTTTAAGTTATGTTTTTACTTTTATGCTTTGGATGCAGACTCAAAGCTAAAGAACAGGTATGTGCCTGACTGCTTTCAGACTTGGTTCCATTAACTAATTTTGCTTGCCTGTCTATTCTGTGAAGTCCGATGTCCCACGTCCCATGCTATCTTTACACATTTCTTTCTGTGTTATGGCTTCCTAAGTTTCTCTTCTGAATTTCTTGGCATTTTCTGCCACACCGATAGTGTCCAAGTGTGCCTTGTTTATGTCCTGTCCCAGTACTGCCCTCTGAATATGTCTATACACTTATTTCTTTTGTCTGTGTACTTTTCACATCACTGCCCATTCAACATCACCTGCATCAACTTTGTTCCATAGCTCAACATTTCTCCAGGATTATCAGTATGAATGAAAAACCTTTGTCAAGAATTTCCATATGATACACTTCAATATTTGTCTTTGCTAACAGTCCTTACAACGATTTTCAGTCAATGCACAATTATTACATATATAAAACAGCACAGACTGTCTTACACGTGCCCTAAGGAGCTATTAATAAACAGGATGAGACAGACATTGTCCCAACACAATATAGAGTCTGGACAGAATTAATTTTAATGAGATGTTCATGCCTATCTCTGACCTTGCTGGTTTAAAGCATTCTTTACAGAAAATGAAGGAGACAGGTATTTGTAGGGCAAAACTCATCTGACTTATTTTAGATGTCTCCTTTAGGATGTGTTGAATTGTTCACCTACAGAGAACTTTCCTTTTAGTTTCCTTTTGTTTCTCTCCATTTACTAGACAGAAACCAAAACTAAGAGTCTGGCACTTGGTTATCAAGAACCTTCTCCTCTACTCTCCTATGTAAGTAGCTTTTGGAGATTCATGAAAAACAATATAATTGCCTTTTCCAGAAGCACAATGAGAAGAAATAAAAACAAGGCATGATCAAATGTGCCCCTGGTACAGTTACCCACACCTGAGATAGGTATCACAGGCTCCTCTGCTGTCAGCAGAAGAAAGTCGGCAATTTTAGGAAGCAGTGCACATCTAATGGATCATACAAGCCATTCCTCAGACGTTCCTATTTTTTTCTGTTGAATGTAGGGGAAGCCTGAGTGACAGCATGGATAGCTACACTCCCAGTATGGGATGAAGATTTCACATATTGAGGGAAATATGGGGCTCACAGTAATATTTAAGAGGTACTTATTTTTTTCTCTAATAATTCTGAGGGTGACTAACACAAATACAGACCTGCACTGGAAACAGCTGAAGTTCAGACACACAAATCCTGTTCTCTGACTGACTCAGACATGGACTATACAGATATGGCAAATTTATGTGCAAGGATTAAGCTGAAGGGAGATTTGTTTGTTGTTGTTGTTTTGGGTTTTTTGTTTGGTTGGGTTTGGTTGTTTGTTTGTTGTTTTTTTGTTTTGTTTTTTTTCCCAGCACTCATAAATACTAAGGTAGGGGAATGGGAGTAAAAGCAGAGAATTATAAAGTATTTAGAGAAGGTCAGACATGCACAACTTGAGAAAAGGTAAAACCTGAAAGGGCAAGCCTACAGGTTGTCTATATAATCTAAATATCAAAAAGCTTTTTAGATCTTAAATATCCAATCCATATTTCACATTAAGGAAAAGATCGGGCTATACAGCCTGATTTTAGCTTTGACAAACAAATCTTTGACAAAAAAATCTAATTCTGATACCCTTGCTGGATTTTTGAAAGTCCCATTTGGATTACAACTGTAAAAATGGAAAAATACAAAATAATTTGGCCTGTATTGTGGCAGAACATTCAAAGGTGTGCTTTGTGAATGTTTTACAGTTGAATGGCAGTGTTCATGAACATCCAACTGGACATTGAAAAAGAAAAAAAAGGGAAAAAAAAGAATTGTGAGAGTAGAATACTCTTTTAAAAATTCTATAAAATATATTTTTCCAAAGAAATTATGTGGTTGTCAGAGAAACAGTCAAATGCAACTTATTGTTATAACAGTACAATTTAGACACTAGAATAGTATTAAAAATTTTGAAATATTATATATTAGTATTTCAAAATGTGTTATCTCTTCTTGGCCTTTTGGTTAAGATCAGTGTAGTATAGTACTTTTCTTTTTTCCTATTTGGCAGGTATCTATGTGTTAGGAAGAGTTGGGTATAGTTTAAACTCAGTCCAATTGGCACAAACAAACCTAGCTATTACAATCTGCACTGAGAACATTTGAATCAGAATTATATGAAGATTAAATTCCTTGCATGGATGGTTTTTGCAAATGAAATGTACTATGAATTCTAATCAAAGGAGAAAATGTTTTTTTTTTTATTTGTTCTTGGCAATTTGAGTAATTCCAAAGGTTTTGATTCTCCAACATGAATATTGTATGGCATGATTAAGCTTTGTGGTTAGCACCCTAATTTAAAAAAGAATGTTTTCTCATTTACAAAAAAATAAATTGTTTAATAAATCTGAATCAACAGATGCTGCATGAAAGCATCTAGAATTATAAGTGTAACTCAAACATTCATCAAGAACAAAGAATCATTATAACACAATGTAAAAGATTTTAATATGACTTTAAATACACATAATATGATTTACATATTATATGACTTTAAATACATATAATCTGATTTATACTCATAATGTCTCATTTCACACACATTATAAATTCAGTTACAAAAATAATTTAGCTAGATATATTAATAAGTTTGTGCTTGATAATCTATGTATTTGAAAGCATTACAAATAAACATCAAACATTTAGAATGTATAGTTTTCTATATGATAGTCTACTACTATAGTCTGTCTTGATTGGATTGCAGATACCACAGGAAACTCCTTGAAACTGGGCCAGATATGCCTCAGTTATTCATTGGTACATGCAGTAAAAGTAGCTCTGGCTTTTTAAAGCACTTTGTTTCTAAAAAAGGGTTCTTTTACCTCTCATGAACTATATGAAAACTAACCACAAGAAAACCAAATTATTTATCAAAGAATTGTCACCATATGGCCCTGTGCCTAAGCTTAATAATTTGTGCAAGACTTGTCATCTTTGATGTATAGATACTAGCATTACATAGTAGATGTAGAAAATTACATATTTATAACTTGGTGAATGCAAAAAGCTCTACATTAATCACAATAATACATTTTGTAACATGAGCATAGACTGGAAAATACTGACCAGTAATATAATGTAATTCTAAATGTATTATTTAATTTTGGGTAATACACTAGAATAATTTTTTTTTAATATGATTTAAGAGGAGAGTTTGCCCTTTTATGTCTCCATTTTGGCAAGTAAGAGATACTCAAATTTTAGTGTGCTTTTTATTAGAGTAAGAATAATTTGAAGCTGATGTATTGGAGGTATTATTTATCTGTGTGCTAACACTTGAACAACACTGAGCTGGAAAGAGTGAGTACTATTCTGTTCCTGGACCAACTGCTGCTAAAACAACTGAATAATGGCAACAAAGGCAACTCTTAATATGTTCAAGTGTTTTTTTCAGTTCATGAAAGTGCATTTTTCCCTAAGCAGAGCTGGAGATCAGCTGTATATGCAACATGCTCTCTGATGCCATTTTAAATTTAAGTTCTTACTCCTACAACTACAACTCCTACACTGCTAATGTTGCAGTGTAACAATAGCCTTGCTTGTACTATTGTCCTGATGCATGCAAATGAAGATTAAAATAATGCTATCAAATATTAATGATGCATAACTGTTGAAACTGTAATGTCAACTGTAAAGCCTCAAACAACATTTCCCTTGTCCCAACAATAAAGTAATCTGGGCTTAGTTATTTCGTTTTCAGTGGACTGTATGTTATGCTAAAATTTCTGGCACATAGCAAAACTACCACCTACACAGACAACCTAAAATGTAAGAAACTACATAGGTCATGTTTTTATTGAAAACAAACCAAAATACTGCAGTCAAGCTTTCAGCTAGCTTTTAAAAAGATAAAAGTCACTGCTGTGTTAGAGTGTATAAATGCGAATTTCAATTAAAGTCACCTCTGAAGAGGTAAATCAGCAAAGTGTACTGACGGACAATGGTAAGTAGGAATTTATAGAAAATCCACTTAGTAAACAGTGGATAGGAGCAAAATCTCCACAGAAAAGCCTTTGTATAATCTTGACATTATTAAAAAGCCCTCCAACTTTCTGAATGTTAATGTACCATCCCACCCAATGAATGCAGTCTATTTACGCTGGCTACCAAAGAGGGACAGGAACAGTCAGTTCTTACAGTGGAATGGTAACAGAAGAGACTGACACTTTATATACTATCAGGTTCAATTAAAAACTGAACTTTGATATGTACAGAAACACAGGAGGAAGACTGAGTTCACATTTCACAGTGAAAGACTTATTAACAGGAAGTGAGAGGTGACTTACTTCTGCTGCCAAAAGGTAGGGCAAATCCTTCCCTAGTAACAGTGCTAATTTAGGATTTGCCAGTGGAATCCAAATCTGAGGTTTGGTGTTTGGATGCTTATATATGTTCTGAGAAAAATGGCATAAATCCAAGTCCAAGATGAGATGTAAACATATCAATAGTAACTTAGCAAACTTATTTTCAGCCAAATGTGACCCAACAATTTTAACAGTGAAAAGCCGCCATGGCAATTGCCTAATGCTAATGCAAGATGATGAGAATACTGTGCAAAAATTTGTTTAGAAGCATGAAGGCAGCAGCTGCGAAAATATGAAGGAATGGCTTCTCAAAACCTTTATAAGGGCTAGACTAGGAAGACAAAGAGTAAATTATTTATGAGGAGGAACATCAGCTAAGCTATGACATGCCACATAAGGTAAAGCTACAAACCAGCCAAAGTCCATGCTGGTGTCTCAGGAAACAAACCAAAAGGGACTCCCAGGTTAAAATCAAAAGGTTGGTTTACCCTGTTGGACCTTCATCCACAAACTATTCCCCCCTCAACCACTCCTGCCCTTCCCATCCTCTCATTTGTCCTCCACAGCTGGGACATGCATTGTGCTTCTCCCACACCAGCCACCAGCTGTCAAATGCCACTGTGCCTCAGCAACACTGAGCTAGGGCAGAACTGACATAGCAGGGTTTGAAGGAGGCAGGGAGTCCAGGCAGAATTCATGCAGATACAGGGCAGCTCATATGCCAAAGGAAGTGCAAAAACTATTATTTTCCCTAGCTCCCATGTAATGAAAAAAACAGGGGAGAAGTTCTACCTTTTCTCTCTCATTCCTCTAAAATCAAAGCATGTGAGAGACTACCTCATCCCCACTGGCCCCCTTTTTGAAAGATTTAATAATATTGTG
Source organism: Pycnonotus jocosus (assembly GCA_013400435.1). Taxonomy (NCBI): domain Eukaryota; kingdom Metazoa; phylum Chordata; class Aves; order Passeriformes; family Pycnonotidae; genus Pycnonotus; species Pycnonotus jocosus. Next base: position 312,656 of record VWYP01009685.1, on the reverse strand, counting down.
ACTTAAGTACTGTAATACAGTTATTAACAATTAAAAGATCCCCTTGACATCAGTCACTGTGGAAGGATGCTGACTCATTGCTGCAGAAGAACACCTTGAGGACACATTCCACCAACACCCTCTCTTTGGCAAGATTCAGTTTCTTATAAATGGTGCTGAGTGGCAAGAATAGACACAATTGCCAGGAGAAAAAGGTAATTACTGAAGAAACAGTGTAAGACCATGCTAAAACATTCCTGACATTTGTGAAAAGAAACATTCTGATGTTTCCATGTTTTACTTTATACATTTCTCCAATTTTGTAAACTGGGCCTACTGGAGGCTAAAAAGCTTGACCAAAGTGCCTCACTTAACTCAGAACCATTTTTGTAACCTTTTCTATATGGTTAGAATCATCATGGTCCATGCTAGAAATTGCTTAGATTCAGGAACATGTATCTCTAAAAATTCATACCATCTATTTAACAACAGCCTATTTTCCTTCATACAGGTGTTTTAAGCACAGTGGTATTTAGTAGTGTGGTCATTTAAAAAATTATTTTCTCTTTCTGAAATTAAGGCACTCGTATTTTATGATGGCGATCACTTACCCAATCTTTCTACTAATTCTATAGGAAATAATTTTATAGATTTTATAACAATCAGGTAGAAGCTCAATATTCAGGGTACCTCTTTCATTCAGGTACACTAGTTTTGTCTGCCAGCTTCAGTTCCAACAGGATTATTTGCTGCATGAGTGATTGAGAGATACCTGACCTGAAGACCAACCTGACTTTTCAGCTTTCTGCCAAGCTGCATTATATTTTTTATGCTTTATCTTGCCCTTTATGTCCCTGACAATATGCATTTGCTGTTTCTGTGCTACCTCTGTATTTAGATCGTTACATGTACAATGCATAGACATTAATTTGATAAGGTTTCCAAAACAGGAAGACTCCTCCTAATAAAATATTTAAAATACATCTATCAGAACAGTAGCTAGTTATGAAATGGGGTGAACATGACATTCAATAATCTTACTACCTTGCTTTTTTTAATTTAGTAACAGCCTACCAAAAAGCACTGCTCTTTGGAAAAGAACAATATAAATAAAATTCCCACTAGGGAAGAAGGCAAATTTGCTTCTGTACAGAGTATATTTATCTATACAGCTTTTGTTGTTAAAATTTTGCTTGTTTAATGGTTTATATTTTCAAAGCTTTTTCTGCTTGAAGGGTATTTTTTGTCGCTAACATTTAGATTTCAGATTGAAGATTGCTGTTCTATTCTCATAGTGAAATTAATTCCATTTCTTCAAAGAAAGCTTTTGAAGTGTTTTTCATGTATGGTGGAAGTACAGATTGACAGCACAATGATCCTCTTCACTATTCTCACAATCAGCAGCTGTTAACCTATTTTTATCAACATCTTCATTGCTACAAGAAACACTTTTGCAGAATGTGAATGCAGCTGGTGAGATCATTCCACAGGAACTGTCTTCTCCCTGTGAATTTTTACAAGCAGGTTCCAAACAAACCTCACTTCAAGAAGTAACCAACTGCCAAGTCCCCCTCCAACAACAGACCAAGAATCCTTTACTTTCCACTCATGTTCCAGGTATGCACAACCCACTCAAGGCACAGATGGGCATCTCCCAGACACCCTTATGTCACCCTTCTGGGAGCTCCTGGACGCTCTCTAAGGCCTTTGGTGTGCTCCAAGGTATCCTAGGATGCCACTACTGCATACAGAAGCCAAGATAAATGCTCAAAACTGGTTTTCCCATACCAGATGCAATCTCAGGTGTCTTTGCTTTCAGATTCAGATACAAAGAAAAAAAAAAACAAAAAACAAAAAACAAACACAAAACCAAAAAACCAAACATTTTCTGACTGCAGCAAAACCCAGATCAGTATCACAATGAGGATGATCAGTGAGGACAGGATAGAGTTTCCAAAGCAGAAGATGGTATTTGAAGCTCTACTGCCCTCTGAGTCCAGAAGCATGAGCATAGATGACTGTGACTCAGCCTTGCCACTCTTGACTACTTGCATCCTTTAGACCTGTCCACAGTCAGGACCTGTTGTACATCAGATAAGCTGTTCTGCTGCATTAATTGTGGGCACAGTGCCAAATTATTCCCCCCTGAAATACTAAGGAAAGACCAAAAAATACAGTGAAACACTATTGTTTCCAGTGAAGAAGAGAAGTGCTCAGACTGAGCACTGGAAGCTCTTGGCCTGTGTAGGGGATACAGCTCAGCCTGCCATTGATTTTATCCCATCTATATGATCTGCCATCTGCTTTCATTTGTTGTCTGAGGATTCTCTGCCTTATGATCCCAGTGAAGAACTTCAGAATAGAGTAGGTCCTCAACAGAAAAATTAATATGGAATGATACAAATTTCTCATAGATATACGCATGTTTTATAGATATGGTAGACATAATATGGATGTGAAGGGCAAGAAAGCAGAACATCAAATTCACTCAACTATTTTCTAGTTCTCATACTGTGTATTTTTGCTAGTCACTGTTTCTGTGTAGAGCACCAACCACAAACAGCACACAGGTATGGACTCAATCCTCAGGCAGTGTATAAATTTTAAATTACTTTTTAAATCTACCATGTCTACTGGGACCATCTTTGATACACCTACCAATAAACCCTGAAGAAGGAGGGTTGGGCTGTATCTTCTCCTTAGTGTTCTCCTGAATGATGTCCCAGAGCTGCCATATAAACTTTGGATGGAGGATGTAGAATGGCTGGGTTGGATTCTTCCTGCGGTGCTGTACGTAGGGAGTGAACAGATTGTAGTCTGGCTTCTTATACCACTGGGAGGAAAAAAAGTCAATTTTTTTTAACAGTATTAAACATGTTTTGAACACTACACGTAAGATAGCATAAACTGGCTTCATTTGGGTTCTGCAGAACAGAAGCAAAGGTAGCAAAGCAGCCTGCACTGGTGGATGCTTCTGCTAGAAAGGCATTCCTCACTCTGGGCTATTCTGTTTCCTTTCTTCATACAGAGACCCCCAATAAGTAATTGACTGCTGTGGGATGAGCCAAGATCATTTTCCCCTCACAGATCTACATTAAAGAAGAGGTTCAAAGAGTTTTGACATGATATCTAGGCCCGGGGGTGAATGAATCTTCCTGAGAAAGCGTCCCTGTCCCTGTTGGAGGCAGCAGCAGCAGCGCATGACGCAGCCGATGGCAGCCTGCGTGGGAAGCAGGCAGCCTCTGGCATCTGTTGCTAAGGGACTTCAGCAGATGAAGGCTGACTTTCTACTTTGCAGCCTGCTCAGCTCCCAGCTCCCTGTGCCAAAAGCCATCAGATCAACTTGTCTGCTGGAGCTGCAGCAACAGCCAAAGTAGAGACTCCCCCAGTGACAAGCAGATGGACATCTGCTGCTCTCAGTGAGGGGGTGGACAGCAGGGCACAGATGGCTGGGGGACAGTGCACTAAAGGGAAAACTGGTGGGGAGAAAGTCTGAGAAACGGGGTAGGCACTCAGAGATTTTCACTAGGATGTTGTATTTTGCTTGGGAAGGCAGAGAGGAAGGTAGGGAAAAATGGATGCATATTTTCACCTTTCCTGATAAAACCTACTTCTGAAATCTAGCTTCCCTCCTTGGCAAGCACACAGAAAACTCACTGTTATGTGAAAATCGCAATGTTTTATCAAATAAATGTCACCATTCATCCAACCTAGCATCTCAGAACAGTCGTTTCCAGTATAATTGCTGACTACAAAAAATTTTTTGACCAATAAACCAATTTTGACCAATTCCTATAGACATAGCATTCTCCACTGAGATAAAGACAGAACCTGGGGTTCATGGTGAAAAGGGAGAACCAGGAGACTAAAGCAGTAAAATAATTTTCTCCAGTAGTTTCAAATAATTGGGAAGAAAGGTCTAAGTGGATGTCTTACCACATTCAGATTTGCAGAGTAGGGAGCAGGATCCCAGGCTACTAAGATAACATCTTTATACAAGGAGCTGTCGACAAAGTGATGGTTTGGATTGGTGAGAATCTGCAAATACAGATGCAAAGAATTGCACAGCATTAAAAGCAAGTGGGATCCAGAAAAATAGCAAAATCCTTCTCTCAAGTGAACAGCCCTACCCACGCTGCTGTTTGTTATGCTTCAGTTCTGGTTGATTTTAAGCATCTTGTTTTGTTAAAAAAAGTATACAAAAAAAGCTTAGCCATAAACAGCACTCTTTACAGTTTGAAGTAGCAGTATGCTGAATTACCCTCTGTGAAGGATGTGATGGGATCACTTGAGATGCTGTGTAATTGTGTATCAACATTACCGTGTATTCTGGAACTTGAAAATGAAAGCTACAGTATTTCAGATCGCCTGCGGGATCCTCTTGGACACCGAGCAGCTTTCTTTGAAGGGCTACAGCCTCCAAGGGTAATGTCTTTCCCTGCTACCCATCCCCAACCACCTTTTTCATGGCTTTCTCATTTTAACAGCAAGTTAAAAGTCTCATTTCAATCAAAAAAATGCAAATTAGAACCATGAGTGTACAAACTGGAATACCTAGAATTGTTGCTGGAATTCCAACAACAGGCATCTTACAGGGCTATTTTTGAAGGAGCTGTCATTTTGCTTTAATCTACTGCTCTCATATAGCTCCTTCCTGCATCTCCCAGTACTTTGCCTGATCATCCCACCACACTGCAAGCCTACTCTTCACTCCTGCTGGCTCACCCCTTCCAGGACCCTCCCTGTCTAACTACATCTCTTTGATTCCTGGTGTGTCCAATGCCAGGCGGTTCAGCATTCGTCAAAACAGCATGAATTTCTTTCCAGCTGTTAAAATAATCAACATTCCAGACAAATAAATTCATAATAATTTTCATTTCCCTTTAGGATCCAATGAGCCATATTTAATTATGCATATTTTTCTCCAGAAAAATAATATTGTTGCCATAGCAATATTCTTCCTACCATAAACTTTGAGTTTAATGATTTCCATCAGCCTTCTACACTAAGAACAGAATTAGTCATGCTGGTATCAGCATCTCCAACTTAATTTCTCAGGACAATTTTCACCTAAGAATGTAAACTCCTTTTTTTTTCTAGCAAATTGACCAAAAGGCCAATATTTTAAAAGCCTGATTCCACACTTACCACACAAAGGAGCTCTTACTTATCTTTCAGTAAGCAAGAGTCTTCTGGGGGTGCTGTCCACACAGATTTTGCTTTCAGTGACTCTGCACTCATATGTATGAATTTTATCTGCAATAACAGTATCTGTTGCCACTGCACAGGCTTCCTTCATGTTCTCTGGGCTTTCACAGCAGAGAATATGAAGGAAGAAGGGGCCACAGCAGCCTTTTGATTAAGTGGATGCAGGAGTTTCCAACTGTGAGGAGGGGAAAAGGGTCAGTAAACCTGTAGAGGTAACCCAGCTACAGTACAGGCAGGGAAAGCAATTTCCACCAAGTGGCCTGTGAAGATTTCACTCCTGGAGAGAGCAAGGCTAATTTCTCGGCAAGTGGACTGACTATCATGGATGGCTTCTGACCTCTCTGGAGGAGCACGAAGCTGGTGGGAATTCAAACACTTGTGAGGAAGCCATGTGAGCTGACCTGGCCAGAACTTCGTCATGCCCTCTGTTTTCTTGAGAGATCTTATGGGAAACAAGCCTTACACAGTGCAGAAGAGAATATCATGGGGCCCTCCTTCACCATCCCAGTGGGAATGCACTGCAGCAGCTCTGGGAGCCAGAAGACCTCAGTCTGCCCTGCATGGAGAGCAGCTAATTTAGCCATTAAATCTCTCTAAATTTGCTGGGGAGCTAAAAAAGCTCAGGATCACTCCCTGAGAACATTTCTACAGGGAGCCTACTGAGTCTAGTAGACTACAAAGAGTTTCTATACCTTTCTCCTTGCCCAGTTCAGGAGTTCAGGCATGGTCAATGTAAGGACATTCTGGCTAACAGTAAAACAGAGAATCATCAAAGAAAAGGAAAAAAAAAAGCCCCAAAAAAGTAAAATAAAATACACGAAAATCCATGTTCCCTGACAGATTGATTACAGTAGTTAAGGCAGAACAAGATATTTCTGCTTTCTTCTTGCAAACAAAAGAAAGGGGGCATATTTAACCCAAATCACTTCAAAGATTTAGTCTGTTCTGCAGCCTAACAAAGACCTACAAAATGAGTGTGAAGGGAATGACAGCAAACAGTTCTCTTTTTGATGGCAAAGAACACAAGCTTATATGTATAAAAAACACACCCACCAAGAATAGACTTAGCATGGGCAGTCACTCAAAGCAGAAGAAAAAATGAACTCATAAAAATTACAGTAACTGAAAATTTTGCTCTCCTTCAACAAGAATCAGTATATGCAGAGCATGCTACATGGCCAACCATACTCGTGGTGCTGACTAAGTAAACTCATTTTCAATATGTCATAAAATGTCACAGAAATTCTGTTGCTGATTTTTTTGTCTGCATTTCATAAAGAGGAAAGAGTTTTGCTTTGCCCAAGACAGGAATTCAGGCAATAGCATTTTTGAAATTGAAAAACTAATCTCAACCATAAGGTGTCACTGTAGGTCAAGTCACAATTATTTATTTACACCCGTACACAGAAAGTCCTATTTTCTCTAGTTTCCATTCAAATTAACAAACTCACCTGATGTGTAATACCCAGTACACAATAAGGTTTTTTTACTAGTTTTTTCCAAATTTTTAAACAATGATGACTTGCCTAGTGTTACACAACTCAGTTCTCATTTCTTTTGCCTTCCAGCAAGGAAATAATTGGGGAACTGGAAAATATGAGAAAACAGCTTTGGAATCACCACAGCCTGAACTTCATGAAAATCCTGGAGGCAATGGCTTCTCCAGCAGGTCAAGGTTTTCTGTACTGACAGCTCTGGTATCCTGCAGAGATTTTACAGGTTAGTTCACATGAGAAACTTTATGAACCAGTTCTCTGCCACAAGGATATCAAGTCGCTCCACTGACAGCAGTAAAAACATCCCTGTAAGGGAAAACTCTCACCTTCTGTGCACCACGACTGTTGAATCACTACCTGCCTCCATAATACCCAACACTTTTTCAGAGGTTATTAACTGGCTGTCATATTGCACAGAAGAGACATTGACTTGAACCCTGAAAAGGAAGATCTTACCTGAGAATTAATGATCCGCATGGTTGTTTTATTTCCAACATCTTTTTCATAGCCACGTGTTGGAGCAGAATTAAATCTTAATACAGCATCATGAGAATCTAGGAGCATAAATGAAGGGGTAACTCTTTTATCTTAGTATACAGAACAGTAAAATAAAACCAGCTATCTAAACTAATACAAAACTTACACATTTGTCCTAATCTGGACATTCTAAGGATGATGAATGTTCTGCTATGCACAAACAAAAATCCTCTTGCATCTGCCATATGTTATTAACATAAAAGCCCACTGGGAAAAAAAGTTCAGAACCATCTATTAATTTAGCATGCAATACTTAAATGCTTCTCTTAATTGGATAGACTTAGTGTGGGAAGACTATTAGTACACCCAGTACACACAATTGCTCACTACTTCTATCAGAAAATTTACAGAGAATTACCCCATGCAAAAGCATGTAAACTGCAGGAATATCTAATTCCACATTTGAATGAACAACAATGCTTAACTGTAAGCTTGTGTTTCACATTATTTTATAATACCTGAAAATCTCAGACTACCCCAAATCTATTAATCATACTGTGTACTTATTCTCAAGCTCAGTACAAATCCTAAAGAGCCTCTGTATGGAAGCCAGCCCACACATCTGCTCACACAAAGAAACCTCAGGATCCCTTGGTAGCAAAGATCTAACAGAGCTGAACTGTCAAAGTTACTCCACAAGCAGTTGACCTTGGAGCCACGGAGAAGAGAAAGCAGCTCTAGGTCAAGTATGGGTCAAGGACAGACACCACGTGCAAGTCTCCATTGGATAAGAGAAAATCATCCTCCCAGTGCTTCTTTTAAGTGGATCTCAAAGCCCAAAATGTGTGAAGGAGAGCAAGACATTTTATCCACTGTCCAGAAACATACAGCCCCTGTTGATACCCTTGTATTTGATCTGTTTTTATCCCTTCTATTGATGGAAGCTGAGAATATGAAATGCCTTAACCCACAGGTAGTTTGTACAGTTGCTCATCTCTAGTCACTTAAAATGTGTTATCTGTAGTTCTAAAACTGGAGGAGGCAAAACTCTCCAAAGATAACCAATATGCCTCAATGGAGTCTTGGCTTGATCCTATCAAACTGGGATCTTTCATTTCTTCCCTCCTTTACTCTGCATTTCTGTTACTCCATACAGGGAAACACTGTGTGGCATGCAGCCAGCAGTCTGATCTCAGACATACATGTTAGCATTAATATGTCATGTCTGAAAAGAGGGATTTTGTCAAATGCCAACCAAACCCTACTCCTCAGAACCTAAGGAGTGGAAATTTTTTTTGTGTCCCCGTGCAGGGACAACCCTAGCCTCAACACCTAGACTTCATCTACCAAGCATCTGGATTGTGCAGGAACTGGAGGAAATTAATAGAAGCTGCAGGTACTTCATATATTTGGAAGAGGAAAAGAAAAACACAAGTTTGTTGTAATGAATTTAAGAACATAAATTTGGACACATGACGGACAACTTTCAGGCAATCTGCTGACTGAGAGCTGGATTATCAAATGGGAATTGTATGGTTTGCAGCTTAACTGAGAGACAGTGTGATGCATTTCCAACATCACTCATGCTGGTTCTTTGTATACAGATTAAAAACCTCTCCTTTGCCAAAAACATAGGACCAGGACATAGCTTAACACTGATAATAGCTGGATTTAAATAACCTGATTTTAATTTTAATATATATTTGTAGATGAGCATTTTAAAGATCAAAAAAAGTTTGGGGGTTGATCACAGATGCCTGTTACTTCCTGTGATGCCAAAATAATTGGTTCTCTCAGTTAATAGCATGATCACAATGGGAGTGTTTTCTATACTTGCACAGTATTTCCATACCTACTTTCATTTAAAAATAGTCAGAGGGGTGGGGAGGAGGGCAAAAGGCAGAACACAAATTAATAATTTTGCTTGTGTTTCTAATAGGAACACAGAAGAGGGAGCTAAAAGCCTATGAAGGGAAATGTCCTTCGCTGCTTCTTTTACAGTTGTTGTGGGGTGGTTTTTTTGTTTTTTGGGGGTTTTTTTTTGTTTGGTTTTTTGTTTTTTGTTTTTTGGTTTTTTTTCAGTCTTGGGAGAATAAACCATAGAAATCACAGAATGGTTTGGGTAGGGAGGGACATTAAAGACCATCTAGTTCCAACCACTCTGCCATGGGCAGGGACACTTCCACTAGACCAGGCTGCTCAGAGCTCCATCCAACCTGTCCTTGAACATTTCCAGTGATGGGCATCAACAGCTTATGTGGGCAACCTGTTCCAGTGCCTCACCACCCTCACCATGAAGAATTTCTTCCTAGCATCTAATCTCAGTCTTCTCTCTTTTAGCTTAAAATCTCTCTTCCTTGTCTACCATTGCTGTAAGCAGTTGCTTGGCCCACTACAGGCTGGGCCAAATCCTCTCCTCAGTCACAGGTATCTGCCCACGGCTTGAGAGACACTTAAAAAAAACCCTCAGTGATTCCTGGTAACCCAGCACTGCCTTGCACAACATGTATGGAACCTGAAAATTCTATGTAGGCTTTTTCAAACCCCATCTTCCTCCCTACAGGTGGCATCAGACAATGATTTCCCATTTAAATCCGTATCTCTTCCAGAGAAAATGTCATAAGCTTCTGTGCCCAGAACCTTCCTAAGAAAATGGGTACACACAGGAGCAAGCAGGCCCTTGCAGTACCATGTCAGGCACCCAAATCCACACCTGGGCTGCACCTGAGTGTGCAAATATGACTTGAAGCATGCTGTAATATGTAATTATGTAAATACATCACAACGTGCTACAGACTCTACAGTACAGCACTAATCCATACTGGTGTAAACTGGGGAACACTGACAGAAGATTCTGTTTCAGTCAAAAATAACATGTTGGAGAAGGTAGGGACTGCTACGCTTTTTCACCCCAAAGATTTTTAAATCAGTGAGGCTTCCTGTGAAATTGGGAGTTACCCTGGTGTGATTTTAGCTGCAGCTAGCTGGGCACATCTGCTGTGCTGGTAATCCTAGCAGCTCCAACATATCCCAGAGATTTAAAGGAAACCTATCTGTGTCAAAGAGATGATACAGTGTGATGAAGAAAGTATTGGGATGTGAAGTCCTGGAAGATGGGGAGGATTAATGAGTGAAAATCAAAAGGTTTTTATAGAGAGCTGAAGGAGATAACTCTTCTTGTACCAGAAACAAGTCTGAGACATACCTTTCATCCTTCTTAAGACACTCATAGCATACTGCACATGTACCACTAAAATGAAGAACTACTGAGACATTAACACAAGTCGTAGCTCTCATTTTTGAAAAGAAAACTGACTTGGATTAGCTTTATGACCCCACCATCCTTTTCTGAATAGCTACCACAAAACTCCCACCTTGAGGTGGGGGATTCTGAGTGACAATGACATCTCAGCACACCTGTAACCTCACTGACTCAGTGCTGCAACAGGAAAACAATGGGTGAACACACTTGAACTCATTTAAATTCAGTCTCAGAAAAGAGGCCATGGGACTTGATCTCAGTGCATGAAGCTACTCAAGGGTCTGAATTGTTTATGTCTGTGAACTCTAAACTGGCAAGAGATGAAGAGGACACTCTACTACTTCTTGACATGGAGACAAATGTCTGGGACAGCCATACAACAGCAGTTTCTCATGAGCTACTGCAAAATACAGACCAGTATAACACAGCTTTGCAGAATAAAACCTGTACGTGGTTCTAATCTGCTGGAGAAATAAATGCATGTTGCACACAAATGTTGAATATGGCAGATCTGACGAAACCAGTGCTGCCTCCATACTACAAGCTGTAATATGATAAGAAGACATCATTGATTTCTTTAAATTAGATTATGACTTCAAGCCTGATTTTCCTTTCAGTAATATTGTTCTGAAAGAGAACAGCCTCACTGAAGACCCTTAGTTTACATTCATGCAATTTTACTGAGAGAGATCAACCCAACTTTACAGATCTGTGCATGAGAAGCATGAATCTTTGGAAATTTAAACACGAGCACACACATATACATATACATACACACATTAATAGATGCATTTCACCCACCTATTTCATCCCCTAGAGAGGAGTTCAGTATTGCACCAGCAGACATAACTACTGCACAGCTCCCAAAGCCATGTGTATATAATTTGCCCAGTGGAATTTGGGGAACGTGCTTTTCCCATCCAAGAGTGGAGAAGGGAGCCTCCTTGCCATCTATTGTTTTCACATTCACTCTTTCTTTTAGCTCACAGAATAGCTGGTCTCCTGTCAGCTTGGAGTTTCGTTTCCCCTTGAACCGCACCCCATGCTTATTGGTACTCAAATAATCTTTCATCGCCTTCTGCAGCCGAGGGTTTAGCATCTTGGAAGAGACATCCCCTTTCCAAAGCTTGTAAAGAAAGGATTTTGACATCGTGGAATACAGCTCATCCCAGCCATCGGATTCATCAAGCATCTGGCTTCTCCTATGCTTTGTGCTCCTTCTCCTCATTCTTCTCTGATGGCTCCAGTTGTTCTGTAAAATATTTCCTTTTGGATTATTCATGTCAGCCGAAATGAATTTTTCTATCTCTTGAAGGTGGTTGTGTGACTGAGGCTGACCAGCAGCAAATAAATAATCATCATTCACTTGGTAGAAAGCACTTTTTGATTTTCTTCCTACCTGGGATGGAAAAAACTCATCTTCATTTCTAAAGGCATCTTCCAATACAGTCCATTTCTTAGCATTTCCAGTCCCTGATTTAAAAGTACCTAGGAGATCTTCATTGAGAAGTACCTCATTCCCATCAATGGTTTCAGAGAATGATGGGTCATGAATGGCTCCCATGATGACTCTCTGCTTGCCCTGAAGGGGCAGAAGTCTCTTAGTTTCAATGTAAGAAAAGGAACTTGGAACTGGTTCAGCAGTGTTGCTATCTGTAAAATAGATGAATATCACCAAGAAAAGCAAGCCCCATGCAAAGATACCAAAGAGCATGAGTTGTTTCCATTGCTTCAAGTTAGGTTTCATGGCAATGTCTTTACCAGCTCCTCTGTGCCTTGAAGTATTGGTGAAGGAAAATGAAACCTGTAAAGAACATCAAATGCTATTAAAAATCGTTCTAAAAAATAATACAACTCAGAAATATCTTAACACATATTGATAGATGGTGCAGAATTAATCTCCAGGCAGTAGCACAAAGGATTCAGTAGCAGAAAGAGAACTCCAGAGCCTGCAGACACTGCAGGAGTGACACGCTTTGGCTGTAACCACACCGTGACAGCTGCTAGCTACAAAAGAAGCTGGTGGCCAGTTTCTACAGTAACACTGGATCCTGCCTTCAGGGAGATCATGTGCCTGCCTTCTTCTGCTATGCCGAGCATAGCATTAGGACAGCAAAAGCAAAAGCCATGCTTGGCTGCATGCACAGTGGGTACAACATAAGCTGTCTTCTCTTCACCACTCAAGTCCTTACGCAGGGGAACTGTGAGCAAGCCTGTCCCCAAAGGGAGCAGGCAGGGAGCACAAGCTCTGAGCTGCAGCCCTCCTCTGCCCACAGCCTGGAAAGGATGGTGCTCTGTGCCTATCATCAGGGGGTGAAGGGGAGAGCATCACACAAATGGGTCAGAGGGGAACCTCTTCCTCAGCTGGTACGAACTGGCACAGCCCCAGTGGCTACATCATTTGTTGCCTAGTACCAGACCCAAGTAAGAACAACTCCTGTACTTCTGCTACAAATGCTGCACACACACTGAAGTGGCATGAAGGAGTTGTGCACATTAAGGTGCCAGGGGTTTTTTATTTTTCAAAAAGGAGCATGGGTGGCACAACTATCTAAATACATTCCTTTAGGATAAGATGGAGATTTACATAAAGGGAGTGGGTAGAGAATGTCAGACCTAGTCCTGGAAATATGTGCCCTACTAATACCTGGGGGTTTTGGACAGCTTGTGCATTAGTGGAGGGATGCATGGTCCAAATGAAACAAAGTTTGACTGAGGGGGCTGTGTTCCAAGGAAAACACATAACACATTGCTAGACCATCGAGCACACTATGCCCTTACACGAACTCACTTGCTTAATCAAGTGGTGTGACTATCAGTTACAAGTCTGACTGGAGCAAATCCCCGCCATAAGCCTCACCATTCACCTCCCTGCATCATAGTCATCATTAGCCTGAGTTGCTACACCACAGTGTAACTCAGTGTACTAATTAGTGACTGTCACTCACCTGATCTGAATTAAAAATAAGCCAAGCCCTTTCTTCTGGAGTTTTCTTTCTAACCCATTTGTTTCAATGGCCACTTAATGGTGAGACTTAAGAGCCACTTGTAGCAACCAGCTGTGACCAGCAAAGAGGAATGGGAGAAGGGGCAAGCTTGGATTTCATTACCAGCCTGAGCCTCAGGAGCCACCACCTCATCACATCACATCCAAACAGCACACACAGCTTACATGCCTGTGATAACACTGCCTGCTCACACTGGCCATCAGGAGGGACCAAAACCACAGTCACCACATACCATCACCTTTCTTGCTTACTTTAGCAAGCTGTTACAGTACATCAAATCTGAGTGCAAAGTTTAAACCAAAGCTGTAACTAAGACTGTGTTTTCACATGAAAATGAACCCAGCAGTAACACCAGTGTAAGATGTTCTCCTCTCTGTCCTTCATTCCCGCACTGTGCCTCTGCTGCTGCCAACACCTCCATGTATGGAACCGATACAGCAGGAGAAATTCATGTTAGAGGAGTTTTTTGCTAGGTTTTTTCGGGAGTTGGTGGGTTTTTTTAATTTTATTTTTTTAAACTGGGTCAGCCCCTTTATCCACTTCAGTGTGGTCACACATCCCGTTGTTTCAGCACAAATGGGGAAATCGCCTGCCACAATGCAGAGGCGAGAACAAACCGCAGGTGGTATTAGCAGAGAGACTTCAGGCCGAGTTTCTGCTGACCTCCTGAGAATGTGAGACCGCACTATTACGTTTCCAAACACAGTCCAATTTAACAATCTAGACAAAACCTAGAATAATAGACAAACACAGCTGACTTTGGGGCTCAAGGCAGTGTCCAAACAGAGGGAGGATTCATAAAGTTACACTTGGATGACCAAATTTCATTGCAATTTCTAATACACTGGGAAAAAAAATCATGACTGTGATAACCCAGTGCTCCACATACATTTGGCTTTGCTCACACAAACCACATGGAAGAAAGCTATTACTCCAACTGACCCATTTCCTACTCGCACTCCGCTGCTGCAAGATTGCTCTCTGCAGTACCTCGACACTCCTACACCTTCCAATTTTAAATCACTGCAGGTGATGTCCTGTGGGAGTTGCCTTACAGTATATGGCTGTTGTGCAAGTTAGGTCTGCCCTGAAGTTATTGCAACCTGCCCACTCATCAGTGTTCAGATGGTTTGTATTTTAAAATCAGCATTCTTCACCCATCTGAACTGCTTTCATCTCTTTTTATCATTTTCCCTGATGTGTTTCCCCAGCACTTTTCAACATGTGGCTTCCAAACCACTGTGTTACTTAGTCTTTGCTCAGTCAGATGTTTCTCCTGCTGAATATACATTTCTTACAGGATCTGCACTGGAAGCATCTTGCATGACCTTTTTAACAGATAAGCTTGCAGGAAGTCAAAGTCATAAAGGAAGAGGTCACTAATATTTTCCACTGTATCATGAAGCAAGTCCATACACAATTTAATCTATAACACAAACTTACAATTTGCTCATCCCCCCCCTCAAGTTTTATTGTATCTTATAACCAGAAGTTGCTAAGAAATAGAAAGGCTTAGCCTTAATTCAGGTGTGAGACTACAAATTTCTAATTGTCTGTCATCATATGTGTTTGGCACAGCAAACTGCCTCAGCATAAAAAGTCAAGACTCACTATTCAGGTTACAATCTGAAAAAGGACTGAGATGCATTATTAATTATTTTTAAATTAAAGCAAACAAAAATCTGCCCCCCCAAGCCCTCCATGAAAGCACACTCATCTTGGTCAGCATGCACATATAAGCATGCATATGATTAGCTTCTTTGTGCAGCAAAAAAAAAATAAATCCACATAAAACAAAAAGCAGCATCCAACAGTATATTTGTCAACACTACAAGCAAAAGGAGAGGCATCAGTGACAATAAATCCGAAAACTTTACGCATTAACTACTGCAGAAGCTTATCTGCAATTCCTCGTTGCAAGTGGGGCCTCAGAAAGGATACCCAAATCTCTTGAAGACCGGAGCTATGCAGGCAAATCTCTGTGCTGCTTTAATGTTTTTTGCTCACAAGACATGCCTTGTCCTCCAGCAGTACAGCTGAGCTGGAAGCAAATTCAAGGTCATTACTGTATTAGTTGCAAGAGGACCTCTACAACCTCACAGGATCTTGAAGGCTGTGTGTCGAAAGCTGCACTAAGTTCAGAGAAATATCAGTTTATCTTATCTCTCTCTACACGAAACATCCAGTCCTCTCCCCCTCAACGCTTGCAGCTTCTCACACCTCACCGTCCCTGGCTTTGAAAATGCTCGGGAGGAGAGGGCAGCCCTTCCACATGGCCCCCACCACCCTCCTGCTGGCAGCAGATCCCTCTGCCGCTCAAGGGGGTATCTTCCTCAGCACCATCTGGGGATGCACTTGGATTCCTGCCCTGTGCTGCCTTCAGCAGCACATCTCAATTCCAAAGAGAAAAGCATTTGTGTAGGAAACCAGAAACGACAATTGCAACAAATTACACTGGCTAAATAAATAAAAACAGGTGATTTTGTGGGTGCAGTTACTGAAGTCTACTGGATGCTTCAAGAATAAGCTTCCATCTCTTTTACCTATGCTCAACATACAGCTCTTAAACTGTTAAAGTAATTCTACACAAATTTTTAAATTATCATTAGCATTTCTTATTGTCTCCAACTTCACCCCCCTGCTGGAATAATCCTCTCTACTTACAGACTGCTGGAGTCAAAGCTGCTGCAGAGGAGGAGTAGAGGAATAAGTCTACCCCTCGGGGAAACAACTGAGACTTAAACCAACCCAGCTTCCTCTCCAGCAGAAGTGATAAGCCTGTTTTGCCCCAGAGGCTGAAGACCTCATTTTCCTACGTATCTCCCTTCTGATGGGCTCCTTCAATCATTAACTGATTTAAGTTCCAGCTACCATATGGAGAATGGCTCTTCTCCTTTCCCAGTCTTGTCATTCACACAAAAGCACTGGAAAACATGAGGCAAGGTACAAACCAGTGAAGTGGGCAGAAAGGGAAGATTTACTTATTTGCTTAATAAAAGTATTAGCAGCAGCTATGAAAAAGAAAGGCAAACCCCAATGGTATCTTTGAGGCATCCCAGGAAATAAAAGCAATTCCCCAGTGGAAATTAAAGGCTGATTTTCCAGAAGCAGCACCCACTTGTGGGAAATTTCATCTTGCCACGCTAAGATGCAAGAAACCAAAGAGTTTACCCTCCCTTTATAAAGCCCATTGTTTTGCAACAAGGAGCACTTTTCATTTCTCTAAAGTAGGCCTCCTGACTATTTCTTAAATGAGAAGAGATGGATAAGGGAGATTTTTTTAATTCCTTTGAAACATTCCTTCCTTTCAACACTGTCTATTGTTAAAATTAATTTGTACAGACCCTGGCAGCTCAGAGGTCAGGATGGTTCAAGTTGATGTGCTAAGATGTGCACTGTTATGTTAAACAGGGTTTTTCTTAGCTGCAGCTTTGCAGCAAAGGTCACCACGGGGTTATTTGGGGTAGCAAATGTTAGCAGTGGGCAACCATTCCCAAAGGGCTGAGAATCAGACCAAGGTTTATTTGATGGAAAGCTCAGGCAGCCTGAACAGATAGCAAATGCTCCGTTAGTTTGCTCCATCTCTTAGTCAGCTAATTCCAGAGTATTAAGAAAGCTCTGGCATAGGGCAAGACAGCTGGAGGCTGCATTTCCAGGGTGGGGAATACACTCGTCCTCTCATGTGGAAAGTGCCAAATTGGTTTGAGTGTTATCACATCATTTCTGCGGTGGAAGCCATGCAGTCGGCAGCAATAGACAGGCAAGCCTGTGGGGAGTGGTGGCTGCCAGAAGATGTATATTAGTCTGTGGATGGGCTGTGTGTTTGTCTTATTGGCTCTGATTAGGCCTCCTAAATAATGAATCTCTTTCGGACAACTTCCTTGTTAGTCCTGATAAATCTGGCTCTTCCCTTCAGAGGAGTCAAGCTGCATTCAGTATTTTTTGTGGCAACCTAAGAAACTGTCTTCTGAAATAAAGAATAAACACCAACAGAAATCTGAAGTAGAATTTTTTTCCCAATATTGCCTTTTAAAACTTTAGGGAAAATTCTTTAGGAGGTATTCAAATAACAGTACTGCTAACCTGAATCACCTACTAAACGTGAGCCAGGTGTCCAAGTCAGAGCATTTGGAAAGAGCAGTCTCAGGTTCTTGCTTCTGAGGATGCAGGCAGGCAGTGTGCCTGTTCTTAGGTCCTCTGATAAAACCTAGGATTTCAAGTTAAAGGGGGTGAGAGAGAAGCGACTTTATTTATTTATTTATTTATTTTTACTAATGACCCATTTCCAGGAGCTTAGGCTGTAAGAAAATTGCCAAATATAGTGAAACTTGCAGTAAAACTCACTCAAGCTGGCAAGCCGGCAGCTGGAGAAATGCTCAGTGGGGTTTCTGCCAAGGAACGTGTCCTAGATAATTCTGTAGGAGCATGGAGGCTTAGATGCATCAATCTCTGGGGCTCAGTGGAAGGTCAAAGTTATCTTCTATGCATCTGATATCTAGTCTCCATGCTCCATCATCAAGTTCAAGCTTCCTGGCACTGAAGCCAGCTATCACTTTCCCACAGTCCACAGCCCACAGACAGGTTGTCCGAGTGTGGGCTGACAGGAGGGAAGTAAAAATAGCCATACCAGCTCTGATCCTTCACAGGCAGACTTTCCCACCACCAGTGGAAATGTTTAACACAGCAACAATGGTCAGGGAGAACCTGGTTTCTCAGTGACTGACTGCACCTCACAGGTCAACCTCCACCTACTCAACTTGCAGCAGCTTTTCTCAGGAGCCATGAGAGCAGCTCTCACTTTGACATGCCCTGAGATTCACCACTCTGGCCAGGATTTCCTCACAATTTTCAGGTCAGGGGAGACAACTGAACCTCTCTGGCTTTTCTCGACTGGTTATGAGCTGACCACAGTCTTGCAATTCTAACTGAGGGTTTCTACAGAAATGTACTACATACCATTTCATGTGAAATTCAGTACAACTTCAGTGTAAATCACTTCCAGGCTCTTTAACCAAAACTACAAAGGGGCAGAAGTGTCACACAGTTGTGTGAAGACAAGCAGTTTTCACAACACAACTCAAATCACCCCCACAGCCTCTCAAGGAGTGCCTCACAGAGCCACGTCCTACCTGCACTCAGTCTTATCTACTTCTGACCCCTTTTTCTGCCGTTTGCTCTTGCCACACCTTTGCTGTGTCCTGGCCCTGTTTGCAGCAAGATGCAAAGGTTCAAGGCTGCTTCAAGTTGCTGCAAATGCCTGCAGAGTTTGGTTCCACCACAGGACATGGATGCAGAAACCTTCACTTTGGCCACAGTCCCTAGTATGCCCTCACACACAGCAAAGAAGCAGATGAAGTATCTTTACTGCCCTTGCAGATCTACCAGCTGGATGCTTTGGATGGGTTTTGGTCATATTTCAGCTGCCACAGCATTGTCTCTTGATCTAAACAGCAGGGGAAAAAAATCCACTCGTATCTACATCAATATAAAAGCATTGCAAATATCCAAAGACAGTGCAAGTCACATTTCCAAAGTGAAATTCAGTATGCCACTGCATAGCCATGGAGGGATCTAGGTCTGCACAAACACCATCCCAGCAGGCTCCACTCTTACATGTCAGTAGCTCTCTGCAGATCAAACCACAGAGCTGCATGTGGTTTTTCTGTGCTACTTTTGTGCAGCTCTCCTCCCTCACACACTGCTGGTTGCAGAGGAACTGCAGTTGTTCCCAGGGGATCTGATCACCATGAAGGTCCTAGGAAGCTGAATGCTGTACAGACTGAAATATCAAGCTGGCTGGAGATAAAAGCCAGGTGTGGAAACAAGGTGACCAGACTGATGGTCATCACTTACTTGAGCATCCTCCACTCATACATAACCACTTTATTAAGGTATTTAGTTTTATTGCTGCAGGGAGGTCAATGAGGAGGAAGTGATCTGTACACCAACACATGGAGGAAGAAGCAGGGACTGGGGGAGGCTGTGGCACTGGGCCAGGAGAGAAGGAAGCCTGGGTGCAGGGCAGCACGGAGGGCAGGAAGGCAGAGAGACTGAAAATAAACTACACCCATAGTGCTACTGGAGGAGCAAAACAACACCTGCCAGAGAGGCAGCGACACCTCAGCACCACAGGGATGAGAACTGGAAGCAAAAACTTCCTCCCAGCAGAATGATCACATCCTTCCTTTGGGGAAACACCACGAGAGCCTTGCTACTGCTGAGGGAAGGCTCTGGACTTGAGCATCCTACCCTATTCCTCCCAAGATGGGAAAGAGGCTGCCATGTTCCTTCAGCAGATGGGAAGCTGTGTCTTTCCCCCTTATTCTGGACTGCCACTCCCAGGTCAGTGTGCTGCTTCCTGCCACCCCTGTGACTGGGAAAGGGGACCCTGGAGCACTGACCCTGGTCCTTCCAGGTGGAGCACAGCCCTTGCACTTTTAGACTGAGCTTTGCAATGGATCAGCGCCCAAAAGAGTTGCAGGTATTTTCTGCTGTGAACGTTACTTCACAGCCCATGCAGGGATGCTCCAAAATACAGGCATGGATGGTGCCTGAGGACACACATCACCAGCAGGAGCTTATGCCCATCTTCAGCACAGCCGGCTTTCTTTGGGACTTATTCCCCACCCACAGAATAAGGTTTTAATCCCATTCTCCCCTTCAAAAGCAGAGTTCAGGAGCAGCCTGTGCTTATGTTCTGTTTCCACATGTAACTGAACAGGATGGCAGGAACCTCTTAATGCACCACAAGAAGACAGAGAGGCACAGAGAAATGGATAATACTACTCAGTGTCTAATAAAACAGAAGAAAAAAAAATCCAGCCAACATACATAACTGTATTGGGTTCCCCTCCCTCTTTTTAAGGGACGGCTTTTGATACCGTACTTGCAAAAACACATAATTCAAAAAAGGAAGGAAGTGCTTTGAGGGTTTTTATTTAAAGCTTGTAGGATAAACGAATCACAGTCTCATTAAATCACACAAATCTCAGGCTGCACACAAGACTAAACCACGAGAAATAGGACGTTACAAATCCTCATGCAGTTCTACACTTCCAGCACAACAGCTCATTTTATTTCTGCTCTTGGCAAGGTTAGAATAAAAGGCTTCTTTTCTTTGCTCCATAAATGTTTTTAGATGCTATATTACTTGAACTTAACACAGCAGTAATTGCCCTGAAAAAGGGCAATCTGAATTGCTTCCTTAAAGAAGGAAACATTTATACTAACACACACATGAACAGAGAGTACAGTTACAAAAGACCTGTTTCAATCCCATCACAAAAAAACTTGACCAAATTCACTAACTCTTCCAGGCAGAAGAGATTGGAGAATTTTGATTTTCCACTCTAAAGCAACATTTCTGAGATATACTGGTTATCACATCTCCATGTAGCACTACATTTTACATCTGCCAAGTATGTTCTTACTGTATGTTTCTAACACTGTAGGCATTGTTTTGCTTTCCTTTTAATTACTAACTTCTTTATTAGACTGTAGTATGTCTTTTTACATTTTTTCCAGAAAGCAAGCAACTCAGCCCTTGTTTAAAAACCTTAATACAGAACAATGTTAAACAAATTTTTCCTTATTTCTCAGCTCTATCTCAGTGCCAGTTCCCATTTGTTTATGTTAGCAAAGTAATTGTAGGAGAATATTTAGAAAATTATATTTGTTAGCATCTCCTTTCTGTATATTCATACATATACATACAAACAACATGCCTTCTATGTGCTTATTTGCCTTAGCCTAAAAGCTTGAATGAAAAATTTTACCCTGGAAGAAGGCTTGCCAAACTGAAGGATGAAGTCAGTTTAGCCCTTTGTTATATTACAATCTAAAAATGAAAATTCCTGGACTGAAACAATTTTCCCCTCTTTTTTGTATATTTTAATACTTAACATGACTATGCTGATAATGAGCCAACCTACACTAGCTGGGATATTTTGGTTGGCTTCCTAAAACAAAATGAAGTGGTATTAGTTTCCCCCCACCACCCTCTTTCTTTCTCTCTCCATTCTGGCACTGTTTTATGCATGGCTGTGGGCAAAATCAGTTTGAACTATGACTAGATCAACAGAAATCTCTTCTGTGGGGGATACAGCTGTTTCTAACCTGACATGAACCACTGGAACCTGAATCCTATCTGTCTGGAAATTTTACAGAGAAACAGGATCTCTAACAACTACCAACATGAAACTAGCATGAGTAATAGTGACAAACTAAGGTGGTTGGGTGGGTGCTTCATCCCTTCCCCCTTTGTCAATTATTGATGCCTATGCGCAGCACACAAGAAGTCTTTTACCCCAGCACTTGCCATTCACTCCCTACAAATACATGGGACTTTTACAAGATGGAAGGTAGCACAAAAAACATTAGGTTCTCTGACACCATTAAAACAATGAGAAACTGAGGTAAGTGAGAAGAAAGACAGAGCTGGCTAGCTCCCAAGATAATTTACATTAGTTCTTTTTGTTACAAAAGTTAGAAGGATGGGATAAGATTGAGGCCATCCTCACTGGATATAATTGTGTAACTACCATTTGATGGTAATTTTCACCATCGTAAGAGACAACAAACCTTAAAACCCTGTATTTTGAGATCTACAGGCTACTACAGATGAATCTGTGAAAGTGTAAATACTTTACTTTCCAAGAGACTTGGTAGGGTATTTTTTGGTGCCATACTGGCTTTAAAACCTGAACCTAACCAGTATATATGTACTATATTCCTTTCTTTCAATTGTTCAACAGATGGGATAATCAAAATTTTCATTAAAATATTTCTTAGTATTTCAAATGCTGGCTATGCACTTCTTGGTTTTCAGCCAACAGGAAGGCTTTTGAAATACAACCAATTTCATTAAAAAGCCCTCCTTCTAAGACTCCCTTTAGGCAGCCAAGACAGGCAAACCCCTGCCCTGTCTTTTGCACACTCTGTTTAGAAGATGTAGATGCATCTGCTGAGAAGGTGCCGATGAAGAACATCCTTCTGCCCAGCACAGAGCGTAGCCATCCTCTCATCAAGATGTCAGAAACTCAACTCTCCTCTCCTCACCCCTCCTCTCCTCTCCGCACACTGGCAACTCAGCATCCATGGGAGCAGCCCCCCTTGGCAAGGAGTAGGTGGGGTGTGCCCACACTGCCCTAGCAAACCCCACCTGCTTGCTTTCCCAGGGACCCTCTTCTGGCTCATGCCCTTCCCAGGAAACAGGAGTTTTCACTCACCATGGCACCATTTGCCATTTAGGAAACCTACTGGCAACATTCAAACCAACCACTGGGAGAATTAAGAAAAGAATTTGCAAGAGTGGAGATGAAACATTTATGTGATTTTGACCCTCGTCTAGGATAATACAACCCCAACCCATGCCTGAAGCTTTTAAGTGCTAAAGGCATGAGACAAATAACAAAGTAAAGCCAATTCACTGCCCTAAATCAATCAGAAAAGGGGTTTTCTCTATCAACATGAAAAGAAACTGTTCTGACAAAGAAATCCTTGTTTTAACATAGATTGATTCCTCAGCAACACCCAGTCCTGTCAAACATATTCTGCTGATGGGGTTTAGTCTTCCTTCAATCCCATTCAGACAGTAAAGAATTGGGGAAAAATGTCAGGCTGATCTAAAAACTAATGCTTAGTGTTTCTAAAATTTTTAGGATTTCTGCTTTTATTTCCTGATTTACATCTATACTTCTAGTCAGCATGTTAACAGAAATGTTCTACTAACAGTTAAAACTTCTACAGCAGATATACACTATACTACACAGGATGACTGTAAGCAAAGCAAAATTTTTCTACTTTCATCAGGCTGGGTTGTTAAGTACTTTTTAACGTTGGAGAAAAATGCATTGAAGTTCACACTAAAGATGAGTATAAAAATGCAAATAGATATATTAGTAGCAATGATAAATGATGTCAAGCAGTGACAAGACTCTTATTCTGGTGTTCAGCTGTGTTCAATTTGCTCCAAACCCTTTCAAAATTTTTAGTATCTATGCAAAACAGTCTGCTGTGCTTGCTCTGCCCTAAGAAAAGAATAAAATTCTCACAAATCAGTATTCAGGCATGAGGCAGTACAGCAAGGTGCTGGTAATCAGGTAGGACACCTGCCACTAGTAGTATACCTATCAATCACCAAACCTGGTTTGGTGAATCGATTAAACCAAATTTACCATTCCAATAAAGCAGAAGGAAATCTATATGGGAACAGTATATATGTTTTAATCCATATTAATGCAGTGTATAATTTCATAGTACTTCCAGTAACTGTAATGACTTTCATTATATAAACCCTCCAAATGTGAAACTTGATATTAGATCTAACAGACCCTGGAGGCTCATGAGAGACACCAGGTTATTCCCAGGAAGTAATGGCAGAACTCTGTGTGTTCCCATTACCTCAGCACTGCATTGATGCAGAACTACAGGAGAATTCTGTAGCACCTCACAATCCTGAACTGACATTTAAGTAGAGGGATATAAAGATTTTAAGATGAATTTATGAGCGGTTGTTGACCGGTCTACTTACCAACCACATGTATTCAAACATATCTTGTACCTCAAATTCTGCTTTTCCACTTAAAGAGCCCAAAGCTGTGAACAGTGACAGCCACACAATCTGAGGGTTTTGACTTCAGCATAAGAAAATGAGCACCCTCGAGCTTTTCTTAAACAAGAAGGCAGACAATCTGTTATGCCCTACAAGAACCAAGAGAAATACTGTTTGAAGTTAGATGGGGAGGAGTGAGTACTCATACCCACAGATCTGAGGATCAGCTCTGGACCAAAACCCCATTAACAGCATTTGTACGCAAACAAGATCTCACTGCAAGTCAGAATCTGCACACTGTCAACATTTAGTCTAAAGATGCTATGCTATTACAGATTTTCTTCTATTTTAACTACTTTTTCAGATTTCTAAACTTCTTCAGATTGCTCTGAAAGCAGAAACTACTAACAATGAATTAATTTATGATAAAATGGACTTATCATACTAACTAGAGATAATTTCTTTAAACTTTAATTGTTCAGATTTGATACAGCTCTTTAAGAATCCTATCCAATGTGCTTTCACAAATCTCAATGGATAGTATTTATCTGACTTATTTACTAATTACTTCCAAATTACAAGTGTCCCTCAGGTCTGAATCATTTTTGATGAAAGAATGAGCAGACTTTTATACCACGAGGGAAGAGAAATTAAAGAACAATTTGTATGGTTCAGATCAGGCTAATGGAAATTTTGATTTCTTTAAAGTGTTTTCTAACTTTATCACCACATACAGTTAACATTTTGTATTTGCTAAGTGTTCTATGCAATTGCCTTGCCTAGATCTCCTAGGATTTTTTTAGTAAAAGGAGATAACCATTAAAAGCCATGGCAAAAGCAGTATTCCAGACTGCAGACACTGTAAATGTCACAGTCCCCATAAACAAACTGAGCATGGATGAGCACATGAGGAATAATCACGTATTTTCAAGACACTTAAACAGAACATGCCCAAGGGCACACTGCAGAGGAGCCCATGTTTCCATCAGTGGGTAACATATACAGTCTCCTTTCCAGGAGCTGAAGAATCCAAGTTTATGTGAATTCTAATACATCACTTTTCTGCCAAGCACACTGGTGTACAAAACAGGCCCACTTCAGTTTAAAATCAATTCACTTGGCTTGGGCATCAGGGAATTGGAAAAAAAAAGACTTTTAGTATATGACATTAGTTCTCTAAAAGCATTGTCTTTCTTGGAAAAATAATATTGTTAATATAATAAATACTTTATGTACTCTATGTACTTTCTCTACTGCTACAATTTCTCCAGCATTTCAGCCAGTGATTGATAACTCCATATTACAGTGGTGTCTCCTCTGGCATCACTATAATCACCCCTTGATTTCCAGAATTCAGAAGTAGTACCTCTATTCTGAACTCCAACACCTTTGAACCAGCTGCATTGCTAGAAGTCTTGACCCAATTTCTCTTTCTCTTGATGGCACTTTTATTTAGTATGCTTGTTTCCAAGTCACTTTACATTTTCCCTAAGTACTTTGCATACATGGGACTTGCAACTGTCTTCTTTTGTAACCTCACTTCAGGTGGGTAGAAAATAAATGAGGGGAATCTTTTGCTTAAAGAGATATCTCATTTCAAAGGAAAAAAAATGTAACTTTTTTGTTTAGGGACTCTGAATAAAAAATCCCGTTTCAGTTTATATGCCTAAACCACAGTGGAACTGATGTGGCATTGAATTTTACTTTCTGAGAAACTTGGGCAGCAGCATAATGAGGAACTCTCTTGTTGCTCTGCTGTTACTGACCACACTTCTGCCTTATAACCAATTCCAAACAATTGAGGGGAAATATCACATATAAAGATGCTGACTTTAATTCAGTGGTAAGGTAAGGAAAACTTCACACTCTCTAACACTTACTTACAGGGTAGATTCAGCACTCATAATACTGTTTTGAGTCACAAAACCCCAGCAGAGTCCATCTAACAGCTTTCTTGCCCTTGCATGGTCATATTATTGCCTGGCTGTTAGCATTTCTGCCTCATTTACTTAAAATGCTAAAAACCAGTAAATAAGGAACTAATATCAAGAACTTAAGGGGATATTTTAATTAGTCATACTTCAAAAACTATTCTTTAGAAAATAAGTGAGAAAATTCAGAAACAGGGTTAAAGCACCTCAGTCAAAAGGCAAACTGCTGTGGGAAGATGCCTTTACTTTCTTGAGCTGGATCAGATGTCTATCTTAGCCATGCTGAATTTCTCAGCAGTCAAGGCTATGAATTGCTATTGGCTGCTTGACTGATTAACCACGGTGCTGGTATGCTTGAGACCTTCCAAACACAGCAGGGTTATTGCAGCAGTAGACAATACTATAATATTGCAGTATTACAGGCTTTGCAGTTTTCTATTCGTTCTCTCAGCTTGTGCAGTGGGTTTATGACACTCCTTGGAAACTTTCATCTGGGAGCACGGGATGGAGCAGCACCAGTAGTAACTCAAAACTTTGCAGCTCTGCAGCCTGAAGAGTGCAGATATACTATTTCTAGAAAAACCAAGAAGATAAAAATTCCTTGAGGTGACCTCCTCCTTTGAGGCCCTGCTTACTGAAGAAATCATGCAGAGGGTCACTATGCAGGCACTCCACTGATATATACCCACTGATATATAGCTGAGCTAACTCAGGAATCAGAAGATGCATCCTCTTATCTACATATTTTGCTTTGCATTTCTGATTTCAAAGGTCTGGTTTTGGTGCTATCATCATCTGATGAATCCTCAGGGCACTTTCAACTGCAACTTGCTATTGTTTCACAAAAATAAAGAGGATAATAACATCACACAGGACAGAAGCAAAGTTCCACATATATAGTGTGTTCTACCTAGTGCTGTTGTCCCTATTTATCTCATTGTGACCTTGCAAGAGGAATATATATTTCAGAGACTGCAAGACTTAAGTATTTTAATTCCATGGTCCAGGAGTTTCTCTCCTGCTTGAAGCTTTTGCAGACTGTAGTGTATACCTGATCACTGGTTTAAGTAGCTGTGATCACATTACCTGCACCCTGCACCCTTCTCAGTGGCTGCCTATAAGGAGGCACATTGATTTTTACCTGACTGTGTTGGTCTTTTCAGTGCTCCTAATAATAAAAGGCCTGAGCAAATAGAAAACCTACTGATCAGTGTTGTACGCAGATACCCTTTTACAGGAATTAACCAAAGCTAAACTACTGCAACAATCGTGGTTTTGGCGTGGGGTGTGCTAGGCAAGAAGCAGGCATGCCCCTCTGCCAGAGCTGCTAGCCAGCAGCAGTACAGGTGGCAAACAGGGCAAAGAGTGGCCTTGCACAGACACACAGAGCATCCCCTGGCTTCATCAACTGCAGAGCTTGGCAGGCCTGAGGGATCCTGCCTAAACACAGCCCTACCAAGCAGTGCTGCACAGCACCCTGTCTCTTCAGGAGCAGCACCTCCTGACTCCTGCCAAGGCTCTCCTGGAGCTTTATAACTTAAGCCTCAAAAAGAAAAATACAGACAAGCAGTGACTTTGAATATTTTCAGCCTCTGCCTCAGGGTGAGGGCTCATTCCAGCCTGACATCTGTTCCAGCCCTGCTTGCTCTGTCTATACAGTGGCTCAATCAAACTAATTAAATGTCTTAACATACAGCATATTAAGAGACCTTTGCTCATTTGGCTCCATCCAACAATAGCAAGTATCTGCAATATTATGCTGTGGTCTTCACATCACTCAGAAAACAGCAGTCAGAGCAGAGGAAAGGACTGGTGCACAACCAGGTCCCACCCTGTATAGAAGTCACTGCTAAGGTGCCTCTAACCTGAAAAATAAAAGGCACTTCCACACCCACTAACATTTTCTCTCTGTTTTCTAATGTCTATCTGAAATCTTGGAATTTTCAAGATTAGACATTTCAGCCTACAGATTTTTAGACACAATGAAGAGCAGCTCAAAAGCACACATGGAGAATACTGATCCCCATCTTAGGCCACTGCCACCCCCACAGCTTTCCCAGGCAGGAGCTGCCACTAGGGAAACCCTAAATGCCAAGCTGGGCATCAGTCAGAAACATATTTTGCCTCGAGGTGAGAGTATAACTAGGCCAACAGAGATACTCTCTTCTACTGAGTAGAGAGGGAAAAGCTGTACTGAATAGTGATCTCTCAAACCAGACACTCCAAAAAAGCTCTCAGTGACAGTATGGTGGGAGTAGGACTCCAAGTGCAAATCCTTCTCCAGCAGTTACAGGGCTAATGCTTCTGCCTTACCACATGTGCCTAGAGCCAGCCATGCACACTTTGGCTCCAACCTACACTGCTCTGAATTTATCCTAAATAAATAATTTTTAAAAATCTGAAATAAATAGCAAAAATAAAATCAGTCTGAACAAGCAGTGAACAATGACAATGGAATGAATATCAACTATGCACAAATATTTCTAATGGAGAAATTAGCTTTTTATAACAAACTCTGGTTTTAACCTTCATAACTTCAACAAAGTAAAACCCAGTCACATGAAATTTCAGAGTCATGGTCTCATGCCAAGGAAAGCTCCTCTGGAAAGTTTGAGGTAGATCAGCCAAGGCATCTTGAAGATATGAGAGTTCCTGAAAAGTGAGGTGTTCTCCATTTCTTGGACTGTTCCCTGATTTTTTTTGGCTCACCATAACTTAAAAACAGTTGGCTTACGCATTCCAAACTTGCTTGGCTACTACTGGTGCCTTTGACTAGTTGCAGGCTATTTTATTACTAAATGTGGGTTTGTGCAAATTCTGAGCACTGCAGTTGTTAACACCACATGTTGGCTTGTGCACGCTGCAGGCAAGCCAGCCTGGCCCAATGCAGGCTCCTCCATCACCTCATCAGCTGTGCTCAGAAGCCCAGGACCCTTTCCCTCAGGTCCAACTGGGTGTAAGAACTTGGCTGGACTTTACAAATTCCATGGGGAGACATTCTGTCAAAATGGAGAGAAATGGTCCTGGGGTGCTTCCCATCCTTGCCAGTACCAAAGTTCCTCTCCTGAAAAGGTGAGTGAACACCAGACACAGATGGTTTGCTCCCCTGACTTAGTGTTGTCCTCTTCCCAGTCCTTCAATCCATACTTAGCCTTACTCTCTGATGAACCTAAAAAATTTTCTCAGTGGACATCCACATAGTTGCCAACCCTTTCCTCCATGGATTACTGATCCAATCTATTTTCCATTTCCAGGCTGATTGCAGAATCTGTGCAGGGGTCTGGGTGCTTCTACTGCAGCAGATTCCCCCTCTCTGCTCCACTCTCTCGGTCTCCAGGGCCCTCTTTCTAGACTAGGAGCCTTTTACACATATTCACAACATAGAGCATTAGACTTCTGGACAGGAACACCCAGGGGGAAGATTTCAGTCCTCAAGAAGCAAATTTGCTCCCCTGAGCAAACTTTTAATTTGCCTGATGAACCCTGGAGAGACAGACTGTGGGTAAGGAATGCACTCCTGATGGGGACTGTTCTGTTCACAATCTTGATTTTGATAACAGATACTATGGCAACCACATGTATCACTTGACAGCTTTCAGCACGGTCAACTACTTTAAACAATTCCCCTTAGTCTTTGGTATTTCCTTTGACAATGACTGTCACCTGCTACCTTGCCAGGAAAACAAGCAGTGCACAGCTGACTAGTGGCAGGAAACATCAGGCTATTAAAACACTTCCCCATGAACTATGTTTCTACATGGAAACAGTGTTACAAAGAGACTTATCTTTTTGAGATGCACACATGCATGACTCCCATTCACATGAGCTACACGAGTGAATCCAAAGTAAAATAGGCTCAAAAGTGTCTACATTTACCAAACATTGATCTCACACTCAAAGTGCCTTTTAGGAATGACATATCCTTTGACCTTCTGCATCTTACTTTTGCTCTTCAAAAACAAAAGACTTTGCAATGACCAGGATCCTCACATTAAAAACCAAAACTGGGACTATAATCACAAAAAAAAAAAAAAAAAAACAAAAAAAAAACCAAACTCAGAAAATAAAAATTATCTACTTAATAGGCAGTAAGAAGTTTTTTCCATATTTCTTATCCAATTGGAGATTTATCAGTGCTCTTTCATTTGTACCAGCCTCAAATATCCACTCTGTCACCTTTAAAATGAAGATAATCCAACTCAGAGGGGCGCTCTTCTCAGGAGACAACAAAATGCTCCATCAAGTTTTACAAAATACACAGCCCTCTGCTGGGTCAGCACAAACCTGTGGAGCACCAAGGAAAAGCTACAAGAAGAGAACTTCTCGAAGCCTCTCACAGAGCTCCAGCCTCCCCTGCCCTTTGAGAAGGGTTCTTCCCAGCTCCAACCCGCCCGCCGCCTGGGAGCTAATGAAAAGAACATGAGCAGGATCCGCAGGCACTTTCCTCCCCTTCTCAATCCACAAAGGGCGAGTCACAGTCTGACCCTAACTTAACACTCGGGCTGTAAACTTACTTAACACTTGTAGAAGAATTTATTTTTTTCAAACATACTGATGGCAGCATATGGCCCATCGACAGGTTTATTATTATAAGACACTTTTTCCACCAGGTTATAGTCTTTTTTATAAACATATGTTTCAGCACATAATAAAACCCCTAAGAACTGTTTCTGAAATGTGCGGGCACAGAAACTACTTTTCAAGGTTTGTCAAGACAATGAAAGAAACAATGTTTAAAGAGACTTCCATTTTTCTAAAGGTCTTTCGCTAAATGTCTTAAATTCAAGGGTGCTTGGGAGTTATGCATCTTTAAAAAAACAAAAGGAAGAAAAATGAGTTCTCTTTGTTAATGCCACATTCCTCTCTATTTTGTCAAAGCAATAGTTTTTATACTTAGTAGAACTTCTCCTTCCACCAAATAGACCTTTTCACTATGCTTTATATCAGAACATGTGGTTTATGGGTGAATGATAAGATTCCAAAAATGAAGTGGCATATTATAAAGAAAATGTACCACCACACTGCTAAACTCATCAGTGCAAACGCAAACACATCCATGCAAAGTCACCCTTGATACTCTCTGCCCTTCAGCTGCACTAATAAAGATCTGGGTGTGGAGCCAAGGTGATTTGATCACAAACTTCCATCCATCTGCAAGACTGTATCCAAGTCAAATGTCTAAAAACAAGTAACTGTTTCATCTGCCTAATAACCGCATTAGTGTTCTTAAGAAGGAAACCTTCTTGTCTACACAGCTACAATGCAATTTCTGTGCTAGCACCACAGCCTTAGGGGGGGGAAAAAGTCACCTAGTGTAGTTTGCTTTATTAAAAAAATCCTACATTCTTCTTATTCTTAATGCTTTCTCCCTAACATCTCACAATATATTTAGCCCAAGCAGGCTTGATTTTAAAAGCAGCTTCCTCAATACATCAAAATATGACCCAACTCAGGTACGTAAGCTATCAGCTTTGTTTCCTACTACCCAAGTTCAGAGCCTCCTGCTAAAAGGAGACAGCAGCTGGAACACAAAGTAGGATTCACTGAGGTCTAGACCCTGAGCCCACTTAAAGGTGATACAAAACCTTTCCCTAGTTTTATGGGAATGGATATTAGACCTGTGGTTCCCTGAAGATACCACAGGCCTTACAGAATGTATGACACAATGATATATTAAATACTCTTTACTACTAAAAAGGAATTTTGCAATCGCTTTGAATGTTTCATTGGTATTTAGGGCATTTTGGGAAAGAAAGAGCACTTCTCTTCTATGTTTGTCCCCGTCCCCTTCCCCTAGTGATACTCCCCACAAAAGGCAGATGTTTTAAGACACTGGAAAAATAATCATACACATGCAGATTTGAAGCTTAAAGAACAAAAATTTCTAATTTTATCATAAGCATACTGATACAATTGGCATGCATGAGCTTGTATTCAAAGAAAACTCATTTGTTAAAATTAATCACTGACTTCTCAGCCAATTTGTCAGTTAACTACTACCACGTCTGGACACAATTAGTTAGCTTCACTGGGAGATACAGAGTGCCTTCTATAATGCTTCCACAGGATGAAATCCTAAACCCAGTGAAGGCTTTGAACGTTTGGCAAGCAACTTATTCACACAGAGCCAGGACCTCATGGATGCTGCTGTAGGCTCTACTTTCTTCTGCTTTCACAGATTAAGCCTTACTAGGAGAGAAAGGCCAACAGCTTCGACAATAAGCACCAGCAGACACAGCAATCACGGGTCCCTGGGCTGTGTCTTTCCCTGGCTGTTCCCCTGGTTCCTTTGGGAGCACTTAACTGGCAGGATCAGTCTGAGGCTAAGATGAGGCATGATGTACGAGGCTT
The DNA here is from genome assembly GCA_013400435.1 of Pycnonotus jocosus. Lineage (NCBI taxonomy): Eukaryota > Metazoa > Chordata > Aves > Passeriformes > Pycnonotidae > Pycnonotus > Pycnonotus jocosus. The sequence goes on along the minus strand of VWYP01009685.1, from coordinate 280,392 downwards.
CTGACAAGGGGGCTGGCTCTGCTCAGCTAATTGCAGTTGCTGCTCCTATGATGTGGAAACCTGTCTATTAGAAAGCACATTTCACAGGTGACTGCACAGCCATCAGATGGTAACAGCTTCCATTTGTTATTGACCTCCCTTCCCTGACACAGCATAAGGGTGAATGGCCCGATATTCCATTGTCAGTCCACAGCCAAACACCTCCTGCTTTGTATAGTGAATTCTGTATTCTTTAGATTGTGTTGAAACAGTACTCCCAACTAGCATTTCCTCTTCTAGGCATCAGCCTCATAAGAGTATGGCAAATTCTTCACCACTCAGTTATGCAATGTTGAGGCCATTTTGGCCTATGATCGTAGAGTACCACACTACATTTTTATACACAGAAGGTATTTACTCAGAACATCATGGGCAGATGTGACTTGGTATTTCACAGAGATACAACCTGAGCCTTTGCTGAGAAACCAATATAACAGTGACTAGACTGAATGTAGTCCTTCCAGTGATGGACAGAAAGACAACTGCGCTACCAAAGTTAAATACCAAACTCAGCACAGTTACTTTAAACTGAGGATCCTACAAAGAGATCTCATCAAATTTTACACCCTCCAGACCTCTGGCTCCATCAATGATGTAATGGCTTCAGAAAGTGACAGAACAAATCTCCTCACCTTGCTAAGCCCACTGCATCTGCTTGGCCACATATCTTTCAGCCAGACAACTACGTATCACATGGGAAAAAGAAACTTTCCAAAGTTAACAGCCATTTGGTTATTACACAGATTTTGTGTTCATACCTCAGAGCACTCACAGTCATTTCACAACCCCAGCTATGTAACACCCCATTCTGGGATAGCATTTGTACAATTCAGCACAATAAACAGTGGACTGTACAAAACCTGCAGTGAATCCTACTCTGATGACAACCACAGAGCTATGCAATGAATAACATTTACTTCTAACTTACATTTAGATTTCTTAAGCACATCTTCCAGAAAGCAGAGTGCATTAACACACACACAACCAGCTGTACTGCTACATCTCCAAAGAAACCTAACAGCAATCCAGGCCACCACACCTCACAGCTAAGCTCTGTCCCAGCTCCTGCAAGCCTCTGGTCATCTCCAGCAGCATGGAAGAACTGGCCTCTCCAAAGTGACTGGTATCAAAGAGGGCTTTGAAGGTCTGTAGACCAATAAGGCCTGCAAGAGCATCTGTTGGTGCAAGCTCCCAAGGTCAAGGACCCCCATCAAGAACACAGTGATATTTAACTCTTCAAGTGCTTATCCTTCTGGAAAGAGACAATCTCTGAAAAATGCATACTGCAAACAATGCTTTTGGCATGCTTTACCCTTAAGGCCAACTGTTGAAGCACTGATTCCAGTCTAAGTAAAATTTTCAGATCAGATAAAAAGAAATCTGAATTTCTTTACAAGATTTTTTTAAAGTGTTACAGTTCAAGAAAATCAGTCTTCTATGGTTGCACCTTAGAAAAACTGGATCTAAAATACAAAATGTTCACAAACCCAGTATAAGTATCAGGGGTTTTTACAGGTGTAATACGGTAGCAGTGCTCAGCTTTTCATATAATGAAAAGCTAAATATGTTCCCATGAGTTCTACAAGAGGAGGATGGCATTTATTGTGAAATTAATGTATGTAATTAAGCACATGAAGAAAGGTTTGCTGAATCTGAACCCTTTATTGTAAATCCTTTGTGGTGTTGATTTCATCCGATGCCACTACTTTCACACTTTTAACATAATTCTCAATACACACAATGTCACTGGAAGAAATAATCTTAACTTCAGTAACCATTTAAAAACTTTAGAAAGAAAATAATCATTACAACTTTCTCATTTGTGTCATGGATTGATTGATACCTAAATATGAATTAGAGAATTTTAAGGAAGCTCAAAACACATTAACATACAAATGGCATGTAGAACAATTGCTCTGAATTACTACCAGCAAAATCAAAACACAACTCCTTTTAGTTATGCAAATGTAGTTAAAAATGTAGTGTCAGGATTGCAGAGAGCCTAAGAAGTGCAAAGTTCAGGGAAAAGCCATGTAGGCAGCTGCTCCAAAAATAACCATAGTCAGATAAAAGTCTGAAAGCAATTATTTGGGGTGAATATTGTACACAGACCACTGCACTAAGCTTCTATAATTAAACAAGGCAAAAGTTCAGATGGCGCCTAATAAGCCATTTACTACATTAATTATATTCAAGTGTGGCAGTCTAATGCTTGGTAATAACTAACAACAAGGGAAATGATTTAAAGAAAGTATCTGATGTTGTAAATTTCTCTCTTTTTCATTCATCAGTACCAATGTTGCCAGCCAGCCTTTCTAACACACTTCAAACACATGAAAGGGATACTGCTCAGTGTCAGGAAGAGCTATTTAAGGGTTGTAAACCTTTAGGCTGAGGAAGCCAACAGCCTTACTCAACAAAAATGATCCCTTCACTACAAAAGTAGCACTAAAGTCAGATTTTCCATTCCTTGAAGCTAGTCTTTGTTCCAAAGTTACAATGCCACAGGAGCAACAGATTTTTTTTTTTTTTTGTAGCAACAATAGCATTTTAGCAAACCTTTGCAGATCAACACTGACCCTGTTCCCTGGATTTGCCTTCACACTGATCACACAGCTTTTGTACACATCTGTTATTTCAATAGTATTTCCAGCAAATTCTTAACAAGATAATAATTATTAGAGAGGTATTTAATGTATTTTGGCTTATTTTAATGCCATTAGTAGCTAAATACATGGAAAATGAGCCTACACCATATGCCCAAGTGCTTCTATGCAGACTGCTAGCCAATTCCCTAGCAAGTACAGAGAAGTTTCCAAACCACAGTTTGAAAATTACTGCAGAGAGATTTGCACACTATTTCTGATGGGCCAGCAGCATTCCAACAACTCATGTAAAAGTCAGCATGCCCCAATAATTCATGCAGTAAGCAGCACACAGCATCAATTCACAATGCAATTGTTAGGATGCTACCACCAGGATGCTGTTCTACCTCACATAACTAATCTGCAGAAAAACAAAAACAAAAAACCAAAACCAAAACAAAACAAAACAAAAAAAAACCACAAAAAACCCAAACAAAACAAGCAAACAAACAACAACAACAACAAAAATTCTGTAGTATTACAGGTTTGGTTTGTTTTTTTTTATTTTGCTTTCTTGATTTTAAATCAGGAAGCAAAATCGCCAGATTTTACTTATGACAAAGTCTATGTTTAAATTAAGAGTGGATATAACAATCATTTTGCAGATTCCAAAGAACAAGAGATCAGATGAACATACAACTTCATCCATGACATCTTTCCACAATGACATTTACATATTGAACCCTAGCATCTCTTCAAGCTCCCTTTAAAAAAGTGGTTTTTTAACACTTTCCCTATTGTTTGTGCTTTCTTTTCATGTCCTTAATAGAAAACACATAACAAACCATAGATGTAGAACTCTGTAACCTTGCAACAAACCTCCAACATTTTGTATACATCCTCTAACTCTAAATGTCCAATGTGGACAATGCTGGGAAATCCTGTCCTCTGCCCAATGAGGTGTAGAACAGAAAAGAGTTCTCTGACTACCACACTAGGAGTTTTAGACATCCTAAACTCAATCAGAGAAGACTTCTGCCTACAAATAATTTCAAGTCTTCACTTACAAGATCTCCAATCCAGCACTTTCACAGCAAATGGCAAGAGGAGCCTGCCTCCTACAGCAGAGGTGTCCACAAGTTGTCAGCTGCACAGAAATCAGTGTTGAGTGTCCTTGGCTTTGAGTACACAGATAGGACCTCACCTCCAAACCCTTTATCACAGCTTCTCATTCAGCAAATATAGCACATATTTTCCCAGTAGTGTAGCAGTTGGTCTTAGCAAGATACACACAAAATTATTAGGGATTCATGGCAGGATTTCCATTCAAACAGTATTTTAATCAGAAACTGCCCATGAAAGAATAATACCCCTAAACCGTAGTTCAGATTTACATAATAATAAATAATAAAACCCCCTTGAAAAAAGCAAAAAACCCCTGCAAGATCTCCATCTTTAAATGGAAAAAATGTGGAAATTCTTTCCCTATATCCACCTATCCACAGGATATGTCCCACACTATCCAAACCAGCTGAATTATTTTCACCTAACTTTTCCAAACAATATACATATACACACATACATATATATGTATTAAAATTACCTGGATGCAGACACCACGCCTGGAAAGTTTCATTGCAAAAGGGTCAAAGTTCAGAAAGTTTGCAAGACTGAAAAAGGAAAATCAAATTTAAAAATGTCCAAAAACCTAAACCTTGAGGTTTGCTGCTGCCTTCTGCCTTTCTCTTAGCATTTCCCTCCACATCTGAAATGAGATGACTAAACGTTCCTCCAAGTTATCAACTAAATTACTTGAATGAATAACCCAACCAATTTTTTTCTAGTACCAAAAGAAACAGAGTGCCATAACAAAATAAACTAGAAATGGTAGTTGAGCATCAGAGACCATAACGTTCCCGATAAATCATAAAACGAGACCACAGAAGTGATCCACACCGCTTAGCAGAGGTGAATTCGCCGAGACTTTCTGTTTTTCCTTTGAGAACATCAATTTTTATGCGCTACCACAGCTGCCTAACTATTGATAAGAGCAATCTGCAAAAGCAAATATAGAACTAACAGAACAGCCTTGAAAAGCAGCCACAAAAAAGGGTCTCATTTAAATTCCTGGAAAGCGCTGCTTCTCTAAACCTATCTATTCAAGCTCTCTTGAGCAGCCGAGCCCTCCTAAAACACACCCTGCACGCTCCCCGCCCGAAAACTGTTCAGCCAAGAAGCCACTAAGCCATGCCACTGAGAACCCATATGGCTTCACCTACAGGCTTTCCTTCCAGCAGACGCTGCATTGTAGAAATCCTCCCCTTCTCCATCACCACCCACCCCCCAGAAAAAA